>CAJQUN010000005.1:7100385-7437731 GCA_907163345.1 Haberlea rhodopensis | reverse complement strand
AATAAGACAATTTTATTAAATATGAGCATAAGGACTTCAAACACATATACAAATCATACATACACCTTGTAGATAACCATTTTAATAATTGAATACACGCCAAGACTCACCATTTCAATCCGTTTAAAGCCAACATAATGGAAATTTAAATCATATCATACAAAGATTCACAATGTAATGAAAGAAGACCAATTTTAAGGCAATCAAACATCATCAATTCTTACCAACTAAAATTTAGAATGAATCAATACTTTCTTTGTAAATTCAAGAACAAAATACATAGGAGTCAAGAAGCCATATGGGAAAGAATATTATAGTAGAAATCAAAAGGGAATGGATAACATGTAATTTTCCTAAAAATTTATTTTTCGCTCCACCACCAAAAATTTGAAGAAGAAAAACACAGGACTAGCATGCCAGAGGGTTGACAAGCAAAGCAAGAAGGTAGCAGTATCCAGCTGCAATTTGAACCACTGGAAAATTTTCAAGTGCCCCCAACAATGAACGGGGCTCCATGTCACTTGGCTATATTTGATGGCCAAGTTTGTTTTCATTTCCCCAAGAAAATGTGTAAACCCTGCCTTCTCTAGATAATACGACAGTAAAGAAATTTCCAATAGCAGCTTGCACGACAAAGATGTCTTTCAAAGATTCCACCATTTTGGGGATGGTTACTAAATTATTCCCTGAGCCCCATATTTGTTTCGCCAAGTGAGTCATTGCCAGGAGCATCCCGCATGAATAATACGGATGCCTTGCAAGAATATTGAATTTTGCCCAAAACCAATGAACCTTCATAGATTTTCAGATATGCTTCACCATCATGTCACGTTATTCGAATTCAAGCTCAATTAACCGAAAACCAACATTTAATATGATGGAGCTAGACACACCTTTCAGTTATAAGTTGATCAAACATCAATACCTGAGAGTAAAACCCAAAAATCATCAAAAAACATACCTAGATTGAACAAGACCATCCAATACCAAACTACATTGTGCAAACAAGTCTCATTGGAAGTAAATTCAAATATCAACATTATCACTCGGTGTTTTTCAGCAATATGAAAATTTGTCAAAGAACTAATGCAAGTTCATCAAGCAAGCAAATATGTCGTGGACAATTAAACTGACATAATCACAAAGTCGGAAGCCCATCCAAAGAATAGAAGAAATCACATCTTACAATCAAACTCGGAGAACCATAGCAAATCATATCTTGCAATCATAAACTTAGCAATTGTATCTACACAAGAAAGGTTACATGTAGATCATACGTTTGTAGTAAATAAAGATAATGTGCCGTGAAGCACACCAAACTTCCACATAGCATATTCCACAACCAAAAAGAAAGGAATTTTCGAACCAAAGTTGTAAAACTCATAAACACTCATCATCAGAAAATCCCAATCGTTTGCGATACCCAAATTTAGCAAGTGATTTAAAAACATAAATAACGATCAGATAACAATTGCAAAATAGTTATCACCACAATCAACAAGTTCCACACACACATTTGACCGTAAAAAACCGAATCTTTAACAATCCACATGTAAAAGGATCCTCAGAAGATCAATAAAAACAAGTCATATTTTTCATTCAACACTAAAGATCAAGTGAGAATTTACAGAACTGCAATAAACAAAGCACATTTCACAAGACGCAAGCCTCGTACATCCGATACACAAATAGATCAAGAAGAAAAACTCAGAAACGTAGTTCACATGCAAAAGCGGCCAATGATTCCTCAAACCCACGTGACATCAGTTGAAAAAATCACCAAAAACAGTTGAATTCCGATCAAAAGGAAGAATCTTGAATTGGGTCTCTATCTTATCAAGCGATTTTGCGGTGATATTTTTTGATGATTTTCAGATGATGATGTGATTACCACCAGGTTTTTAAAAAATGGTTTTTCTTGATGGGACAAGAAGTGTTTTTGTCGAGTGTATCTGTGATATTATACAAGCATTTTTCGGAGAGAGAGAGAAATAAATCGAAAAGTGTTGAGAGAGAGAAATAAAAGGGACAAGAAAGTGTTTTTGTCGAGTGTATCTGTGATATTATACAAGCATTTTCGGGTATTTTAGCTTTAAAGCATGAAGCCTAGAATCAACATCATCTAAGATTTCCATACTCACCTTTGGACTCCGATCATCCGCATCAACATATTCTTCCAAATTTTCTCCTCTACTTCATCCTCGTCAGAATTAGCAGATGAATCAGAAAGCTCAAGTCCTACGTGACTATGTGAACCACCCATGGCTCAGATTTTCAGACTAATCCAATAATCGAGTCACAAATTAGGGAATTATGAACAACAACAAAAAACAGACTAAAATCGAGAATATCTAATCAGAGAATTGATCTCAAATCAAATATATATACACAATTGCGAAACAAATATCACTGAGAAATTAAATTAAAATCAAATAAAACCAAACAATTTGTAAAATACTTTGTAAAGCTCCTCCATCGATATCTTCCCATGAAGCTTCCCTCAGCTCCCAGTCGCAAGCTGGCTTCGCCAATCCGAGTCGATCATGTAGAACTCCTCCAGAGAAAGACACAAATCCCCATCTTTTCATCCCAGACTGAAGAATGGTGTGGAGAAGATGGTCAATGTAATTTTGTAATCTAATCAATATTTATTGTACAAAAACTGATTCACAATACCTTATGATGGATGGATGTATTTTTTTCAAGTTTTTACAGTGTAAAACTAGGGCTAATACCGAGTGGAAAAAAGGTCAAAAATTAATTAAGCCAAACATTTGATTAGGGCCTAATCACACCCTAATCAAGTCAACCAAACGCAATCCTTTTATATTCAATGGGCAAACAATTTTATTCTAAATGAGTATAAGTGGTACTCAAACTCATACTACATTAGATTAACAAATCAAAGATAAAAGACAACAAAATAAAGTTCACTCAAAATTATTTTGGGGCTTTAAAGAAAGAGAGAATGTATATGGGAAGAGAAGCAAGAACCGAACCGGATTCACCAATATGATTCTCCCACCAAAGAGATATTCTTGTGATTCCATTTACCAAGCCTGCGTTGCATTTTATCAATAAGAGGAAGCCAGTCCTTTTATATTTTACATATTGGCATGCGGTATATGGCCAATCTATCGGGTATGGGTCATTTCAATATGAGAAAACCCAATTCAATACATGTCAGGCCTATATTTTAAAAATGGGTCATATCTACACAACCCCATATTAGAAATGTGATGTGTCGGCACGATTGTTTGCAATATATCCTAAAAATTTCAACATATCCTAAAAAAATTCTAAATTTGTTATAAATCACCATCTAGGAAGGACTTTTCCCCTATCAATATATAAAATCATGCATAAACTTGCAATCAAATTGATCTTAATGTAGATTGTTTGCATCAAACCAGAGCTTACACGACACTGAGAAAATTACAACAAAATAGACCAAACAAACAGGATGGAACTAAATAACCCATAGTAAAGAGAAATGGCAACAAGCTGTAGCATTCATTTAGCCACTGAAAATCAAAATAGAAGATTTGGAAATATTTCCCTAAAGAATGCCATGCCAAAGCAGAAATAATGAGTATTCAACTACATCACAGAGGCATTCAAAATCATCAAGTTCTACAATAAAAAATGCCATGTCAAAATCAAATTCTGGACCACCAATTCTTTAACAACTAAATCATCTCATCAGTTTAAATTTGTTGCATCCTGCTATGCACATGAATACACATCTCCAAAAATAATGGATTGCTAGTAAGCAATTCATTTGAGACGACATCTCAAATGAATATCTGCAAAAAACAAAAAAAGGAGTAGATCAAATGAACATTTACAAAAGTTATATATATTTGCAATAAGTTATGAATACCTACACTTTCGTAATCCCATGAAAAATCTTCACTTGAAAGAGGCATTGTATTCAAATCAATACCCATGAGCTTTCGTCATCAGTCGCAAGACTAGCTTTTGTCTTATGTGCACATGAATGACTATTATGCCCCACACTTTGACAAGTAGTGAAAGTTTGAGATGCCTCGACAATCTCAAGTTTGAAGGGATCTCGCTTAGTGGAACTTAATACCTTCCGTTTTTTGCCTTTTGGAGGTCTGTCTTTACTAATTGAACAAAATTGGTTCGAAAATCAATTGTTGTCCACTAATAACCTGAGATATTTTGTTTCGAGCATCCTCTTTCTCAACACTGACCACTGTTGATAATTTTCATGTAACTCATGAAGCAGCTTTTCTAACGCGCTATGTTCATCATTTGACAGATCTTCTAAGAGACGTGTTGCTCTCGTATATATGCGCCACTACGAGTGTATAGAGTTAAGAGACAATATCATATCCCTCCAACCATACATTGTATGAACACAAGGAAGACCCGTTATTGCTATATACCGACCAGTACATTCCAATTGCATCATACCCTTCTTCGCTAAATCTCTTTGTCTATCCAACTCTTTTAGCGCAAATAATGATACTCGAGTGTGAAGCTCCTTAAAAAATGGAATATTACACTTATGAGGAATATGAAGTCTTTCTCTTGCCAATTGTGTCCTTATCTCTTTGAATTCATTTTCAAGCATAAGACACATTTTCTCTTTTATAGTACGAAGATCCCCTGTAGATATCATTAAGTATTTCTTAAGCTTTGTGATAAACGTGATTTTTACGCTTAATTTGCTATGAGATTATGGGCATTTTGTAGTGATTCATGGACAATATTACGCGTTTTGGTATATATTTGTATATTTCAAAAATCTAGGTCAAAGTGCATAAAAGTGGAAGAATAAGCTAAAGATGATGAAAAAGGACCAAACCGAGCAAACACGTTGAAGGAATGACTAAATCGCAAAAGTTGAAATTCAAGCTCTCGCGATCGAACGGAATTTTCTGGCGAGAGATCGTCACTGACCAAAAGATTCTCGCTATCGATCGGCAATTCTGGGCGATCGATCGCCGATATGAAAATTTTGAAAAATAAAACACAGATTGTTCTGGAGAACGATCGGCAGGATGCTAACGCCCCTCGTTACTTTCATATTTCTAACTTTTGTTCTATATTTTTATCATATTTTGATGTTTAGAATGTTGCAAAACAATTTGATGCATTATATTTGATGTTTATTGTTGGCTAGGTTTGTTGTCAAGACTTAGGGGATCCATTGTATGAACCCATAATTCAATTTAAGGTTTTTGATTGATTCTTACATATCTTTGTGCATAATTTATTGTGACACATGCTTTTGAAGGATTAATCACCTTGAATGATAATTTATTACAATTGAATTGACCATATGATATTGCAATGCGATATAGTAATTTATGCCGTGGATTTCAGAGTGAGATCGAGAGATGAAGTCAAATATATGTGTGATAGCTATAGATATCTAGTAATCAAAAGCTAGAAGTTTTCACAAAGGTTCATTCAATATTGAGTTGTTAAATGAGTGCACGAGAGTGACTTACTGCAATTTGATAATTAGGTTTAAATATCTTGAGAGAGTATATTAGATAAATTCGTAGAACTCGTCACTTTAAAACGTTTGAATTCGATTCTTAATTAATAGACGAATAACGAGGGATAACATGGGTGAACCGAAGTCTTGATGAATGTCTCCACTGATCTTATTCTCATTCTTTGCTTGTTTGGGTTGAATTTTGAGTTATTTGTCAAATTAGTATAATTTTTATCACTAATTACGTAGGCTAAATATAGTTAAATTAATTGAGTGTGGTAATTATTTTCTAGTCCATGTGGTTTGATAACCTTTTCTAACCTTTTCTGAAAATCTATTATACTAAAACTTGACACCGTGCACTTACGGTATAAAATCACTACACTTATTTAAATAAATAGCGCACAAGTTCTTGGCGTCGTTGTCGGGGACTAGTTTAAAGTAATATCAGACGTTATTAGTTGACTGAAGTTTAGCCATATTTTTTATTTTTGTCTTCGATCTACTATCTACTCTACTACTGCCCATTTTTTGGTTGGATTGTGCAGGTTATTACTCCCTAGTGCATGCTAAGGAGTGAACGATCCCCTGAAATTGAAAGAACTATTCTTAGAAGACTTAGAGAAGTTCGAGCGATGACTGAAAACAACGAAGGAGGAGGTGGAAGAGATGAAAGACGTAACGAATAGGTGCCTAATAGACGATCACACATGGACTATGCCCATCCTTCATTCCATGGATCATTGTCTAGTATCAATAGTCCGAGCATCCAGGCTAACAATTTTGAGATCAAGCTTGCTATCATAAAGATTATCCAAACACTCGGTCCAGATTGGGGGAGCGGCTACTGATGATCCCAATGCCCACATCTCCAAATTCTTGGAGATTTGTGATACCTTCAAGCATAATGGCGTTAATGACGATGACATCAGGTTATAGTTATTCCCCTTTTCTTTACGTGATAAAGCTAAATCTTGGTTGCAATCTTTGCCCGCAAGTTCTATCACTGCGTGGGATGGGATGGTGAAAGCTTTTATATCAAAATACTTCCCACCATCCAAGACGGGCAAGATGCGAAATGATATCACAACTTTTGCCCAACACAACCCAGAGACACTGTACGAGGCTTGGGAGCTTTTTAAGGATTTACTGTGGAGATGCCCACATCATGGCCTCCCTATCTGGCTGCAGGTACAAACTTTTTATAACGGGTTATTTTTTGATAACCGTTCTATGATTGATGCAGCATCTAGAGGTACTATGATGAGAAAGAAGCCCAAGGAGGCTTATACGCTGTTGGAGGAGATGGCCGCTAATAGTTGTCAATGACAGTCCGAAAGGAACGTGCCGAAGAAGCAGCTGGAGTGCATCAAGTGAGTTAAGTCACTGCCCTAGCTGCCCATTTGGAAGCACTGAACAAGAAGATTGACAGCTTGATCATGCATATACAATGCAAGTTCAAGCCGTTACATGCGAGCTGTGCCAAGGCGGACTCCCGAGCACTGAATGCCAAGTATGTAATCCTTTTGTTAAATCTGTTGAGAGTGCTAACTTTGTAGGAAACCGACCACCACCGAACTATCCCTACCCAAATACATACAATACAGGACCGAGGAACTATCCTCGCCAAAGCGAAGCATGGAGGAGCTACTAACCAAGTTCATGTCATCAACGAAAACGAGGATGAACAATCACGAGGCGTCGATAAAGAACTTGGAAGTTCAAGTGGGACAGTTAGCAACAATCTTAGCCGGATGAACACAAGGATCACTACCTAGTGACACTGAAAATAACCTTAGGAGAAAGTCAATGCCATCACATTGAGGAGCGGAAAGGAGGTCGCTGAGAAAACGATGCACATGTTGAGCGTAAGGGCGAGGCGGACATCAAGCAAGAAGAGGATCAAACACGCGACAAAGTAAGTCTACTAAGACCACTACACCCATCACACCTGCTAAGGTAGATATACCACTCACATTCCCCGCTGCATATAAGAGAGCAAAAATACATGCTAAATTTGCTAAGTTTCTAGATTTGATTAAAAATCTCCACATTGATATGCCTTTTATTGATGTTATCCGGCAAATGCCAAACTATGCTAAGTTTTTGAAGGAGATACTGTCAAAAAAGTGGAAATTGGGAGAGCATGAGATATAAACTTAACTAATGATTGTTCTGCTATCATTCAAAATGATTCACCTCCAAATTTAAAGGATCCAAGAATACCTTGCAAAATCAACTCTATGTCTTTCAAGAAATCTCTATATGATTTGGGTGCAAGTGTCAATTTAATGCCTTTGTCTGTTTACAGGAAGATGGGCATAGGAGAGCTCAAACTGATCAATATGTTACTGCAGATGACGGACAAGTACATCAAGTACCCTCAAGGGATAGTTGAGGATGTACCACTCAAAGTTCGACAATTCACCATTCTGGTGGATTTATAGTGTTAGACATAAAGGAAGATGCGGACATGCCATTGATTCTAGGAAGACCTTTCCTAGCAACTGGAAGGGCATTAATCGATGTCCAAGTAGGGAAGTTGATCCTCTGAGTAGGGGGTCAAGTTATTTTTTATATGTTCAGAGCTTTGAACACTACACACACTGAGTGCCGATGTTTCAATATCAATGTCATTGTGTCAAGGAAAGAGAAGAAATGATGGTCACATCGAATGACCATCAAAAAGAGGGAAAACCGGTAAGGGGAGACTTGGTTCTAATGAATAGAGCTCAAATGTGACTATTTCCATGGAAGTCGGACTCACCATGGGCTGGACATTTCAAAGTTGTCGATGTTCTACCATGCGACACTATCAATTTGAGAGATGACCAAGGGGCGTTGTTCACGGTGAAAGAGAGAAGGTTACGACACGACCACAAGGATGATGGAAAATCATCCCCCACTGGCCATTGCGGCACTTGAGCGTACATGGTAAAAAGTCCATATTGAGACTATAAATCAAGAACTTTTTCTTACTGCTTAGCTATGTTTTTGGTTTGCTTTTTTTTTTGGTGAGAGATTCTATGCGTGCTATGATATGTTCCAACAATATGCCTCGCGAGCTGACGAAAAATTGGACGACGATCACTGACGATTGTTGAGCACCAACAAAAAACTTTTTTTCTTGAAAATGAGTTCAATTAGTGAGAAAAAATGAATCATAGTAGTGGTCTCTATTCCATGATGATATTAATCTCACTATGTTTATGTCAACTTGAGTTTTGATGATCGTAAGAAGTGTTTGTGAATATCTTGTTTTTAGTTAGCATGTCAAAGATGAGGAATATTTTGAGCACATTTGAGTCATAATCTTGTGATTGCATTTGGAGTAGTGAAAATCTTTGTGAACTTGATGAATTGTTTTTGAGAATCTTAGAGTATTTTAGAACATGTTTGATGATGACACTTTAAGGCAAACTTTAATAGTTATGAACTTGACTTGGAAATGATTTAGGCGATCTTTGGACCGTTTGAGCCTTTCAAGCTTATCATGTATATATTAATCCCTAGTGTCCACTTTTGAGCCTAATTGAAAAACATTGTGTATGTTTAACATACTATTAACCCCCATTCAACAAATTATTTTTGGCAACTCATTATTCCCACCTATATGAGCCTAAATTGAAAAAAAATTATCATTACCTAAAGAGAGTACAATGAATCTCATTAGATGCACATGAATTGTTATATTTTGATGAGCTTATTGTTGAAAAATTTGATGAATGGGAAAAGAACGAATAGAAAAGCTTTGAGAAAAAGTATCTAACTAAGACCCAAAGTGGCCAAGGCTAGAAAAGAAAAAGAAGAGAAGCTCAAATTTGTGCAAAATGATGAACATTACATGATTATACTCTCTTCTTTGTGCTATCCTATCTTTTCTTTGAAGTCAACACCTAGGCCTAACTTTACAAGCTTAAAAAGATATTTTGATCCAAGTCTAGGGAGTAACTGCATTAGTGGAGAAGTGTTTGAAAATAGAACTGTGGGGTGCTTGAAGATAATCTTAACTTTCATTGCCTAATGTGATTTGATCTATGAAAATTGCATGAAACTTGAAGTGATAATAGCACACACACACGTTCTGATTTGGAGACATGTTGTTAAACTTTCTGATTGACTCTTGTTTGTTTGTAAGTAATATGTCTCAGATACATGATTGAATGCGATTGGTTCATTTGAATCTTCAATATTGAACTCTACTTTTTGAATTTATTTCTTGCTCGGGGCGATCAAGTTTAAGTTTGGGGGAGTTGATAAGTTTGATTTTTACACTTAATTTGCTATGAGATTAGGAGTGTTTTGTAGTGATTCCTGGACAATATTACGCGTTTTGGTATATTTTGCATAATTCAGAAATCTAGGTCAAAGTGCATAAAAGTGGAAGAAATAAGCTAAAAATGATGAAAAATGACCAAATTGAGCAAACACGTTGAAGGAAGGACTAAATCGCAAAAGTTGAAATTCAAGCCCTCGCGATCGATCGGAATTTTCTGGCGATCGATCGTCGCTAACCAGAAGATTATAGCGATTGATTGGAAATTATGGGCGATCGATCGCCGTTATGAAAATTTGAAAAATAAAAAACAGATTGTTCTGGCGATCGATCGGCAAGATGTCGCGATCGATCGCTAAACCTGAAAAAGTCGAGATTTTGTTTCAGTCTTGGGAATTTGTGTCCAAAATACATGAAACTCTTCCAACACTATAAAGAGGATAACTTGGACATTTTGGAGGACTCTTGGCTCATATTCTACCCTACAATATCAGCCTCCATCACCCTCCATCAGCCAACCTTCATCCATACCACATAAACCATTGAAGAAGAAGACACACCGGAAGAGACGGGACGACGGAGCAACGCAAGGAGTCAACGCCTCTCGTTACTTTCGTATTTTTCTAACTTTTGTTCTATATTTCTATCATATTTTGATGTTTAAAATGTTGCAAAACAATTTGATGCATTATATTTGATGATTATTGTTGGCTAAGTTTGTTGCAAGACTTAGGGGATCCCTTGTATGAACCCATAATTCAATTTAAGGTCTTTGATTGATTCTTACATATCTTTGTGCATAATTTATTGTGATTCATGCTTTTGAAGGCTTAATCACCTTTGAATGATAATTTATTGCGAGTGAATTGGCCATAGGATATTGCAATACGATATAGTAATTTATGTCGTGGATTTCAGACTGAAATCGAGAGATGAAGTCAAATACATGTGTGATAGCTATATATATCTAGTAATCGAAAGCTATAAGTTTTCACAAAGCTTCATTCAATATTGAGTTGTTAAATAAGTAAACGAGAGTAGCTACTTACTGCAATTTGATATTAGGTTTAGTATATCTTGAGAGAGTATATTAGATAAATTCGGAGAACTCGTCACTTTAGAACATTTGAATTTGATAGGTGAATTATGGGGGATTACATGGGTGAACTGAAGTCTTGATGATTGTCTTCACTGATCTTATTCTCATTCTTTGCTTGTTTGGGTTGAATTTTGAGTTATTAGTCAAATTAGTATTTCCATCACTAATTATCGTAGGCTAAATATTTTAAATTAATTGAGTTTCGTAATTATTTTCTAGAAATGTGGGTTCGACAACCTTTTCTGAAATTCTATTATACTAAAACTTGACACCGTGTACTTGCGGTATAAAATCGCTACACTAGAATTTTCTGTTTAAATAAATAGTGAACACTTTAAATGTGCACCCTCCGCTTTTGATGAAGCTCTATTTTTTTAAATGTAAGTGTTTCACAGTCCATGCTTCAACAAAAAACTCTTTGTATGGAAGCCATGTTTTTCTACTATATGTCAGTACACCACTTTTCTATTTCTATGACAAACTCACTCCAAGCTTCTTCAAATTTAATTTCACTTGCACAGTTTATAACTTCATTCCATGCAGCCAAAAGTACATCCCACTCCTTAACTTTCTGAACCGAGACTTACAATTTGCCACCAAAATCGTTTCAATGTGCCACACAGAAAGAATGTTCGTGGATTTTAGGAAACAATTTCAATGGCATTCATTAATGCTAATTCTCTACCAGTTACAATAACAGAAGGTTCATAATCCAGACCAAGAGTTTTTTGAAATGTCTGTAGAGCCCAATATAGTCTTCTTGCCTTTCATTTCTCATAAAGACAAAGGAAGAATAAAATGATGTATTGGAACTTGTAATTCCAATAATTTCAAGTAGCGGCTTATGATATCGATTTCTTGTATGTGGAATCCGTCACAACACAGTTGAATAACTCTTACTTAACTTAATAGACATAGGATGTGCAAAAAACAAGCGACTCAAGTGACCTTCTCCATCTCGCTGAATATCAAACTTAAAGCCATACTTACCAAGTTCTTCAAACAAAACTTGAATTTCTGCACGCCCTGCTAATGTTTTTTGCAGGTCTTCACTTCCATATTGTATATATTTCTTGATACTGCTTGAAGATTTGGGTTCTTTCGCCGAAGAGAGCTTAGAATTTGACGTGGTGTTATCCCTGACTTGGATATCATCAATACTAGATATATCTTCTTTTGAAAATGCCGATTAGTGGGATGTTCGCACATATCTATAGAAGCTTCGTGGTTATGAGAGTTAGTCCTCATGAGAACTTTCCAAAGGCCATCACCTTGTACTTTACCTTGAATTTCAAATGGACAGCCTATAAGGCAAGTACTTGTGTTCCGCTCGCGATGCTCAAATGAAATGTTCATCCGATATCTATAATGCCCTCCTCGATCACAATCAATAGTTACATACTTATCCTTCCTAGAACCATTGATAAAGCATATCCCCTTTTGAGTAAAAGCACTTCACAACCCTTAATAGATCTTCACGAGTTGCAAACTTTTCTTTGAGGAGTTGAACATTATCTCCTTCGTCAATTAGCTTTTGTAGTTGAGCAACACAAGTTAATGTATTGTTTTGATCACCCATTCTGAAGAGGACAAGATTATTAGTTTTAACACAAATCAAGGCCACATTATATCTTTGTTTTGCACATTTCAATCATGTGAAGATGTAAAAAAAAAAAACAGAATAAACTATAAGCATGCATCCAAATCCAGTCCAGTATGAATCCAAATTTGCAATTTTTGTTATCCATTAAATCATTTAAAACCAGCTCCCATTTTAAAATCTAAACATTTATTGACAGTCCCTTTAAAGTCATTTTCTTCAACACAAAAGCTTTCATTCTTCACGGTCTCAGAGAAACCTATCAAGATTAAATTTTGTACCAACAAGTAACCAATTTTTTCAATTTTTCTTCATAGCACTTTCTTCTCCAACACTATGGCCTCCATCTCTAAACCTTCCAGATACATTCCCCACCTGGGCATCTTCAAAAACCTCATCTTTCTCACCAGAATTGACAAAATCAAAACTTTTATTACTCCTCACAATGTTTGCATCAAGGGTTTCGTTCATATCACCAATATGAATGATTTTTTAATAATTAAAGAGTCATTGCTTACATTTGAGGTATTATTAAAACTAGAAGATGGCTAAAAAAATAAAATTGTTAATACTACGGAACTAAAACCAATTGACCCTTGAAATGCAGGGATAAAAAATGGAGTCTTGAACGAAATATTAAACATGAACAATACCACAATAAAAAATATAAAGGGCAAAAATGTGCCAAAACCAAATCGTGAAACCACCATTTCCTAGGAGATGCTGACAAGAAGAACTCATTTAAATCATAAAAAAAATACTTGAATTGCTAAGCATTTGTCGCGCTTATCGTGTACACCCAAATTAACCCCACTCAATCCTCAAGATTGATAACAATAATGTAGTAGTATGAGTAGAGATCGATCCCACGAGGAGGTGTGATTTTTGTGTTAATGAAAATCAAAAGCAAAACAATTAAAATAAAAGATGGGGTTGTGAGTGAATTATACTAATTAAATTAAAAATAAAGATAACTAATGAAAGCGATTCTTGGTATCGATCGACTCTTCCTTTGATATTATCATCTATTTCATTGATTCACAAAAGACTCAATTTTTCATATGAATATTCATTGTTGGACGTTTAATCCAACAATCAAAGTCATATCTCACCTTACGTTCGTTAGTAAGTAGCCCAAGCGTTATAGTTTAACCTTTATCAAACAATCAATCAAAATACAAGCGATAAAGATTTAAATCGATGATAGCATATGAACTAGTGAGATCGATGAAGCTAAACAACATAATACAAGCGTCTATGTTTATCTAGTCAATTATTTTCCCTAAGAATTTAACAAACTCACAAGCAAAAATTCATTAATCTTAATTGCTTCGTAAATTAGAGGGAAAAAACGACTCCGTATTTGATATCTAATTTAGCATTAGATTACATTCAAGTTATTAGGTTGTCAATCCAATAAGCAAACACAACATCATGGCAATAAAAAGCAGAAAAACACTTGATACTCAATAAAATTGATAATTAAAACATAAGAATCTTCCAAAGATAAATAAAAGCCAAGGCTTTGCCTTCCTCAACCAAGAATTAAAAACTAGCTAGACATAATCTAAGAAAAAGATAAATAAAAACAAAGGAAAGAAACTAATCCGATCTCCGCTCGTCGAGGTGTCTATCCCGCATTCGTTTCGATCTTCGTAGTGTTCTTCAACAAAATTGAAAAGTAAATATAAAACTAGTCTAAAACTATTCTACATACTCTACCTCATTGTCCACAAAGGTCTGATTTTCGTGCATGTATGTATAGGGAGGCTGATGGGGTAGGTTAGAATCCATGTAGAAAGGAAAGAAATCAAGAATCTAAAGTTTCCAAAACTCTGCTGGCGATCGATCGCTATATGCTAGCGATCGATCGCTTGGCTCCAGTAGACTTTGGTGATCGATCGCCCCTTTTGTAGCGATCGATCCCTAGCTCTCAAATTTTGTTGCTCAACTTTCTGTCCATAGGCGATTGATCTTTTCTTCCATGCGATCGATCTCTTCTCCAAAATTACATTTTAAGCTTTTTTCTTGATCTATCTTGAGTCCTTATCATCTCCAAAGCTTTTCTTGATCTTTATTCGCCCTTGTTAGCTCGATTTCACCTACATTTACACAAATATACGGTTAGGTAGCATATGTATCCAAATAACCATCATAAGATACCAAATCGTAGACAATCAAGCGCAATAGATGTGTCTATTTCTAGTCACATCAAGCATCTTCAAATGTTGACACGTAACCAAATAACACCACGATAGATTTAGGAGTGTTCATTCGGTTAGGGTTTGAACCGAACCGAACCGAAATTTTGGTTTTGAAATTTCAAAATAGAAAACGAACCGAAATTGTTCGGTTCGGTTTCAATTTTAACCGAACTTTTTCTTTGAATTTTTGAATTTTTTTTTGAATTTTTCACTTTTAAAAAAAAAATTGTATGATTACTTGATGAAAATTCAACGTAAATACAAATATTAATACATCATACATTGGATTCAAATGAATTATGAACCTTTGACCTTTTAATTTTAAACTTCTAATGTTATTTTGAAGCTATTTAATACAAAAAAATGAGTTTAAATGAGACAATAAAATAATTATATTATACTACGTTGTTAATTTACGAGTTCTTTTCATACAATCAGGAACAAAACTATTAAAAAATTATTTAAACCATAAAAAAACAAGTTAAAACTTTTTTAAATTTTTTTGTTTGTTTTGGTTTTCGATTCGGTTCGCCCGTTAATCAAATCGGTGAACACCCCTAGATATATTTGAGAGGAAAAAGGAGAGGAGAATAGCACCAAGCAACGATGAATCTAGTGGAGGGAGGGAGGGAGGGAGGGAGGGAAAGAAATTAGGATTTTTAGGAAGGTTAATTGGGTTATAAAGGGTGTTGTGGGAATTTAAAAGCTTGGTTTTTAAAACAAGAGACATTCTTTAAAATGGCCTGCATGGAATTGTTATAATCAATTTTAGCCTTAGTTTAAGTTATTTTTATCAAAATGGCCTTTTAATTATGTTAGGTTCCAATTGTGTCCTTCAAACTGATAAGTGTCATTTTTACACTTATATTTGCATATATTACTTGATATTTTTATAGTGATTCTTGGACGATTTTATGTTTTTGGTTGTGTTTTGGTATATTTCCAGGAATCCAGTAAAAAATGCAAGAAACTTGAAAAACCTCGTTTTATGGACTGAAAGGTGGAACTAGGACAAGACAAGTCAAGATATTGGAAAAGAAGTGAAAAGAGTGAATGGATGAAAAAGATGCAGGCGATCAATCGCATATAACCAAGAGATCGATCGCTACCAGTCAGTGACGTGAAGATAATTTCATGCAAGAAGAGATCGATCGCCCTAAACCAAGAGATCGATCGCATCATGGCAGAAGGTTTATGAGAGCCCTAAACCAAGAGATCGATCGCTACAGAGTCCTGCACGAAAAAAATTACCTTTTTTAAAGAGATTTGCTATATTTTGATGCCATATTTGGTGGACTTGTGGGGATCACTATAATATGGAGTTTTTGCATCAAAAATAGGGTTCTTCTACCTTTGAATAACACCCTACTCTTGGGAGAAGTCACAATCTACAAGATAGAATCAAAGCAATAGCTAGAGACGGAACATCGGATCGATGCACAGATTCAACATCGAGTATTTATGCGTATTTCTAAACTTTGTTTTTGTTTTATTTTTGATTTTACAATGTTTATAATGTTGTTATATGTTATAAAACATTATTTTTCCGTTATAATTCTAGGGTAAGTTTGTTATCGGGACAATGTAATCTTGTGTATGAACCCACAATTTTAATTATAGTTTATGATTGATTTTTGTTATCTTTATGTTTGTGTTATGTTTTTAATGTTTTTAAGGGATTTTCTACCCTTTGAATGATGTTAGTTTGCAATTGAGATCGAGAGATGAAATTGTAATACGGAAAAAATAACACATATCATGGATTTCAGACCGAGATCGAGAGATGATGTCAAATACATGTGTGATAGCTATAGGTATCTAGTAATCGAAGGCTAGGGTTTTCAAAGAACGTATGCAACATTGACTTGTTAAATAAGTGCATGAGAGTTACTTACTGCAAATTGGTGTTATGTTTAATATAGCTCAAGAGAGTGTATTAGATATAACCGAAAAACTTGTGACCTTAGATGCACTAATTTTAATTAGAACTAGTAGATGAATTGTGGGAGATTATTCAAGTGAACCGAAGTCTCGATATTTATCTCTACTGTTTATTATCTTATTTCTTTGTGGTGTGGTTAATTCTTAGAGTTGAATAAAGTAGTTAATTTTTACAACAATTTCGTAGGTTAAATATAGGACGCTAAGTAAATTTGGTAATTACTACTAGTCCTTGTGGGTTCGACAATCCTTACTTTTATATCGTTATACTAAAACTTGACACCGTTCACTTGCGGTACATAATCGCTACACTGGAAAGCGATCAAGTTTTTGGCGCCATTGCCGGGGACTAGTTTAAGTAATATCATAAGAGATTAGTTGACTGTAAATTTAGCCATTTTTTATTTCTGTTTTTTTCTACTACTATTCGTGTTTGGTTGCTTTTGCAGGTTGTTGTTTCTTAGTGCATGCTCAGGAGTAGCAAGCCTACAATTGAGCCTTTTGATCCGAAAATTGAGAGGGACTTTTCTTAGGAGACTACGAGAAGCTCGACCAATGGCGGATAACAACCAAGAAAGGGACGAGAAGGCACCTATTAGAAGATCACTCATGGATTATGCTCATCCCTCGTTCCCAGGATCGTTGTGTCTAGCATCACTAGACCAAGCATATAGCGAACAACTTTGAAATCAAGCCTGCTATCATTCAAATGATCCAGCATTCAGTTCAGTTTGGGGGGAGCGGCTATAGATGATCCCAATTCTCATATCTCCAATTTTTTGGAGATTTATGATACCTTCAAGCACAATGGCCGTTACTTACGACGATGCCATCAGGTTACGTTTATTTCCCTTTTTCCTTAAATAATAAAGCTAAAAGTTTGTTGCATTCGCTACCTACAGGATCCATAACTACTTGGGACGGGATGGTGCAAGCATTTCTATCAATATTTCCCCCATCCAGACTGCTAAGATAACGCAATGATATCACTACATTTGCGCAACACGATCCTGAAAGACTGTATGAAGCATTGGAGCGTTTCAAGGACTTACTGAGGAGATGCCCGCATTATGGCCTTCCCATCTGGCTGCAGGTACAAACTTTTTATAACTGTTTATTTTCTGATAACCGTTCTATGATTGATGCAGCATCTGGAGGTAATGTTTATGAGGAGACGCCTGAGGAGGCGTATACACTATTGAATGATATGGTTGCTAATAGCTATCAGTGGCAGTCTGAAAGGAACGTGCCAAAGAATCAAGCTGGAGTTCATCAAATGAGCGACGTTACTGCTTTGGCGCCCAAATTGAGGCATTGAACAAGAGGCTAAACAGCATGAGCACGACATCGATGAAAGCTCAAGTGCTTACTTGTCACCTATGCGAGGCAATCATCCGATATTGAATGCCAAACAGGTAACCCATTCGTTCAGACTAATGAAGCTGAGAATTATGTAGGAAACATGCCACAAAACAACCCCTACCCAAATACATACAATACGGGGCCGAGGTATCAACAACAACCACCACCGGTTATCCACCACAGCCGAACATGGATGAGCTATTGACCACATATCCTCACTGAAACAATGATGAATAATCAAGATTCATCTATCAAAAACTTGAAGATTCAAGTAGGGCAATTGGCAACTACACACGGAACTCTACCGAGTGACACAGAGAAGAATCCAAGGAGCAAGCCAATGTTGTGACCCCTAAGAAGTGGAAAGGAATTTGGTGACGAGAAGGAGATTGAAAAGATTGAAATTAAGCAAGAGGAGAAGGGGCAACCAAGAACAATTGTAAGTCCACAGGAGCCACTACACCGATCACACCACAAGAAAAGGTACACATTCCTCTCCCATTCCTGCAGCAGTTAATAGACGAAGGTTGATTCAAACTTTGCCAATTTTTTAGACATGCTTAAGATTTTGCATATAGACATACCATTTATTGATGCGTTACGAGAAATGCCAAATTATGCTAAATTCTTAAAGAATATGTTATCTAAGTAGCGGAAATTGGGAGATCACAAGACTGTCTTTTTGACTGAGGAATGTAGTGTATTGTGCAAAAGAAATCGGCCACCAAGTTAAAAGACCCAGGGAGTTTATCTATTCCTTGCACTATTGGGCATATTTCTTCCATTAATCATTATGTGATTGGGGTGCTAGTGTTAGCTTAATGCCTTTGTCTGTTTTAGGCGACTTAGACCGGGAGAGCCGAAGCCCACAAGGGTGGTGTTGCAAATGGCGGACAAGTCTATCACCTACCCACTAGGAATCATCGAGGATGTGCCAGTCAAGATAGATCAATTCACCTTCCCGGTGGATTTTCTAGTGTTGGATATGGAGGAGGATGCGAGCATGCCGTTGATTCTGGACGCCCATTCCTAGCTACTGGAAGAGCCGTCATTGATGTTGAAGAATGGAAGTTGATCCTCCACGTAGAATAGTATCGGGTTACATTCAATATGTTTAGATTTTCAACACACACACACAACGAGCATGATTATTTAAAAGTTAACTTGATTGGCATTTTGCTTGTTGATGTGGTGCAAGGTACTGATGAGGTGAAGACCGAACTGGAGATTGAAGAAGGCAAGAGCCAGGACATGGTGAAGTCAAAGAAGGCTAAGAAGCTCAAGGAGAAAAGAACGTTCATGAAGGGAGAGACAGTACAATTGCATAAAACACCACCACCTCGCATTTTCCAAAGCAAGCGAAAGGCTTCATGGATTGGACCATTCACTGTTACCAACGATATACCCGCACGGAGCCATTAAGGTAAGTGATCATATTCTAGGCACTTATGTCGTTAATTATGAGAGGTTGAGGCACTACCCAGTCGATTCCGGAGATTCGTGCTCCACAACCATCCCAACCTTTGAGGTAATGTGTAAGTCCAGCTTGGGACTATAAATCAATAACTATTTCTTCCCTTATCTCCATTTTGATTTTATTTCTAGTTGTTTTGCATTTTAAATGTCTTTATTTGTGTTGACTCAAATTTTAATCACACTCTCACCAATGATGAAGAAGCTAAGGATGAGAGTGGTAACTACTGACGGTCATCACCAAAGGTATTTTGTCCCTATTTTCAATCTTATTACATTGAGGACAATGCAATATTTAAGTTTGGGGGAGTAGTGAGTCGGTGGTTTGATTGTTTCTCTTGAGCTGTGAATATTTGGTTGAGCATTGATCTTGAATTATCCTATGAAGAGCATATAATTTTATTTTTTTGGGGTGTAATTGGATTAAAGCATTGACTCTATGCCATGATAATATTAGTTGTACTCTACTTATGACTTGTATCTTGAAGATTGTAGACGTGTTGTGAATAATATCTTGAGTTGAGTTGACATGTTGAAAATGAGCAATACTTTGAGCACATTGAGTCATGAACTTGTTGATTGCATTTAGAGTAGTGATGATATGTGAGTGGTCATAGAACTTATTTTATGATGGCACTTTGATGCGAAATTTTATAATTATGAACTTGACTTGGACAAGATTTAGGCGATCCTTGAAATGTTTGAGCCTTTCAAGCCTACCATGTCTATATTTATCACTATGCCCACTTTTGAGCTTAATTGAAAAAGAATGGTGTATGTTTAGCATACCAATAAACCCTCATTCAACATTCATACGGTAAAACTCATTATACCCACTGATCATCTATTTTTTAAACAATTAATTCCTAGTGTAGCGATTTTAGACCGCAAGTTCACGGTGTCAAGTTTTAGTATAGTAAATGAAGAATAGGTTGTCGAACCCATAGGGACTAACTGTAAGTATCAAATAAGATGATTTTAACTATATTTAACCTACGAAATTGAATTAATAATTAAACTACTAACTAATTAATTAACTACTAATCCAAACCAAGTCAACAAAAGTAAACGAGAATTTAGAGAAGATTATCGAGACTTTGGCTCACCAATGCAATCCCCTACAATTCTCGATTGAATATCCAAAGATTTCTAAGGTGACGAGTTTTCCTAATGCATTCGTTATACTTTGGTCCAGGTTATAACAAGTCTAATATTAATGTTGTAGTAAACCACCTCCCGTGTCTTTATTGAACAATTAATATCGAATAAAGATCTATGAAAACTACTAGCCTTCGATTTTGGTAAATCTATTGCTATCACACGTGTGCTAGATTTTACTTGGTTCGTCTCAACCTAAAACCCACGGTATAATTTACTCTATCGTATTGCAATATCCTATGGTCAATTCAATCGCAATATAGTAATCATTCAAGGGTGATCAATCCCTCAAAAGCATGAAGATCAATAAATTATACGCAAAGAATTAAAGGAATTCAATCAAATAATCATCAAATCATAGGTTCATGACAAAGGATTCGCCTAGCCTCAATAAATAAATTAGTTCAACATAGTAAATCAAAACACAACAAACTAAGAATTAAAAGACAAGAAAAACGCTCCCATCGTCGACTTCCGGTTGTAGATCCTCGCTCCTTCTCTTGCTTCCTTCTTCGATCGTCACTTTAATCGCCTTGTTGGAGGTGTTCCAAAATCCTAGGATGGTTGATGGATGAGGTGGATGATGGTGATATGGAGGATGAGAGGATGATGGAGGCTATTCCTAGGGTGTAAATCTGATTAAAAGTCCCCCTATTTTCGTCCAAGACCTAATATATATAGTGGTGAAGGAGTTTGGTAAAGTTGGACACAAAATAACCAAGAAGGAAACAAAATCTCAAAATTTTTCGGGTTGGCGATCGATCTTCGTCATTTGCCGATCGATCGCGGAAACATTCTGGACAAAATAACCAAATTTTTCATATCCGGGATCGATCTTCGTCATTTGCCCGATCGATCGCGGAAATCTGGCGATCGATCTTCGTAAGTTGCCGATCGATCGCGGATCTCAAATCTACAATCTTGCGATTTGGTCCCTCCTTTTCCATATTTGCTCAGTTTGGTCCTTTTTCAGCATTTTTAAGCCTATTTCATCCACTTTTATGCATTTGGACCTTGATTCCTGAAATAGTACAAATATATACCCAAACGTGTAATATTTTCCAAGAATCACTACAAAACCACTATAAATCATTGTAAAATAAGTGTAAAAATCACACTTATCACCCACCTTCATGAGCTGAAACTGAAAATTATCCTTACCCTAAGGGAGTATAATGAATCTCATTCGATGCACGTGAATTGTTATATCATGATAGCTTATTGACAAAGATCGATGAATGAGAAAAAGAGAAATGAAAAGAGGTAAAGAAAGAGCCTTAAAAAAAGAATGATAAGACCCAAAGTGGCCAAGGCTTGACAAAAGAAGAGAAGCTCAATATGTGCTATAAAAAAAATGACATCTATAAGTTATACTCTATTCTTTGCGCTTATCCTATCTTTTCTTTGAAAACTGACACCAAAAGGCTTAACATTATAAGCTTGAAAATACATTTTGATCCAAGTCTAGGAATTAATTACATTAATGGAGAAGTGCTTGAAAACTAGGCATATGAGATACTCGATGATAATCTTGATTGTTGTTGATTAGTACTGTTTTGATCTGTGATGATTGTATGATATTTGTGATTGGCAATATAACACACACGTTCCGAGTTTGAGGTTGTTACTTGACTTAAAGATAAAAAGACTTCGTGTCCAACGATTGGAGGGATTCTTGTTGTGGTGGGTAAGATTTCTGAGATAAACATATGAGCACGAAATAATCCATCTCACTTATCATTTGTGAATTCACTATTTTTAATTCTATTCTTGCTTGAGGACGATCAATAGCTCAGTTTGAGGGAGTTGATAAGTGTCAATTTTACACTTATATTTGCATATATTTCTTGCTATTTTTATAGCGATTCTTGGACGATTTTATGCTTTTGGTTGTGTTTTGGTATATTGCCAGGAATCCAGTAAAAATGCAAGAAACACTTGAAAAACCCCATTTTATGGACTGGAATGTGGAACTATGACAAGACAAGTCAAGATATTCGAAAAGAAGTGAAAAAAAGTGATTTGATGAAAAATATACAGGCGATCGATCGCATATAATCAAGAGATCGATCGCTACCAACAGCCAGTGACGTGAAGAAAATTTCATGCAAGAAGAGATCGATCGCCCTAAACCAAGAGATCGATCGCATCGGGACAGAAGGTTTAGGCGATCGATCGCTCTTCATGAAGAGATCGGTCACCATAGAGATAAAATTGAAGAGATCGATCGCCCTAAACCAAGAGTTCCATCGCTACAGAGTCCTGCAGGAAAAAAAATTACATTTTTAAAGAGATTTGTTATATTTTGATGCCAGATATGGTGGACTCTGGGGATCACTATAAAAGAGAGTTTTTGCATCAAAAATAGGATTCTTCTACCTTTGAATAACACCCTACTCTTGGGAGAAGCCACAAGCTACAAGATAGAATCAAAGCAACGCAGCTAGAGACGGAACATCGGATCGATGCACGGATTCAACATCGAGTGTTTACGCGTATTTCTGAACTTTGTTTTAGTTTTATTTTCAATTTTACAATGTATAATGTTGTTAGATATTAAAAAAATGTTTTTCCGTTATAATGCTAGGCTAAGTTTGTTATCGGGACAAGGAGATCTTGTGTATAAACCCACAATTTTAATTCTAGTTTTTGATTGAGTTTTGTTATCTTTGTCTTTGTGTTATGTTTTAATTGCTTTTATGGATTAGCTACCCTTTGAATGATGTTAGTTTGCAATTGAGATCGAGAGATGAAATTGTAATACGGAACAAATAACGCATACCGTGGATTTCTGACCGAGATCGAGAGATAACGTCAAATACATGTGTGATAGCTACAGATATTTAGTAATCGAAGGCTAAAGGTTTAATAGAACGTATCCAACATTGACTTGTTAAATAAGTGAACGAGAGTTACTTACTGTAAATTGGTGTTAGGTTTAATATAACTCGAGAGAGTGTATTAGATATAACCGAAAAACTTGTCACCTTAGATGCATTAATTTAAATTAGAACTAGTAGATGAATTGTGGGGGATTACTCAAGTGAACCGAAGTATCGATATTTATCTCTACTGTTTATTAACTTATTTTTTTGTGGTGTGGTTAACTCTTAGAGTTGAATAAAGTAGTTAATCTTTTACAACAATTTCGTAGGTTAAATATAGGACGCTAATTAAATTTGGTAATTACTACTAGTCCATGAGGGTTCGACAATCCTTACTTTTATATCATTATACTAAAATTTGACACCGTGCACTTGCGGTACATAATCGCTACACTGTAAATATTGTTTAAAATAAAAGTGATCACAAACCCTACTTTCTTCTCCCACCATCAATTCCCCATCCTACTTTATTCTCTCACCATTAATCTCATTGGAGTATCTCCCAATTCTATAGGATTTCTCAACGTAATCTCATTTTACTATATTTCTTTTATCTTTCTTTTTTTGTGTTTTCATATCTTATTTCTCAATTGTAGTTGGTTTCTACATGTTTTTAAAATGGTGAATCTGCATTAAATAAGTGGATCAATAAAAGAGTAATGACCTGCTCTGTTTTGTGTGTTGCAAAGTTTTTGTTGTTTTAAATGGTCCAGTCACTAATTAATTAATATCTCATAGCATTTTAAGATGAGCTTCCACTACTTCTATATCACAATATGTTTGAAATCTTCTTAGTTGCCTTTATTTCCCTATGATACAATGTGTTCATATTTAGGTATGGTGATTTAAGGATCGGAAAATGCAATCTTAATTGTTTATGTAGTTTATTGTTCAGCTATGTCAATGCACACTTTTGCCTAGTGGAACAAATGAGATTTTTATATGCGTTGAGGAGATGAAATTTACGGTTCTACAAAAACAAATAAAAAAATTGTTTATTTCATCAAAGTCGAATACTTCTTACAATCATTTTTATAAAATATACAAGGATTGTCTAGATGGATTATATGAGGACTTTGATGTCCTACAATGATAAATCACAACATCATAAACTAGTTTTAGTGGACTATATTTGTCGAAGAGAAAATATTTATCATTTTCGTGAGAAAGTACTTATTTAGTTATTGGAAGGAAAGTAATTATTTGTTTTGAATATAGAGAGATGGCATGTAAGCACGAGTTCTTAAAAAGCACGAGCAATTGAAGGGAGCCATATTAATAGGAAAAATTAAGGATTCCTACACATTTTAAATCAATATTTTTAACAATAGCATTATCTAAGGATATTTTAGGATTTTGAAATTATGAAAGGCTATATTTTAAATTATTTGATAGATAAAGCTATTTTTAAGAAATAGATTTAAGTTGGTTAGAATCCTTAATTTCTCTTAAAACAATGGTAAAAACTGAATTTTATAAAAAAAATTGCTTTGGCAAAAACAATTTGTGTTTTGGCAATATCACTAGCCTTTGTGAAAGGTGGGGTGAACTGTCCAAGTTAAGATTTTGCACAAACAACCATATAAGACCTTCTCTACTAGACAATCTGTCACAATGTCAGCTTCAATGGCATCTCCTGAGAAAATACTTATATGGACAGCGTGTTTGTAAATATCAAGATATATATATATATATATATATATATATATATATATATATATATATATATGTAAGATCGAGTGTATAGAAGTGGGACCGCATCTTTTGTGCCATCTGCTTGGTCTTTCAAAAGCACCTAGAAAATCTGTTGACGTAAAGCATATGCCATGTTTGTATCATATAATGATACTGGAAAGGATCTAAAGTTGTAGGTTAGAGATGACCTTAGATAGCCAAAAATGATGCAATATAATTTATGGGATTTTCGCCAACGAACCCCAGTGATTTTCCAACATATATATGGTTTAAAAATATACAGTTTGCCCCTATTTGGTTTTGAAAATAGACAGTTTATACCATGTGTTTCGAAAATAGTCAGTACACTCTCTGTGGTTTGTGAATATATGCAAAACACTGCCTTCATATAAGGAGACAATGTGCTATATTTTGCAAGCCATATGGGGTAAAATGCATACTTTGAAAACCAAATGGGGTAAACTGTATATTTTTCAAACCACATTAGTATAAACTGCCTATTTACAAACCATATAGGGGTAAAATGCCTATTAGTGATACTACATTGTGTAAATTGCTGCTTACTTTGTTTGTTGTCCAAGATATTCTCAGCTATACATAAGGAAAATAGGGGGTTTTGGCTTAAATTCATCGGTATCTTTGAACTTTCGAGCCTCTATTGAATTAGAATTCAAAGAATTGCACCAAATCATTGTAAAAAAGTAGTATCTCCACTTCTCAGGTATGCGTAACATATTTTACAATGTTGAGCATGTTTGTGTCTTTGAAATTAGTTATAAGCACTCACTTACATCGGGATTGTCTATTGTTACTTTTGCACCATAAAATATGTGGAAAAATCATGGCGGAGTCTCTCTTAGAAATGGAATTTTTGACACTGCCTCAGGACCTCTGGCGTACATCAATCATTGAAACGTAATATTTGTTTTGAAATATTCTCTATTGTCCATCAACCATTGATCTAGAATATTTCCTTAAGAATATTTCAGATCAATTGTTTGATATATCCTTAAATGCGGTAGTATCAAATCCACTCTTAGATATATATAGTGGAGATGGCATGTCAATCGCTGACTTTTAGAATGAAACACTAAAATTCAGGTTACTATTAGTACAAGAATACAATATAAAGAAAGAGACCTGAGTAAAATTGAGACAAGAAAACCACTTCTTCTATACCAATCCCCACAATCTCAAAATAACGTAGTAAAATACAACAAAAATTTAAAAAAAATAATAGCCCAAACTAAAATATATCAACATTCCACAACTTGTGGCTTTTGTGGCTCCGAAAAATCCAACACCACGTCACCGCTCACACCGCCACCACAACCGGGCAGTTTTCGATTAGGTTTGGCTTCGTGCAACATTGATATGACATCCCTCATCGAGGGCCGGTCGGCCGGGTTTCGGCTCGTGCATAGCAATGCAACCCTAAGGACTAACATCATTTCCTCCCTCACCGAACTACACGATGCACCAATATTTTTATCCAATACGTCGATCAAACTATCTTTGGTCTTAATTTTAAACTTCACCCAATCCACAATACTGTTTCCATCACCGAACTGTGCGTCTACTGATCTTTTCCCGGTCAAGATTTCCATTAGTACCACTCCATAACTGTAAATATCACTCTTCTCATCAACTTGTAACGTGTAAGCATATTCTGCCAAAAAATAAAGACACAAAATTAAAAAAATAATAATAATAATAAAATCATATGATAATGGGTCCTCAGTAAATGAATAAAGGTTAAAACTAAAGGGGAAAGAAGAGTTCACGCCTAAATCCTAACAGTGGGCAGCGCACTAAACAGTAGGAAATCACGGCGACAAAAGGGAAAAGAGAAGAAATGCATAATGAATTTATATTTATAAATATATTTAGGTCTAATTTATAATTTTAATTTACATTTTACGGGCACATTTCTTATGATAATTTAATTTGACCTCGTGTTATTTCCCATTTAAATTGCCTGTCAAAAGAATACAAACAAATTATAAAAATCAAGTTATTTTCCAACAATGGCAAAATTAGCCAAAACCCTTCAGCCATTTGTAGCCACCATATAAACTCCTAAAACAACTTATTATAAGATGTAAGAGCTCATAAGCTATTTAATGACGAGTAGGGGCGGACACAGGATTTCCGAGAAATGGGTCAAAATAATATTAATATGAAAATAGAGGCCAAAATTTTTTTAATGGGTCAAAATATAATTTAAAAGGGGTGAAAAGTAATTTTGATGGGAAATGCAATTTTTAGAGGATAAAACTTTTATTTTTAAAAAAAAATTTAAAGTTTATAATCAATTTATTATAAATGTAAATTTGATTTTGTAGTAGGAAGATTTTCTTGGCGCCTAAAAGTTTATATTTAATTTGAAAAGGGAGGATCTTCTTGGTGCTAGTGGAGGGCAACACAAAATATAGTTTAATAAATTTGAAAATAAAGCAAACACAACAAACCTCATTATCCTATCAACCGAAAGTGACACCAAATGCATCATATGAGACGTGACACCACATTATGCACGCAAGGGGACACATATATCGTCACCGGGTATACTTCTATGGACCGGTGTGAATATCATGTACACTCATTTTAACATTTTAACCGAAGAAGTAAAAAGATTTATCATGATTTAACTAACCTGTCAATTTTAACATAGTTATACAAGTGAGTGTATACGTGCCCAGTCGAAAAAGTATTTCCCACACAACGAATTACAAGCCAATGTAACCAAAGAAAAGGCATGCATGAAGCCCTTTTCTCTAATTTCTAGTTCCTAGAACACCAAATAGGAAAAAAATTATTAAATAAATAAAAATAAATAAAACCCAATAAAAATAAAAATATCAATAAGTAAAATTTTATAAAATATTAATTTTTTTCTATTGGAAAATAACTTCCGTCCAACTTTACTTGTATAAATCCTCTAGGTAACCTAATAATAAGTTGAGCAAAGGGACTACGGAGGGATACTTTTAGTTTTCTCAAGAATTTAATATGTTATACTTATACTGAATATGTGTGATGGAGACAACCTAAGAAATCAAACTGTGAGAACAGATAAAATGATCCGAATGATTCAAACCTGGTGCAATGTAACCATATGATCCAGCAATGACCGACATCGATTCGTCGTTCTCGATCAACTTGGCAACTCCAAAGTCGGCCACCCGAGCCTCCATATCGACATCCAAAAGTATATTACTTGGTTTCAAATCACGATGAACGATCACCGGGTCGCAGTCGTGATGAAGATAACATATCCCTTGTGCAACTCCTAGTGCAATGTTATACCTCGTAACCCAATCCGCAGCAAAATTGTTACACTTATCCTTCCCATGTAGCAAATCGTCTAGGCTCCCATTAGGCATATACTCATACAGCAACATTGTATATCGGTTGTTAGTACAGCAACCCAATAATCTTACGATATTGCGATGTCTTACAGTTCCTAAGACATCGACCTCTGCTAACACACCTCTTCTCCTTCTGATCGTATCCTTGTGCTTCCCCCATAACTTCTTGACGGCAATGATCTCGCCACCTGGCATCTCGGCCTTGTACACTGTCCCTGTGGATCCCATTCCGATGATCTTATCCGTCGTGTTTACACACTCGAGTACATGATCAGCAGTGAAATTTAGCCGTTGAAAAGCAGTCAGCTTCCACGGCCCGGTGTCCTGATCATCTGAGAATTTCCGGCCATACTTGGCCTGAAAACACCTGCTTCCGGCGATGAGTATAAATAAGCCAACACCAAATGCCGTGGCCATAATCCATACAATGGCACCGGCAGTCTTCTTCGGCTGGCGGTGGATTTCCACGGCTCCGGCTACGAGCCCATCTTCCCGGCATGGTTTCTTGAGAATTTCACCGCAGAGACCTTCGTTCCCGGTGAATGATGATGGGTGAAGGGATGAAAATAGCAATCCTGATGAGGGAACAGGGCCTGTGAGCTGATTGTATGATACATTGAAATTCTCCAATGTGCTGCAGTTGTTGAAATTAGAAGGAATCGTCCCTGTCAGAAAATTATGCGACAAATCAACGTCTGTTATGGCCGGAAGTGCTGAAATCTCCCAGGGAATGATTCCTGTCAGCGAATTTTGGCGTAAATTGAAGGTAACTAGCTTCTCACAATGGCCAATATCCCAAGGAATGCTGCCACTAAAATTATTTCCATTGAGTTCGATCTTGTAAAATCTCGAACACCCGATAAAATCAGGGATTTTTCCATTGAGATTAGCAGAACTTGCCAAGAAAACCTGTAAACTCGGTGCTTTCCATATGTTATCAGGCAGCTCAGAATTGAAAGAATTCTCTGATATGTTCAAGGACTCCATTCTTGCAGCACTGCCAAAATCTTTGGGGATTGGACCGGATAAGTCGTTATTGCTTAAATCAAAGTACGTGAGGTTTAGCAGGGAGCCAAATCCAATTGGAATCGAACCATTGAGCCTGTTGTTTTGAATCCTCACTCTGAATAAAGCCGTGCAATTTGCTAAAGATGGAGGGATTTCACCAATAAACTTGTTGGAAAACAGAATGAGCTTTGTCAGCATGTTGCTGAGGCAAAGATTTGGTGGGATAGGACCGGAAAGCAGATTCGAGGAGACATCAAGTTGCTGTAATTTCCCATTGGAGCCGAGTGCTTGAGGTAACATCCCTGAAAGGGTATTGTTCCATATATACAAAATTTCCAAATTGGGAAGTTCACCAATCCCTCCGGGAATTTCACCTGTCAGCTTATTGTTCATCAAAGATAGCCTGTTTAGCTCTTTTAAATCTGAAAATCCTCTCGGGATTTCACCTGTGAGGTTGTTATCTGATAAATCAAGAATCTGTAAGGATATTAATTCAGCCCAACTCACCGGAATCGATCCTGATAAATGATTCTTGAAAAGCAATAAAGTTTCAAGATTTGCCAAGCTGCCTATATCAGCTGGAACATTGCCCGATAAATTGGCGGATGAGATATCAAGATAGACTAAATTTGACAGGCTTGAAAATTGTGCTGGTATCCCTCCAGAGTACATATTGTATCCCAATTCTACGTGCTCAAGCTGATTCAAGAAACTCAATTCAGCTGGAATTGAACCAGTTAGTGAATTTCCGTGCAAGTATAAAGACTTCATATTCAAGAATCTGCCATAACTTGTCGGGATTTCACCTTCAAAGTAGCTTCCACCGAGATTCAGGTACTCGAGATTCTCAAGGTAAATCAGTTCCTCCGGCAAAGGGCCGGTGAAGCTATTACTATAAGCATTGAAAAATGTGAGAGACTTGAGTTTCGAAATTCCTGGAGGGAAACTTGAATTAAAGAAATTGTGATTAACATCCAGAGTTCTGAGATTTGGCAGCTCAAAAATAGATTCTTCAAAGGGTCCATCAAAAGAATTTCTACTCAAATTCAAATGACGCAAATGGGACAGATATCTGATTTCAGTAGGAATTATGCCAGAAAGATTACGCCCCGACAGCTCCAAGGTTGTTACCTGGCCTGTCTTATGGTCACATTTGATTCCAGACCAGGAGCACCAAACGGGCAGGTAACCAGGCCTGGAAAAAGCCGTTTTCGGATCCCAATCACGGAATGTGTTAGACGGGTCTTTTAGGGATGATTTTATTGTAAGAAGATAGAGAAGTTGAAGGGGCGGCTCCCCTGCTGCAACGGCGGAGGAGAGGCACACTGATGCTGTAACAAGAATCAAGAAAGTTGAGAAAATCAAACCAAGGAATGGAGGGAAGTGGTTCATTTTTCGAAGGATCTTGCAGTGGTAGAAATGGTTGAGAAATAAATTGTGTTGAGTGAGGTAAATTTAAGGTGGGGAAGGTGAAGATTTTGATGGTTGAATTTGCTTTTTTGGAGTGCAAGAAGGAGATGATTTTTCATGATGATTGGTTTCACTCAATGCTGGTGTGCGTTCTTTAGCATGAAGAGAGATATAGAGAACTAGGAAAAAGATAAAAGGGAAATGGGGAAAAAACAAAACCATTCCTTCTTCTTCTATATTTACCTTTTGTTGCATTTATTTCTTACTTCATTGCTAAAATACTTTTCGACAAATAGCATGGAGCCATGGTTGATCAATAACAAATTATCTCTCTCTAATTTAAACAATAAAATCTACATCCTCTATCAGGACTGAACCACTTTGGGCGTCCCTTGCAAATATATATATATATATATATATATATATATATATATTAAGAAAAGATTGTGGTTTTTTCTCAAAAATTATATTTTGCTTCCTCTAAAAAAAAATTAAAGTTAATATTTTTTGCCCCATAAACAAAAAATTATGTATCTGACATTGTCCTCTGCTATGTATTTCATGTCAAATCATGGGGGAGATAATTGTAATCTTTCATATATCTATTAAAACTAGAGGTGTGAATAAGTGATATTATAATGATATATTCTATAAGGTTATGTTCGTTCGTTATTATTCAAATTAGATGTTAAAATGTAGATAACTATAATTTTTTGTTTATGATATAAAATTGCAATATGTAGTATGAGTTGCCGTAATTTTATGTGAATTTAAGTCAAAACTCATCATAAAAACATATATAATATTCTATAATTGATAACATCATCCTTATCATCTATTAGATCCTTATAAATTGAATCAATTTTCGAGAACGTGGGCAAGATAAGTTGTTTAAGTCTCTGAAATTTTTTAATTTAATATAATTGTTTTTTTTAAAATAAAAAAGTAAGTTTTACTATATAAAACAAATTAAACCATCTAGCTTATTAAATCCTTGAATATTGGTAATAGAAATTTTGAGTTATGTCTCATAGCAAGTGTTTCTCTTTTCTTTGATTGTATTCTACCTTTGTCTCCTCTCCTACAATACTTTTGGTTTTCTTGGATTGCATTCCACTTTTTCTTTTGTTTTTTATTTTTCCTTACCTACTTTTCATCATTCCTTGTTTGCTTTATTAGGTTAGGGCCAGCCAGCACTCGGCAGCAATTTGATAAATATGGGCAACATAAGGGTAATGCTTGTTGGAGGATCCAAGAAAGTATTTACAATTTCCCACACTTCATTCTCTTATTCTTGAAAGAATAACATTAACATATATTCTCCTCTTTTTCTATTTAGAATTTCCATTTTCTTCTTAGTAAATAAAAACGACTATTGGGAGTGGTTCACCTAGCAATTCTTTTATGCGCTCGTGGACGAAGATGCGACATCCACGTGATGCAGCTCATCATGTCCAGCAGTTGCTTAGTATGAGCTTTGCACTGCCATTATATAAAAAAATTGAAAACTTATGTCTATGCTATTAGCTATAACCTTTAGCATAACGATAAGTGTGTGATCCTAATAATGACCATGCGAGATATGCTACTATTGAAAAGATAATAACATACAATGGGATTAAATATTGAGTTATTTATGTTCTTAAACTTTACATATGTTTCTTTTAAAATTTTAAAGTTTAAATTATAAATAAATCGTATTAATTATTACATTTTTGGAGTTTCTCATGTTGGTAATGGAAGAAGACCACAATATGAAATGTCTTACAATTGCATATGAAAAATGGTTAATTAGAGGGATAATGATATTTATCAAAATTATGAGTGGTGTGGTTATCATTATTAAGAGTTATAACTGTTACATGTGACGACAAACATTTAATTGTCATAATCAATAATAAGATTGACAAAAAAATAATGTTATGGAAAAGAAACTTTTTGTCTTAAATTGCTGAGAAAATGATATTTGAACTTCAAAAATTGTTAAATATATTCTCTTTAATTTTATCATTTTAGTGGATAATATTAACCTTAAATGTCTCTCCTCTACTTTAAACTTTTACTAGAATCATAATAATATTAAAAAATTATTAGTTCTTAACTTAAATTGTATATATTCACAATGAAAGGCTTAATTTAATCTAATAATATAAAATAAATAAATTATATATCAGTTAATAATAAAATTAAAATTTTGTTGTATTTTAAGTTATTTCATTTTCCATGCTTTAGGGTATAGCTTAATCTTGAGATCATGTTGAAGAATTGATGATAATTTTTACTTCTGGAAGTTTAATTATGATCTGAATTATTATGGTATATATTTTAAGGAGTTCAAAATGTGTTACTAATAACTTTATATTTTCTATTTTTAATGGACAAAATTACTTTTAAATGTTTTTAATTAATTTCTAAGAACAGTGTATTGTTTTTTTTTAACAGATACAATGTATTGTTTTTAAAATAATATAGTTTTGTAATGACATAATTTTCTCCTTGTAGAGAGTTGAGTTATAATTCATGATAGCTTTGTAGGTGTACGGAAAAAAATACATATAGCTATTTTATTTATCTTTCTACAAAAGAAGTCACATGTAGTACAATTTCGTTAATTTCATTTGTTAGGATTGATTTTGGGGGTGGGTTGTCACTCTACACCCGAGTTCAACCAACTCGAGCTTCAATAACTCGTGTTCTTGAAATAATTGCACCGAGAGATTATTTCGAATTCGATTACAAAATCGAGCGAAAGACACTCGACATAACCTGCTCTATAACTGATTAATCATTTGAAATGCATTTTAAAGATATGCATGAAAGTATGTAAAAACACTTACGTAAATAAATGCAATAAAGTAAATAACACAAAAATTTGTTTATGAAAGTTTAAAGCACAAACGCTTCTACGTTTCCCCTTCTTTCATCTCATAGAAGGATACACTAGAAGATTTTGTTTACACTTTTCAGTATTCAACCTACTTAGGCTAATACCACACAGATAGTCTAAACTCCTAGCCCACACAGAATCACAAAGCACATGTTCTTTAACGTCTCACATGGAAAGACCCCACACAGTTGTGATAAATCACCAACTGTTATAATGGTATACACTATTCTATTTTAATTCACAAAAAACAATTAACAGAGTGAATATAAAGGCACAAATGATTCCATAATGAATTTGATACAGCAAGGTAAGAGGTGCCAACGGTTTGGGGAGTGATCTTCATTTAGCAACTTTTATCTTTGAAGTTCCCTAATTGAATCTCAAGTGGGTTTGCTTTTGAAGGCTTGGATTGATCTTCAATCAGCCGTTATTCAGCTTTCAAATCATGTATATATAGCCACAAGTAATGATATATACGTTAGATACAAGAATATATCCGTTGTGACAGTTTTGGTAAGCTTTCGAACATTGCAACAATCATATTCTGCTTTCTGTGCTATTTTTGGAAGTCCGCTGGTCTGGTCCGCTGGTAGTCCACAGGCCTCTACTGGTTCAATGTTCGCTGGCTAAGGTCTGCTGGTGCCTCCAACATCTGTTGTTCTGCTCTCTTGGTTATACCTCTTGATTAGTTGATTTCTGGGCAAAGTGATCTACATAAAAGTTGTAGCCCATTATCTTAGCTTTCGATGGAATCAAAAATTGCTCGATTTCGAGTTTGTATGAGAGAGTAATGCTCGAAATACGAGGCGATGCTCCTGCTGTAAGTTTGCTGGATGTAGCAGCACATGTCGTGACTTGCAGAAGCTCTTTGGCCATCTTAACGTCCGATTCAGTCTTTGACTTCCAAAAATGATTTGTAGATCTTTGTCTTAGCTTTCCAACCCATACTAAATTGTCCCGTTTTTATAAGCAAGCTGAGAGTTATGGCCGATATACCACAGCTGCTCCAATCTGTCCGCTGTTGTTTCAGCTTTGTACCAGTAGACATTTGCAGACATGTTTTTGTCAAGTAAACATTTGAATCTACTCTGCTATCCTGAAATACGACATGTAGAGAATTGAGTTGGCTATCCAACCCATTTAGAACCACATTGTTTCGATGTCCGAGCTATGAGATATGATTGATTTAGTCAACAGCGCTCGAGGTCTATTGGTTGTATCTACTGGTCCAGTAACCTTTGCTTTTGTCTATTGATCCAGTTTATTTCAACCCATTTCTTCAGCAAGCTCCTAATTATGATATATTCAATGCACACTTGATGAAATATGTTAGCAACACAATAATAAGTTTTATTAACATCAAGATTATTCGGGTTTCTAAAACCCAACAATCTCTCACTTTTTTATTCACAAAAACTTTAATAAAAATATAAACATTAAAGCACAATGTTGCATAACAAAAAATCATATTTTAGAAACAACATATTTTTGTTCATTTTAAATAAAAAAACCGTTGATATAATATAGCCAATATGTTTGCTCATATATCTAATTTATCATTATTTAATTTATTATTGAGTTAAAAATTATTTACACATAAATTAATATAAAAAAATATACATATGTAAATATTTCTCTTATGATATTACGTTTAAAGTTTTTATTGTTTTTATAAGAATTTTTTTATATCATCTAATTCAAATCATTAGGGTGTATTTTGGATTGCTTGATCAAAGTATTTTTATGTTTCTTTTGTTTAAAGTTGGAAGCATTGATAAAATGTCGCCACATAAGTTAAAACAGTCAAATTCATTTAATAACTTGCTGATCTAATTTTGCTTTTTGAAAAAGTTATTTTTAAGTAAAAACATTGAGCGTTTTCTATTAAAATAAAAAAAAATTATTTAATGAACTTTATCTAATTATAAAATTGTTATCACATAAGTTAAAAAACAATTAAAAACATGTAATGATTTGTTTATTTGTTTTTGCTTTTTAAAAAAATAAATAATAGTAGAATCAAAATAATCAAACACCAAAAATCTGTTTTTTAAGAAAAAAAACAGATCAGTACATACAAGTAAATATTTGCAAACACCGCCTAAACAGGCTCGCGACAATCAAATAATAACAACTAACTACCCAGCCACCAATATTAATTGGCATTAATATCTTTTATTGGACTATGGGAATTATTCAGAGAAGGGAGATCAGAATTTTAAACCTGCAAATTACCCTTTTTATCAATACAGAAATTAAATAATATTGGCATTGTGTAGACAATAATTGTGAAAATTATGATAAATATAAATGGGATATTAAATTCTCCGACTGCTTTATCAGTGCTTTGACGTTGGACGGTTTAAAATGATGGCTATTTACTTCGCATCATTAATGTTTTTATTATTAATTTTTAATAATTAATTTTAAAATTAATTTTAAAAAGTGAAAATAATTAGTAAAATAATTTATATTAATTTCATGACTTTAACCTGTGATTATATGAAAACAATTTAGTACAAAAAATTATTATTAAACAGTTAATTTCTAGAAATATATTGTATACAACATTTTCAGTCATTACCTTAATACTCCAATCAAACAAATAGTAAATAAATACAGATTTTTTAAAGTCATTTTCATAATAACTACTTAAGTATGGGTTACAAAAAACAATTTCAAGAAGGGATAAATAGTACACTAATCTCATCCTACCGAAATATTCTTGGATATCTTGTTGGGTAATACCTTATATGATAGATCCAACCATTTATTGAGAATATTCCCAATGAAGAGATGTAAATATCTCATGGACCATCACCCCATGTGATAGTCAATACCTAATCAATTCTACCATAACACCAAACGGTTGAGATTAAGAAATTTTTTATAGGAAAATTATATATATAATTTAAACTTTGTAATTTGTTTGAAGGTTTTTTTTTTTTTAATCTTTTCAATAGTATGATTGCAAGAGGGAGGAGGAGGCAGACATACCCCAAAATTTATTTAGTGCTTTTTATAGATTTTGTTTAAAAAAATAAGTTTTAACCTTAATGTTTTTTTAAAAAAATTCGTCGCACTAAATTATAATCGTGTCCCGACTGCTGATAGCAAGTGGGTTATGCCGGAGTTTTATTGGCATATAATTCAACCAAATATGAAATTATACAGCAACGATTAATGTAAAAATAACATATATTATATTGATACATGTATTAAGGCGTGCAACTTATTTACATACAATAATGCCATTAGCTAGACATCAATAATCTTTGATAATGAAGGCCTACTCTAAAATATCTACTATAGTAGATTAATCAATTATACATAATTAGGTCTAGACTCTAGATTATCTAAAATAAGCCATTAATTAATGCCTAATTAAAATTAATATCATCAATTTTAGCATTTTAATAAACAATTACATTCCCTTAAACGAGCTATTTCTTCTAAAACGAAGTGCATACAAGATTAAAACAAAATAAAAAAATTGAAACAATCTTGGAGGTGGTCGGATTTCTCGCTTTCTAGTTAGAAAAAAATCATGTATTTAAATGAAAAAGAAAATAAAAATAGCCCTTATTAGAGTGGCATCAAACAACATATATACAAAACACGACATATATGGATTGATGCCCCGACAAAATAGAACATAATCTGGTAGCTCAAGGTCAGCGGAGAATCCATCACTCAAGGCTCATGGCTCATGGCTCATGGCTTACGGGTCACTCCGAATTCATATAAAAATTACGGGAACATTCCCTTTATGATATATAGATCAGTTTATATATGTTATCGTTGATCTCCAAAGGTAGGTTGACATAAAATAAAAACCCGCAAAAGGTTGGCTAAAAGTTCTGATATAAGACGCAGCGTAAACAAATGAGATTTGTCTATTTGCAGCGTTCCAAATTATTAAATGAGAATTAAAGAACACAGTTACGCAGTTCAGGAACCATTCAATTAATGTCAAACTTTTTTGTTCCATTTTATGTTAATATACTTGATAGATTATAAATTTGTTATTTTCTTTCGTCGAAAATGTTATAAACCATGCTTCTACGTGTTTTTTTTCTTCTTCTCAAATATATATTTTTAACTCTGAGACACGATCTTATAATTTAGATGGAGCAAAGTTCTTAATTTTAATACAATCTCTAAAGTTTTATGCAAAAATTGCTTAACACCAAAAAAATATATATATATATACACAATCTAATAATTTACATGAACACAACCAAGGGCGGATCTACATTGTCCCCCTTGCAAAAAAAAAAATAAATTCCGTAACAATTTTTGTTAACAAAAATTACATTTTACCCTAAAAAATTAGGGTTTGCAAATTATATTTTACCCTAAAATTTGCAGGTTGCTAGTCACAAATGGCATGTTGCATCCCTCAAAAAATTATATTTTGACCCCCTAAAATTTTGTTACCCTCAATTTGTTATTTTAACATTTTTTGAGCCCTCTTACCAAAATTTCATGTATTCAAATAACTACATTATCAATTAGTTTAAATATACTTAGCGGACAGTTGGAGACACAAGTTCATATATTTTGAGATAATATTTACATATTCAAATTTAAACCTTTTTGAGCAAACCCATAAGATATTAAGACTTTGGTCTAGTGATTGTCATCTATTTCCAATGTAAAAGGCTCGGTTTCGAGTCCTTCCCCCTCCCCTAATTTTTTTTTTTTTTAAAAAAGCAAACCCCATAAACTTCGACAATCACTTTCGATTTCTTAACTTAAACTTCAAGATTTTGCAAACAGTCTTGTATGAAATCCCAATCCTGCCCATAACAACTAGCACTAAATTGAAGCAAATAAGAAAATATACTTGATTTTAAAGAACATATGATTTTTCTAAAAAATTATTGTGTTTGGAATTTGCCAACATATGGATTTAAATCTCACTTATACAACAAACTCAATATTAAAACATAATATTTTTTTAAATAAAATATATAAAAATTAACATAACAATTATTTTAATTCATAAATAAGGCTCGAGCCGAATCCATACAAATATTTTACTGGCAAACACGGGAACAAAGGATGCGAGCCGACCTAGAGGTTTGAGCTGTCGTTCAACAGAGTAGGCCAAGTACAGTGGTGCCCATTGATTTGTGCGTGGGGCCCATTAAAAGTTTTGTCTCCTTCATTCTCTTCAATAGCCCACTTAAGACAGAAGAAGGCCCACTTATGATATCCCTTTTAACGTGCCTATCTCACGTGCCGTACCATACTCCCGCTCGCGTGAAGTGCGGACCCCTTTTTACAACACTAGCTCACCAGGCGCGTGAAAAGCACAGTGTTCTGTTACATAATATGATGCACGAACACTGACATGACGACACCGACACGACACAACACATACATGGCGACACGGATTTTCAAATTTTTTTTCAGGATATGACACAGTTGGAACACGCCTGTATATTTTTAAATATAATATATATATATATATACTATATTACAAAATACTAAAATTCACATTTTTTTAAATTCTAAAACCATGTAAAAGCAGCAAAAATATTCTTACCAAATGTAAGAAGCATATAAATAAATGTGTATCACTTATACTAAAATCATCATAATATCAATCATACTAAAACCAAATTTATATTACTTCAATTAACAATGTTTAACCAACACGTCAAAATTTCATTTTAGCAAAAAAAAAATTAATTGTACAATTAACCCCCAAAATTGTCATTTTCGTGACGGACACGTCAATCTGCAGTGTCCGTCTAGGGTGTCCATGTGAGAAGTGTCCGCCATTGGTGTCTGATTTAATTTTTTTGAAAAAATTAAGGACACGCCATGTGGCGTCTCCGACACGTGCCCGATGTGTGTCTGAGGACTGTCGATGTCCTAAAAGTGTCCGACAATATACCGAGAGATTTTTAAGAATGTCCGTGCATCATAGGTTAGCAATGATACGTATAAATCAATATCAAGTACTTATAGCTTGTTCGTTTTAAGATTTAATTTATATAGTATAATAACTTAAATTACTTAATCTTTACTCGAGTCAAATTTCGAGTTTTTATATAATACGGTTGAATGAATAATTCCGAACCACATGTATCGAACTCTAAACCGAATCCAAAATAGTTCATTTTCGAATATAAACGGGGTAAAAAAATTCAAGTTGAAATTTGGTTTATTCGATCTATTTACATCAACAACAACTATTAAGCTTTTAAAATCCTGGTGGATTGATGTAGGATACACGAATCGTAGAAGAAATCAAATCAGGTCGTGCACATGCGTCAACATTTTCCATGAGCTTTTTCGGTTAATCCATTTGAACTCTAAATCTTTGTATATAACATTGATCCATGCCTTCTTGGTCGTCTCCTTGCTCTCGTGAAACGGCAGTAATTTATGGACTCTACTTGAAGAACAAGTGCATTGTTGGCCTACGTCGTACGTGACCAAAACAGTGTAAGCGATTTTCTTGCATATTATCTTCTATACATGTTACACATATTGCAGTTTGAATGTATTTGTTCCTTATTGTATCTCTTCCGGTCTTACCACACATCAAGAAGATTTTCTTGTATCTTCTATTCTATACAAGTCATACCTATTGTAGCTCGCATGTCTTCGTTCCTTATCGTATATCTTCTGATCTTACCACACATCCAACAATTTATTTACATCCATATGAGATAAAAGTAAAGTGGAACTTTTGATTAATACAATATATAAATTCTAAACGAATGTTCCTAGAGTTATATTAAGTCTAAACTAATACGAAACCGAGCTGGGTTGGATCCATATGGAGGGAAACTCCGTGCGCTCCCATGTTTTTCGTTCCATAGCAAAATTGGTGGTGATGCAAAGTTATGAAGTAAAGGTCTAACTCACTGAGATTTCTATACCTTAAGTATATACATTATATGAAAATGCATTAAAAAATGTCATTGAATTATATATGTGAAACCTTAAATGTTTTTTTTTTTTTGACAATTCATAAACTAGTGAGGGGACGGACTCGAATTCGAGCCGTTTACAAGGGGAGGGGTGGCGATCATTAGACCACAACCCTGGCCATCTTCAAATGTTTTACTAGACATATCTAATATGACATTGACACGTTAATATTGGGCATAATATTATTGTCATGGAGTCAAAAATATGTTGGAACAACCTATGCGACCAAAAAAAAAAAATTTGTACCCTAAATTCAAAATCAGCATCAAGCTTCTCGGTTGGGTTGATATTGCCTGTAAGGGCAGCACCTTTCAAGGAATTTCAACTGTATCTGGGGAATATCCCCTATGTATGATTGAGATGCCCTAAAGATTGTAAGGCCCCATACCCATAATCCCGTCATTAGTGCATTTATCATCTATATTAATGCATACATTTGTATCATTAGGGAATTCTCATACATGATTGTAATAACAATGGCATGCCATCTGTAAAATTTTTGACATAAGTTCTCTTAATATCCAATTCCCTACACAACTCAACTAGCATATGTATACACTTAACAATGCATTAATGTAATTTACTTTCTATTAAATTGCATGCAACACTCAAATGAAAAGAGAAGCATTAAAATACTTATACAATCCATATACACATATTACGGGCTCACAGACGAGCATTAACAATAAATGTGTATCTACTTGTATAAGGCACATTACTCTATACCTCGCTCAGGAGCATCCTTGTTATACGTCTCGAACTCATTTTCCGAACCAATGTCGTACTTGCTTTACATGTTCCAACAGAAACAGCCCACACACAGGGTGAGCATACCAATAACATAATCACAATATCAACACCTACACAATTAATAATTTACAGAATACAATGCTGTAATTTAAAGGAATAATCCATCAGTACACAACGCTCATAAGAGATCTCATGTACTGTTCATATTCTCACAATACCACATCATCAATCCATAATCGGTAATCACAATCGTCAATCCCATAACCGACAGTAATCTATAATCGACAATAATCTAAATCATTATAACAATGATTTATTGAAACCACATGAATTATCAATTTACACTTTAAATATCATGAAATCACCTCGCTCGCTCAATAGCGGCATCAACATAACCATCGCACGCTCAACAACGGCATCACTATAACCATCACACCATTCATTGGTGAACTCAAACCCTATCAACACATTTATCAATAGCCAGGTCAACAATTATACTTTCAGAACTTGTACGTCTTTATGTACTAAATCAAATAAAACAAGAATATATCATTCTTTAAATGCAACAACAATGCATTTACATATGCTCGTACGCTACACGTACCTGGTAGTCGACCACAAGATTATAACATTCCCTACATCCCGGGGCTCGTGAAGCATCTATATTGAATATCATTTCAATATTAATTTCTCAACAATAGTTCTCATAATTATATCACATAAATCTAACAATGATTTATCATGCTTCCTATCATAATCAGTCACGATTATTTGTACTCCTCAAACTATTCAAATAATCTCATTATATCCTTTATTAACTTGAGTTATCATCTAACTACAACATGCAACACATGTCTTACTAAGGTTCATTACTTGCAACCTTATCCCATTGCTATTAAAACTTCCCAAAAAGTCATAATCGTCGTCAAAAATCAACTAAACAAGCTCAAATCTCAAAATGGCCAAAATTAATAAATTTTCACAATTTTCAGGACAGACCGATCTCTATCATTGTAGCGATCGATCTCTAGAGGTAGAAACATTTTTGCCAAAAATTCACTTTCGGCGATCGATCGCTCATTTCCTAGCGATCGATCGATCGCTGAGCATTTTTTTCAACGGGCGATCGATCGCTACAAAGGCAGCGATCGATCTCTGAAACTATTCATCACCATCAATTTTGATTTTTTCTCCAGGAGATCGATCGCTAGCTCTATTTTTGCCAAAACTCGGATTTTCATGCATACAACCCATCAAAAACTCATAACACCTCATTATCCTTTCAAGTACAACATCAAAACACCCTAAAACACCATATAAACAACATATAACATAAATAATCCCAATTATCACAAATGACCAAAATCATCTAACTTCCTCCATAACCCAAATACCTCAAAAATACATTCAAAACATTCACAATCAAGGAGTGAAGATGATTACCTAATTATTTGCTCAAAATCCCAGCTCAAAATCGAGCTCCAACCATTTTTCTTCAAGAAAATGAAAAAGGGGAGAAAAGAAGAGAGGGAGAAAGGGGAAGGCGAGAGGGGTGAGAGAGAGAGGAGAGTGGGTGAAATGATTGAACATCGAATCCACTTGGTATATATAGTACAAAGGCCCCAAAAACCCGAGTTTCAAATAATCGCACCAAAACTCTTTAATAATCATAGTGTTCAATAAAATCTCACACTCTTACAATTACACCTCAAACCTCAGTCCAAAGTTCCTCAAACTCCAAATCTCATTACCAATACAACTCCACGGTTTAACACCTCAATGAGAATAAAATCTCAACCCTTAGATCCAACAACTCCGATACCGAATCAATATCCTCGGGAGTTTCAATACCGTAATTATCTCATAATTACCATGATTAAAATTAATTAAGGATTAATCACTCCAATATTAATACAATTAATTTCTGGATATCACAAAGATACTGCTCCGGAGGATAGAAATAACTCAACCAAGCTTCTCAAAATCAATGCAAATGAACAACACCGAATCCTAATTTTTAAAATGTCAATTCATTTTGGTCGTTGTTATATCGAATGTTTTTTTATGTCGAAGACCGTTTGCCCAGCTGACACCGCTCGCTAATGCAAGCTCAAGACCCCCCAATATAGGAATGTAATTTAATAATTTTTTTTTAATGATCAAACCCAAATCTTAATTATTCAAAAACTAGAGGAGATGTATGATTCACCCTTGGCTAACATATTAACTCCATTCACGAATCTATAATGGTTGATTTGGATATGGTAGAACTGAGCGCTTCTTTCTATTCCAGAATAGAAAGGTTTCATATAGATGGTTGAGGTTCTGCTACCCTAAACATAATACATTAATACATTCCGGGTAGATTCAATTGCCGCCATGGATTTGTAGTGGAGTAATACCCCCACTGTAACCTCTCATCTCGTTAACCAGTATAAATAGAAACTTTTTTTGCTCATGAAATCGTGACATTGTTTTTTTTACGAACATGCAGCCGTTATCCTTGGAGTGTGTGTGCACTGACTAAACCCTTGGCTGATAGTAGCCTATAAACCAGGACAAGCACGACAGATTTAGACCGAGAAAATGTTGGTAAGAATCGAATTCATGACATTACGGTTCAAGCCCACTATACTCCATCAACTTGGATACTCAGACAATCATGACATTTAATTGGGGAAGTGGAGGACATAATTATGATTGTTTGAAGGAGAAGGAATTAAGCATGTGAAGATCCCATCTTTAAATTCAAAATATTTACTGTTTCCAACTCTGAGGTAGACTTGATAATAATTTTTAAATGCAATTTCAATGTAATTTAGACATTACTGTAGTGAAAAATGCAACAAAAAATGTATAGAAAGATGTAATAATTTCCCTTATTAAAAAATGGAGTCGACTTTTTCAGTTTTTATACATGGTGGAATCAGAACCAAACCACTTAAACACAGATTGATTCCAACCTTTCACGGTTCTAGTGATCAAAATTTATTTCTTTGCAATTTACCAGTCAAGAAAATATAATGGTGTATTATATATATATATATATATATATATATATATATATAGAAAACGAGCACTTTAAATTATATATTTGTGGTTTCACATACTTTAAATTTATTGAAATTCAAACCAAAATATATGTTGTTGGTTTTGGTTGTCTGTAACTTGAGGAATGATATAAGAAGAGAGAAAAAGAAATTCATATTAAAGAAAAATGAAGTAGAAGAACTTAGATTCCAAATGAATAAATTCAAACTTGAAAAATACATTTATGATTCGCGAAGCATCAATGACAAGAGGATAACTTTTCTAGCGGAAATTTCATTATATGATGTTGTATAAGATTATTGGAAATGCAGGTTTTGGTATAGAAATTAACGAGTGAAGTTCCGGTTTCATGGTTCCTGGATCATAAAATAGTTTTGGTTCCGATTTTTTTAGACATTTCATCTTATTATTTATTATGCAATTTATATAATATTATTATAATGAACACCCTTTTAGCTCATAAATCTCAAGATGGGAGAGATGACATATGATCTAGTGACACAATTGGTTGGTGGATCCAGAAAAAGAAAAAAAATTGTAATAATTTTGAATATGTGAGATTTATCTCTCTAAATAATGTTAAACCCGTCCATTTATGGATTTTTTTAGTTCACTTCCAGCTTAATTGATGCCCATATTTATTGGAGTGCAAGAACGATCGAAATATGGTGATTGTGTTGCTGTGCAATTTAACAGATCCCCCTATGTCATTGAGAATTCTAGAATGAAGGTTCAATAGATCGTGTGACCATTTTCAAAATGGTGGTAGGCAGTGTTTTACACTACCTTAAACACGATGTCGATATTTGAGTTGGTATACGATTTAAAAAATTTGAGTTATGCTCATCAGAAATTATCATCAAAGCTAACGCAACACATATGATTCATATTAACAATTGATATATCTGTGTAAGGCAACCATTCTCGTGTTAGCATGTCTTCACGTTTGTATAATATTATGATTGAAATTCTATGTTAGGTTATTGTATAATTTAAACAATAAATTATACTTTTATCACAAGTAACAACTTTTGATACAGTAACAAATTACATTCTTAGTTTGCTTCCCAAGAAATGCAGAGAAATTTCACGAAAAAAATGTTGGACAAGAGGTACCAAATGCAAGTTCTAGATTGCAAGAATCCAAAAAATTATCTAATATTTAATTCCAGTAAATTTTATATTCAGTACCCTAAATAACCAGATAAATATGTTATATGCAGAGACGGATCTACGTACAGGCATGGAGCAAGTGCCCCCTCTTGCCAGATTTTTTTACTTTAATTTTTTTAAAATTAAATTTTAGCCTCACAAAAATTGTAATTTGCACCCATCTAAATTATATTTTGCCATCTTTGAAAAAATTTTGACCCCTAAAATTTTTTTGGCCCTACATTTTTTATTTTAAAATTTTTACCCGCCTTTGGAATTTTTCTGCGTCGAGAAATCCGCATCCCATTATTCCACGTTTATTTCCGTCGATTAATTTGTTGGTTACACCCGGGTCTTCCGCTATTCTTTGACCAGTATACCGGGCAGAGTTTAATAGTGTTCAGTTATCTTGTGCTCGGGATGCTGTTTTTCGGTACTTACAGATGATTTTATCCGAGAAGACTAATATGTCATATGACATCATAAATATATCGAAAATTCACGAAAAAATGTTGGACAAGAGGTACCAAATGCAAGTTCTATATTGCAAGAATCCAAAAAATTATCTAATACTCAATTCTAGTAAATTTTGTATTCAATTTCTCAGTACACTAAATAACCGGATAAATAGGTTATATTAAGAGGCGGATCTACATACAGTCATGGGGCAAGTACCCCCTCTTGCCAAATTTTTTTTACTTTATTTTAATTTTTTAAAAATTAAATTTTAGCCTCACAAAAATTGTAATTTGCCCCCACCAAATTTATATTTTGCTATCTTTAAAAAAAATTTGACCCCTAAATTTTTTTTAGCCCTACATTTTTTATTTTAAAATTTTTACCCGCCTTCGGAATTTTTCTGCGTCGGCTACTGGATTTATATTATGAAGATATTACCTCCATTTTTCAATCCATTATAGCATGATTTACGCATTCTTGATGACAAAAAGACATTCCTGCATTTTGAAGGGAAAGAAAGGTACAAAAGAAAACCAAGGAGTCCACCCTTTTAAGCAAACTACTCAAAATCCAATTATGTTGTTTTAGAAGATTGAAGTCTTTTCCAGCTTAGTGTGACTTTTTTTTTCTTAATTGGATACTTTTCGAAGACCCTACGGTCTTTATCTTTAATCATGGATCTTACAGTCATCCTCATTTTCTATCCACATCCAAGTTTTCAAAGTTCATAATTAGCCATGATTTTATTTGTGTAGTTGGTGACTATGTCTTAAATGGAGGACAACCCATTAGGCCATATGGAGGAGACCCCACTGGTCAAATGATGTTCTTTTCTTGGTATATGTTATTCAACATCTGTAATTGTTGGTTATGTGGCTGGCTGGAGACCCAAATCTTTGTCTTAAAATCAGTCAGAGTTGGTTATACGAGGCATTCTGATGCTAAAATTGATAATGTGTACGAGTACAAAACGTAAAATTGCCCCGGCATGTTTCTTTTCAGACGTCGTTTCGTTCATGATCAACAAAACGAATGCAGATATCACACCATGTCGGGGCTACAAAATTTGGCTTACTAGAGATCTTCGGCGAGATGCAAGGAGAAAGCAGTAAGATGGATCCAAGGATTTTAAAGCTGGAGAACAAAAAGACGATAAACTTGATATTGGTTAGACAGGCAACAATAGTTGCTCACTTCTAGAGCTATATTGAATGCCAAATTATGTTTCTTTACATGTAAAAAACATCAAGTGTAACCTTCATAACCAGTAGTGGCACCAAAGTTCGGACTAGTGGATCCATCGGCCAGGTTTGTTATCGACTCGAGATAAAAGAAAATCAAGATCTAACAACTTAGAAGATAAGTGTCTTCAACTAGGTTCTGATTACCCAAAAAGTCTATCTAATTAAAGTCTTTTTGTGGTCTAAGATTTATTAGTACTAATCAAAGGAAGAAAAAAATGCAATAAAACAAATCCAGAAGGCGAAAATAGTATTCAATTCAGATAATAGATAAAATCAAGGAGTTCAAAATCATGGAATACAACGGAACTCTCAACCAAACACAAACCTCATCTTCAACAAATAACATAAAAATACTACAACAGAGTCAAAATATTCAAGTCTACCGTTGGAGTACCAAAACATAATAAGAAAATCAACGATAACGGCGAAGGGACAATGTTTGGTTCCTCTTCCATGTAGCCCTTCTCGAAGGGCGTGCTTTATGGTGAAGGTGTCCCTTCCCTCGTAGACCTCTGTATTTCTTTCCTGCGGAGGTAAGTCCCCTCAGTTCCCTGTGTTTGTGAACTGGATTACAAATCCAGTTAATCCTTGGGTCATTTCGGATTGTAGTATGGGCAGGATCAATCAAGATAACTTCATAATATTTGTAGGTGGAGTCCTGAAAGTTACAAAGAAGAAAGAATATAACCTTTTAACTAAACGGGAAGTTAGATGGATCCAAAAAGGCGCAAAAAATATGACAATTTTAAGAGGCTATTGGGCACAAGCCGCGGCTGCTTCATATTACAAACTCTAGCACACAAATATATCAAAGCCCAAGCTGTCCCTACTTAAGATTGTTCAGTCAATGTTTTTTCGGTTTTTTGATCGATTTCTTGAAGGGGATTTGAGGAATGTTTCAGAATTAAGTAAACCACATGTGGCAGGACAATCAACAGCTTAAGTATCTGAACAGTCGATGAACAATTAGTGTACGCACACCACCATGTCACCGCCCATGCGATTTCTCACTGCTACAGCAGTAAGGGAAAAAAGCTTAATGTAGCAAATGCAACAGGTAAAAGATGCAAACCTCATTCATCCAATAGGAATTCAAAACCCTCAGCCCACCCAGTTTCCTTCCAGCACGCTCTTCGGCAACTGACCGCTTGCTTCGCTGGAACTTCAGCTGTGTAACTCCCTGGTTGGTGGGCTTACCATACACAATACCCTTAGAGACTGGCCTCTTCCTTCCACCACGTCTCACACGGACACGGTAAATCACATATCCCTGGAAGATGTCATTCAGAAACATTTAAAATGTAAAAATTAATAAACTACTACATGTAAGGATGAATAAACTTGACGAAGCATAAACATTAACATGGTAACAAGGAAGACAATCTTATCATACTCAAAAATAAAAAAAAGTAGATGGATTGCATTGATCAAAGGCCATCAAAAAGATAAGAAAATCCTTCATATTCACTAAATCACACAATCAAGAAAAGCAATTACATCATAAAGCCGGTACCATCTCCCAACCCCCACATCAAAAGACACGAAACAAACTATGTATCTTAAACTTTCTCTCAGAGAATCGTACATATAGCAGAAAAAGACTAATACAAGCAACAACGAACGCCATTACGGCATTACTATGGATATATCACATCTTAAAGCATTCCATATTAAAAGATCATCATCGATAATCCCACAAATCAAAAACTGAATGCATCACAAAGTAATGCTTCAGTCAATTCATATAATCTACGTAACAAGTAGCAACCAAGAATGCCATCGCAAATATAAAAATGATTACCACAGAACTACGCAACCATTATTCTCTAACAAAACCATTAAATAAGCATCATGTATTAACTTGCTTAGCCTTGTAACCGAGGCGTCGGGCTTTATCGGGACGAGTCGGGTGAGTGACACGAACAATAGCCGGAAGCTGGCGGTACTCCCAGCAGCGCACCCTCTGCAAGAACCTCATAACATCAGATTGCTTTTTCTTCCACAACTCCGATACGTACGTGTACGCACCTGTAATGCAAATCACCGCCAACAAACCAAATCATCAAAAAACAAATATTCAAAGCAGTAAATATCAAATAGCATAACATAACGCATACGAAGATACAACAGTAGACATTTATGACATAGAATTGCAACAAGAAAATTCGCAAAGCACAGCTGAAACTCACCCATCGTTGCTGCTGCAGTGGCTGAAACAGAAATTAAAGCTGGAGTTAGGGTTTTAATAAATATGTTCAATATTAGGGTTGCATAAGTTCGGGCTTTTCATAATTGGTCTGCGCTGAATAATTTTGGGCTGCTTTTTCTGGGCCTACCTAACATGTGCGACAAAATTTTGAAGGCCTTAGACAAATTATGAAAATAAGGTATTTAATAAAAAATAAAGTAAAAATTAAATTAATTATATTACTTATTGCCTTTTTTAATACAAAATTACTCGTTAAATTTCAGAATTCAAGTTAAGCAACAAGTCATTTTAATTGATAGAACTGTTTAATCGAATTTGAGACATAGTTGCGTAATCTTTAGTTTTGAAATAATTCTTTCTTTAGATATGACTGCAACTGATATGGTATATAATATTCTATATGCTATATAATCTAATTTTACATTCTAGAATTTCTTTTCTGGAAAAAAAATCGGCATCGAAATTTTTTTCGAGAAAAATAGAAGATAGTGATAATGATTATAGAACAAGCAAAGTTCAAATAATAGTTGAGATAAACGATTATTGTTTAAAACAAAGAATGTGCTCTATTAAAATGTACTATTACTTAACATAAATAAATGGATATGATTTTTTGTTGAAAATCTTAATTAATTTAAACATAATTAATGTATCATAAATTATAACTAAAACAAATTTTTTTTATCCATTCTAGAATTAACAGCTTAATAATTAATGTGAGTAACAATGAAATAGGGGATAATAATAAATTTTATTATTATTATTATATATATATATATATATATATATATATATATACCATTTTTTCAAAGTTATCCATTAATAAGTAGGCTGCAGATATAGAAGTTAATGAAATCTCTCCAAAATCCAACCAGACGTTAATTTTGATAAACAATTTAACCACATATTAATGTCTATTATTAATCAACCTATGATTAGGGGCCTAAATCAAATGCCTTGGCCGCTTCCCACTTAAGCCGCCTCTGCTACCTAAATGGGTTTTCAGTGCGAGGAACTCATTGTTTTGCTTCTTTTTTTTTTTTTTCTGGAGATGGAGAGGGGCTAAATATTTTCCCAGACGTTAATTTTTATAAACAATTTAACCACATATTAATGTCTATTATTAATCAACCAATGATTAGGGGCCTAAAGTAAATGCCTTGGCCGCTTCCCACTTAAGCCGCCTCTGCTACCTAAATGGGTTTTGAGTGCGAGGAACCCATTGTTTTGCTTTTTTTTTTTGGAGATGGAGAGGGGCTAAATATTTTCCCGCTGTGAAACTCGAACTCGAGTCTCTCCAAAGTGGAGGTGTACTCTTACAAGCTAAGCTAGACCCATGATCTCAACCCATTGTTTTTTTCAAAAGGTGCTTATTGGGTGCTCGAGATATATGTATTTTTCATAGTTTTTAAACCCAAACCACATATTGACCCGTACAAAATAATGTATCATTGTGTTACTAGTTCAACGAGATAATCGATGGTTGAACCAGCGAATTAATAACTATCAAATACAAAATTAAATATTCAATATCTTCTTGATTAGTTGAAAATTAAGCAAGGGAGAGCACAGTGATCTCCTCTGATGGTGGATCCAACCCACTTAAGGACATTATGATTGGGTTTTGTGAACGCTAAAACAAAAATCATGGAGCTGATTAACATGATCAGAGAGCTTGTGCACGATGTTTTTCATTCCCCAGAAGAACGAAAGAGAGATGGTATTACAGATCCTGTCGAGGAAAAGTTGAGAACTTTGTAGCTTCTTTCGGTTGTAGTCCTATTAATAGTTGTTATAAGTCGAGTCCAGAGCACTTGATCATAAATCCGCCGAGTTCATCAATGGTTCCTATCTTTGTAGACGCTTATATATATAGATATAGATAGAGGGTGTTTCGATCTTGTGTTGTGTATTCAGGTCAAATATGCAACTGGGACTTGGGGGGTTGTTTTGTGCAGAAGTGAACAATTTTCAGTTTTGTAAGGACCCTAATCCTTAAGTGCGGAATAAAGGCATAATAGAGCTAAATAAATGATCAGAGTAGAGTAAACAAGTTGAGTCTATGAGCTTAAGCATTTACATGCCGAAATAAAGGACTACCAAAAGGATTAATTACATTCCAACAAATGAATGTGTCCACTATAGTTTTACGCTACTCCTAGAGTAGGCACTATACAAAAGAATCCTGTCCTTTCATCTACCAAAGATGCTCGTGAAGCTCACTGTCTCAACCCGTTCAAGCCCATCTATCATGCCAAAAAGGTACCTACAAGGACAACCCCCAAACATGAGCAATAATAATCATTCATATTCAACACAATATGAAGATAAAGCGTAAATGCATAATCAATATGGAACACTTCCTGTTTCCCGTGCATTTCAAACGCTTCCCGTTTGGTTGTCCCTGTACCAGAACTCATGAGTATAATCAATAGATTATTTTTAATGGCCAAACATGTCATGACATCATATACCATCTCAACTGTACCACATATTGGTCACCATTCCCTAGTCTGTCCATCACAGTGTATTTTAATGCCCCTCGCTTATATTCATATGGGCGGCATAGGATAACCTCGCTACAATGGACATGCGGCGCTCCCACCCCTCGCTTCACAGAGAGCGGCAAATACCCTTTCCTCGCCCCATATGACAACCACGCTCAAATGTGACATGCGGCGCTCCCACCCCTCGCTTCACATTTAGCGGAACCAATACAAAAAGCGGCAAGCATTAAAATCATCAAAGGATGACCACGACTCATGGGATGTGCATCCAATAATCATAATATGCATCTAACATCAATATGCATAAATTACCATGTATATGCATCCACAATGCAATACCTCATATGGCATAAATCAACATGTATATGCATCCACAATGCAATACCACATATATACTCGCATCCACAATGCATAAACAATGAGTATATAAAATACATGTTACCGTTGGGTGCCCGTACGTCCACTACGTACCTTTCCAAAATGTAGGATATGGTAGGACTTCAATGCCTTGGCTGTGTTGCCACCTGGGTTGGTTCTACATATTCACAAATACCAATATTAGAACCCAATAATAGTCCAATACCAAAAATCCCACAAAAAACCAAAAAATACAAAATTCTGGCCTTCGCGATCGATCGCCCCTCAAGGCGATCGATCGCCAAACCCTACTGCCCGAGTACCAAAATTTGCACCCCTTCGGCGATCGATCGCCACCCCTGGCGCGATCGATCGCCAGACCCGCCGATCGATCGCCCAAGAGTGGCGATCGATCGCCAAAGGCTTGAAAAGCCTACTGCCTGGGCGCGATCGATCGCCTGGAATGGGCGATCGATCGCCATCCCCTGTAACCCGAAAATCCTCCATTTTTGCATCTCAAAACCATTCCAACCCATTCCAACTCTTAACCAACAAACCAACAACTCAAATAACAACATAAACTTCCAAAATGCACCTTAACACAACCAAAAATCCAACCATTAACCAAACCCATAACAACCCATCAAAACCCATTTTAAAACCATTCAAAACCAAACCAAACTCAAACAAAACTTCACAAAATTAAAGCATGAGGTACCCATACCTCTTGGGGATCTCAAATCACCCAATATGCTCCACAAATCAAGATTTTTGAAAGGTTTCTCCTCAACCCTAGGCTTGAGCTCGAAAATGTGAAGAAGAGGGAAGGGTTTGGGTGTTGGAAATGATTTTGGTAAAGTGAAGTAAGAGTTGGGAATAAAAGGGTGGGTTTTATTAAATCAAAAGCATACCAATTAATTCCATGGTGTATAAAACACCCCAACAAGATATTTTCAAAGCATTTACTCAAAATGCACCAAATATCAATTAAACACATGATTTCCAATTAATTGCTAACCAATGCAAATAAATCATGCTTCCAATAATATTTACCCAACATGCACCACATGCACCCTAAAATGCAATCCCGGGTCAACCCTATCCATATGACCATGCATTTTCCATAAGGTAAATAAATCCCAAAACATAATCAATTACCACATAATTAATCATGTAAACACAATTAGAGCCAAATAGCAATTAACCATTTCGGGGATGTCACAATACTCCCCTACTTATAAGATTTCGTCCTCGAAATCACATGCACTTACCCCAACAGAAACTAAACATAAACTCATACCAGAGAATAGTTTCGGGTAGTGCTGCACCATATGCTGCTCCGTCTCCCACGTAGCCTCCTCGACACCCCTGCGATCCCACTGAACTTTGATCATCGGTATCACTTTGTTCCGAAGTCTACGGTCTGCTCTGTCCAGAATTCTAACAGGCCGTTCCACATAAGATACATCTGACTCTAACTGAACTTCGGAAGGCTGTAACACGTGAGACGGATCCGGCTCATACTTTCGCAGCATCGATACATGAAACACATCATGTATACCAGATAAAGAAGGCGGCAAAGCCAGTCGGTAAGCCAATGTGCCAATGCGCTGCAAAATCTCGTACGGTCCCACAAACCTCGGAGACAGTTTCCCGCGCATCCCAAACCGCACAACGCCTCTGAAAGGCGAGATCTTCAAAAAGACCTTATCTCCCAACTGAAACTCTAACGGTCTCCGCCGTTTATTTGCATAAGCAGCCTGTCTGTCCTGAGCCGCTTTCATTTTCTGCCTTACAATCTTTATCTTCTCTTCCATTTCCCGGATCAACTCAGGCCCTCCGACTGATCTACTGTCCAAATCATCCCAACACAAGGGTGATCTACATCGTCTGCCATAAAGAGCTTCAAACGGAGCCATCTGAATACTCGCCTGGTAGCTATTGTTATACGAAAACTCTACCAAAGGCACTGAATCCTGCCAAGTGGCATCGAACTCCAAAACACAAGCTCTTAACATGTCCTCGAGCGTCTGGATAGTGCGCTCGGTCTGGCCATCCGTCTGAGGATGATAAGCAGTACTCAATCTGACTTCAGTTCCCAAAGCTGACTGAAGGCCTTCCCAGAAATGAGATGTGAATCGCGGATCTCGATCTGACACAATAGAAACGGGGACCCCATGCAATCTCACCACATCTCTAATATACAACTGCGCCATCCTCAAAAATGTGAACGTCATGCTATAGGGGATAAAATGAGCCACCTTGGTCAATCGATCCACGATCACCCAAATAGCATCGAAGCCTGAAGCACTCCTCGGCAAATGAGTCACGAAGTCCATGGAAATGTGCTCCCACTTCCACTTCGGTATCTCCAAGCTCCTCAATTCGCCGCCAGGTCTCTGTCTCTCTGCCTTAACCTGCTGGCAGATCAGACACCTCTTCACAAAAGCGACGACATCGGACTTCATTTTCTTCCACCAAAACTGACCACGCAGATCTCTGTACATCTTCTTCCCGCCTGGGTGGATGCTAAGTCTGCTACTGTGAGCTCGTTCCAAGATCCCCTTACGCAACTCCGGCGTACTCGGAACTACCCAGCGGTTACCCAATCTCAAAGATCCGTCGTCGGCCACTCTGAACTTCGTCGGCTGACCAAGATGCACTATAGACAACCATCTCTGAACCTCAGCATCTGATCTCTGAGCTCTCCTGATGTTCTCATAAATATCTGGCTCAGCTAATAAGGTAGAGACATACACTGGTGATGCATCTATGTCAAAATCATAGCCGAGATGACAATAGGAGGTCATCATAGCCGACAAATGGATGACGTCCTCAGCAGAACTCCTCACTTTCCGGCTCAAAGCGTCTGCTGTCAAATTGGCCTTCCCCGGATGGTACTCAATCTCGCAGTCATAGTCCTTGAGTAGGTCCATCCATCTCCTCTGTCTCATGTTCAGCTCTGCCTGAGTGAATAGAAACTTGAGGCTCTTGTGATCCGTGTATATGGTGAAAGAAGTGCCATATAAGTAATGCCTCCAGATCTTCAGGGCGAAGATAATAGCCGCCAATTCCAAGTCATGAACTGGATATCGGGTCTCATGCGGCTTCAACTGCCTCGATGCGTAAGCTACCACATGCTTATCTTGCATCAGAACACATCCAAGGCCCTGCAGTGATGCATCAGAATACAGAACAAATCTGGAGTTCTCCGTCGGGATCACTAACACTGGCGCCGTCGTCAACCGGTGCTTTAACTCCTGGAAGCTCTCCTCACAAGCTTCTGACCAAAAGAAAGGCATACCCTTCTGAGTCAACTGAGTCAGCGGCTTGGCAATCTTCGAAAAGCCCTCAACAAAGCGTCGATAATACCCGGCCAAACCAAGAAAACTCCGAATTTCAGGCACAGAAGTGGGGGCAGCCCACTCCATCACAGCCTCAATCTTCTTGGGGTCCACAGATATCCCACTGCTCGAAATGACATGCCCCAGAAATACTACACTGCTCAGCCAAAACTCGCACTTACTGAGCTTAGCATACAACTGATGCTCTCTAAGAATCTGAAGCACTGTCCTCAAGTGTTTCACATGATCTTCCTCACTCCGGGAGTAGATAAGAATGTCGTCAATAAACACGATGACGAACTGATCAAGATACGGTTGAAACACTCTGTTCATTAGACTCATGAAGACGGCCGGGGCGTTCGTCACACCGAACGGCATCACTAAGAACTCATAATGCCCGTATCGAGTCCGGAACGCTGTCTTCTGCACATCTTCCTCTCTGACCCGAATCTGATGATACCCGGATCTCAGATCAATCTTGCTATATACCCTGGTACCTTGCAACTGATCAAATAAGTCATCGATCCTTGGAAGAGGATACTTATTCTTCACTGTAGCCTTGTTCAGCTGCCGGTAATCGATGCACAACCGCATCGAACCGTCCTTCTTCTTCACAAAGAGAACTGGTGCGCCCCATGGCGACACGCTCGGGCGTATATAACCCTTGTCAAGGAGATCCTGTAACTGCTCTTTCAACTCTCTCAACTCTGCCGGTGCCATCCTATAAGGTGCACGAGAGATAGCGGATGTCCCTGGCAGCAACTCGATCCCAAATTCAACTTCCCTGGCCGGTGGAAATCCTGGGATCTCTTCTGGAAATACATCAGCAAATTCTGTCACAACTGGTACATCCTCAACTCTCAGTTCTTTACTCTTTCCAGACGTGTCCACGGCATAAATAAGATAGCCCGTGTGTCCACGTTCCAACAGCTGAGACATCTTGATCGCTGAAATCAACGGAATCTTCGCACGAGACCCGTTGCCAAAGAAGGTCCACTGACTGCCCAACTCGGGTCTGAACTTCACTGTCCTCTGTCGGCAATCTACCACTGCCTGATATCTGTTCAGAACATCAATACCCAAGATGCAATCGAAATCTGACATACCCAGCACAATCAAGTCTGATCTCAACTCGTTGCCCTCAAAATAAATGAGGCTATCTGCCAAAAACTGATCAGCAACGACGTTTCTTCCAGTGGGTGTCGAGACTAGTAGAGGCGTGGGCAAATGAGACGTGCGCATATGGTGTCTTTCCACAAATCCCACAGACACAAAGGAATGGGAGGCACCTGTATCTATCAAAACAAAAGCAGGGTACGTAAATAAATGACACGTACCGGCAATCACCTCCTCTGGAGCTGCCTGAGCCTGCTCCCTGGTCAGTGCATATACTTGCCCCTGGGGTGGTCCCACTGTCTGACCTCCCGATGGACGATGCCCAAACTGCTGCCTCTGCTGCACTGTCCTGTCCTCAAACCTTGGCCTGCTGCCCTGATACTCTGACTGGCCTCCCCTGGTGGGACAATACCGAGCAATGTGGCCCATCTTGCCACAGACATAACATGCAGGACACTTGTTTGAAGAATGTGGCCCTCCACAATTGTTGCACCTCGGCTCTCCCGGCCTATCCCCTTGTGAAGATCCTCGATTGGCCGACCAATTTCCTTTCTTGCCATCCTGTTTCTGACCAAAGTATTTCTTTCCACCATACCGCGAAGATGAAGAGGCACCACGGGGTTTAAATGGCTCACCCCGAGGCCTCAAACTGTCACTAGTCTGCCTCTGTTGCGGTACCGGTGGTGGCATGGCATAAGCTCCCACTCCTAGCTCAGCAAGCTCCGCTCTTGTGAGAGCATCATCAAAAGAAGTTGGGTTATTGATGATAACCCGGTCATAGAGCTCCGGTCGCAGTCATTTCATGAAATTCCTCATCTTGGCACGTCCATCAGAGGCAATATGGGGGACATACCTAAGTAGTGATGAGTACTGTGTGGCATAGTCTGCCACTGTCATGTTCCCCTGCCTCAGACTTGTAAATTCATCCTCCTTTGTCTGTCTTGCTGCTGCGGAGAAGTATCGGTTCAAGAACCTGGTCCTGAAGAGCGTCCAGTCAATCACAGCACCCAGTGCTCTCATTTCCATTACTGTGCTCATCCACCACATCAGAGGTTTCTTGGCCAACTGAAACTCCGCTAGCCTCAGCCAAGCCGTCACAGCACAAGGAGCCGATACAAAGATCTGCTCAAGTCTTTCTAACCACTCTTCAGCCTCTTCTCCGGACTCTGTCCCCTCAAACCGGGGCGGATGATAAGACAGAAACTGAGTCAAGCTAATCTCACCCGGTAGCAATAACTGGACCACTGGTTCCATTCCTACAGCCGGTGGAGGTAGAGGATTAGCCTGTCCAATACTCGCATTTACACTCCCAACATCTCCGACTTCCTCATTAGCAGCCATGCTGTAACACAAATGTTAACAACAAGCCAAAGCAATATATATATCATGTCGTTAGATAACAGGAGTGATATAAGCATGTTAGTATAACCAAATATACACCAATATGCACCACATGCATAAACATGCTTCAAATGTAAGCACCTAGCCAAACATGCTAAGGCTACCCTTCACTCGTTCCCGGGTTCTCTAACCACTGCTCTGATACCACTAATGTAAGGACCCTAATCCTTAAGTGCGGAATAAAGGCATAATAGAGCTAAATAAATGTTCAGAGTAGAGTAAACAAGTTGAGTCTATGAGCTTAAGCATTTACATGCCGAAATAAAGGACTACCAAAAGGATTAATTACATTCCAACAAATGAATGTGTCCACTATAGTTTTACGCTACTCCTAGAGTAGGCACTATACAAAAGAATCCTGTCCTTTCATCTACCAAAGATGCTCGTGAAGCTCACTGTCTCAACCCGTTCAAGCCCATCTATCATGCCAAAAAGGTACCTACAAGGACAACCCCCAAACATGAGCAATAATAATCATTCATATTCAACACAATATGAAGATAAAGCGTAAATGCATAATCAATATGGAACACTTCCTGTTTCCCGTGCATTTCAAACGCTTCCCGTTTGGTTGTCCCTGTACCAGAACTCATGAGTATAATCAATAGATTATTTTTAATGGCCAAACATGTCATGACATCATATACCATCTCAACTGTACCACATATTGGTCACCATTCCCTAGTCTGTCCATCACAGTGTATTTTAATGCCCCTCGCTTATATTCATATGGGCGGCATAGGATAACCTCGCTACAATGGACATGCGGCGCTCCCACCCCTCGCTTCACAGAGAGCGGCAAATACCCTTTCCTCGCCCCATATGACAACCACGCTCAAATGTGACATGCGGCGCTCCCACCCCTCGCTTCACATTTAGCGGAACCAATACAAAAAGCGGCAAGCATTAAAATCATCAAAGGATGACCACGACTCATGGGATGTGCATCCAATAATCATAATATGCATCTAACATCAATATGCATAAATTACCATGTATATGCATCCACAATGCAATACCTCATATGGCATAAATCAACATGTATATGCATCCACAATGCAATACCACATATATACTCGCATCCACAATGCATAAACAATGAGTATATAAAATACATGTTACCGTTGGGTGCCCGTACGTCCACTACGTACCTTCCAAAATGTAGGATATGGTAGGACTTCAATGCCTTGGCTGTGTTGCCACCTGGGTTGGTTCTACATATTCACAAATACCAATATTAGAACCCAATAATAGTCCAATACCAAAAATCCCACAAAAAACCAAAAAATACAAAATTCTGGCCTTCGCGATCGATCGCCCCTCACGGCGATGGATCGCCAAACCCTACTGCCCGAGTACCAAAATTTGCACCCCTTCGGCGATCGATCGCCACCCCTGGCGCGATCGATCGCCAGACCCGCCGATCGATCGCCCAAGAGTGGCGATCGATCGCCAAAGGCTTGAAAAGCCTACTGCCTGGGCGCGATCGATCGCCTGGAATGGGCGATCGATCGCCATCCCCTGTAACCCGAAAATCCTCCATTTTTGCATCTCAAAACCATTCCAACCCATTCCAACTCTTAACCAACAAACCAACAACTCAAATAACAACATAAACTTCCAAAATGCACCTTAACACAACCAAAAATCCAACCATTAACCAAACCCATAACAACCCATCAAAACCCATTTTATAACCATTCAAAACCAAACCAAACTCAAACAAAACTTCACAAAATTAAAGCATGAGGTACCCATACCTCTTGGGGATCTCAAATCACCCAATATGCTCCACAAATCAAGATTTTTGAAAGGTTTCTCCTCAACCCTAGGCTTGAGCTCGAAAATGTGAAGAAGAGGGAAGGGTTTGGGTGTTGGAAATGATTTTGGTAAAGTGAAGTAAGAGTTGGGAATAAAAGGGTGGGTTTTATTAAATCAAAAGCATACCAATTAATTCCATGGTGTATAAAACACCCCAACAAGATATTTTCAAAGCATTTACTCAAAATGCACCAAATATCAATTAAACACATGATTTCCAATTAATTGCTAACCAATGCAAATAAATCATGCTTCCAATAATATTTACCCAACATGCACCACATGCACCCTAAAATGCAATCCCGGGTCAACCCTATCCATATGACCATGCATTTTCCATAAGGTAAATAAATCCCAAAACATAATCAATTACCACATAATTAATCATGTAAACACAATTAGAGCCAAATAGCAATTAACCATTTCGGGGATGTCACAAGTTTGAACTTGAATATTTAGATTGTTCATCTATACAAGCTCAAATATCAGCCACTAGAACCCTAATCATCATCCTTTTTTAAACCAGTAGCTAGAGTTCTGGGATCTGCAGGAAATGATCGTTAAGTAGGTTGCTACATAAGTTTTCAGAAAATTTTACATTTTTACACGAAGTGTACACCTATAGTTGATGTTCAAGCGATATTAAACTTCAGTTTCCAGGATCAAAAGGTCACTTTTTATCATCTGTCAGTGGATTCGGCCTTGCTCTCCATGTAGTGTTCTCTTTCACTCCTACGTAGTTGCTTCCGAACATTTTCAGCATTCATTTTTGCAGTCTAGTACAAAAACTTGCTAGGGCTTAGCGTTTACCCCAAATTGATTACATTATCCAGCAATGAATCTATATCAGGACTCACAACTGCACGTTTGGTCAATGCCCCTAATTCACAGCAGTGTCTATCGCTGGTATTAATGGCCACAAGATTTTGAGCAAATGTGCATTCCGAGCCAGGAGAAACCTGCAAGGTAAGAGAGCTTTGTGATCGTGTTCCAAAGGACATGAGAGAAAAAAATATTCATACATCAAGATACTTTCAAATGGCTTGATGAAATATGATGCCGTTTCCTCATTTCAAAAGATCATGAAATAATAAACAAAAAACTTGCCAATAAATTGAGACACGGCGAGGGAAATCGCGGTAGTTAGAAATATACAAACTCATTACCTTACAGAGATATATTCACTAATCTTGTTGCATTAAACTAAATAAAGGGTAGGCTACTCACATCATACTGGATGTCCCCTAGCTTCAATTTAACATTGCCACTCTTGTATACCAGCATTTTGCCCATGTATCCTTCGGGCAACTCCTCCAAACTAATTTTTTTTCTCGAATCATATCCATTTCCCTGGTTTGTCGAGTTTTCAAATATCGCCTTAGCCTTTGCCCCAGCAGAAATACTTGAAGCACCTGGAGTGCTGTCAGCTATCTGTTTTCCTTTAGCAGCACTGGAAAAAGGCGCTGATAGGAAAGAGCCACCAAGTTTCTCTTTCTGATTTGCAACTGATTTATCAAGTACTTTCAAGGCCTCAGCTCTCTCTCCCCGGTTGGTTCTCGTGTTTACCCTGTCTAGAGGTAGATTAGCAGGAAACTGTAATAGAAGCATCTTTGGTGTATCATCTTGGTCCTGTGACGAGCAGAAAATAGGACCATTCTCATTAATTCACCATCACTATACATCGGCATGCATGAGCTTGTAAATTTTTTTGGGAGGGGGGGAGTAGTGTGAAACTGGTGAGGCAGATTACCAACCAGCAAGCCAAGGTCTTTAGAAGAACAAAGTGTATTTTCGTCATACTCGGTATCTTCCTTAAATTCAGCTTCATCAAGAAGTTCTGTCAAAGAGAAAAGGAAGATAATTAAGTTTTCCTTGACATTTATGGTTTCGCAAAATAAAGCTCTTTGGCTTGTCTATGAAAGCAATAGCAGTGGATACATACGGATGAATTCGAAACCATCCTATTTTCCTAATATCTTTATATACTGTTCCCAGTACATGAATTCATAATAAATTAGAGGTCATTTGGGATTCTTGCTCCTCACACAAATTGGTCAATCTTACATACCAGTATAATAACGAAAGATAAGACTTTCCATATAATTTTAAAAGACAAATCAGAAAGAGCTCTTGTATTGAAGAAAGCCTCATTGCGCTGCACTGAGGAATACCTGGATTTCCTGAATAAGGCCTCCTCAAAGGAAGGGTAACAGGATAATTACTATGTTCGTAATCCTGCAAGCATCACAAACATAAGGTTTATAATCCAAAAGATAGCACACTTTCATTTCCTCGTTTAAGAAAGAAATCTGAATGAAATATCAATATATTAATACCCAAGGTTCCATATATTCTCTCTTCTTCTTTTTTACAACAGCATCGATTGAATTTGTTGAAGTTCCTTCAACTTCTGTCCTGTCAGTTGATGGTGAGGTAAAACTGATTCGCCCCTTATCAAGAGCCACCTCTTCAGCGTCAGCAGCTTCACTTATACCATTGCTCCTTTCCCTTGGTTTGCCAAAGGTCCTTAAGGTAGTTGACGCGACTCCATGGGAAAATACAACTTGGACCGAAGCTGTAGTTTTTAATGATTATGTTAAGTTATATATACCCTAATAGTATCCACAAGTTAACTAGTAAACCAATAAATACTGTATGGAACAAATGCAGAAGCTAATGAAAAGTGCATGAAAATGATTACATTTTTTCTCGACTTTAGATCCACGCCTTGCTAGATCCTACAATGGAAAATTACAACAGTAAAAAACTTGCAGAACATTATCATTCTATGAGAGAGAGATAGAAAAAAGAGTTCCATTTAAGCATTCAAACGTTTTAAAGTCACAAAATAGATATGGCTCACATATTTCATAAACATGCTGCCATCGCTAACAGCACAACAGAAGAAGGTATATAGACAAGCCCGTAAAACTGGAGGAAGCATCATCAGTTTTTCAAATCGTGATCTCTTTTTCGAATTCCCACAATCAATATACATAATGCAGAGAATCCAAATACGACGCATGCCAACATAAATCAGTTAATCACAATTCAACTTTTCGGTCACGTACAACGTAGACCCAACAATGCACCTTTGCGTCGAGTAGAGTCTATGTATTTCGGTCCTTTCACGAGAGCAAGAGGATGACTGAAGAAGACATGATTCGAAGTTATATACAAAGATTGTGGTCTAAAGGGATCAACAAAGATATTTTGACCGAAAGAAGCTCTTGGTGAAGATTGACGCATGTACGTGACCCGACTTGTTTCATTCTATGATTCGTATAGTTACCCCAATCCATTGGTGTTATTGTTGTGATACATTTAAGTCTAGTACCCGATATTTTACAAATTAAAATACTTCATTTTTAGTTCTTATTCACATAAATATTAAATATGTAACATATCGACCATAAGAACACATGACCACTATCTAGTATGACTTCTTTGGTAACCGATGCATTACATAGTCAGTATGGTAGCTTATCAAGATTTTGTTTCTTAATGTTAGCTCCACTGTACTAAGTCAAAAGTTGCCAAAATATATATTAAAAATAAAAAATAAAATAAAATACATAATTGTAAGCGGTAATCCTTGAATCCCCAATTGAGGCAAATCTTTTGAAAGAATTTTCACGCATTCAAAATATATTAATTTATAAACTAATAAGTGAATTTTATAATTGGATACAAAAGTTAACCAAGTTTATATATATATATATATATATATATATATATATATATTACAACTATTACGACTGCTTGGGGCAGGGGAGAGAGACTCAAACATAAAATATTCAGATCGTAATTTCGATCGGTGCTAGATATACTACTAGCAGCGTATCTTTGAAAATTTAAGAACAATAACATTCATAAAAATGACGTCAATGTTTTTCCCACACATAAACATTTTTATGCTTCAAAAGAAATTAAAAATAGATCAGTAAAATAAAGTAGGGATCCCTAAGAAAATAAAGAACAAAATTGTGATCTAGCGAACAGAAACTGTATAAAAGGTCAAAAGTTCGAATCTTGTGTGAGAGTGAGAGTGAGAGAGAGAGAGAGAGATCACTTCGACTCGGCGAAGAAGAGCTTGCTGTTCAGCTTCGACATCGCTTCCATCATCCTCAGCTACTGCTTCACTGCAATTCTTTAATGTTACAAAAAAAAAAAAAAAAATTTGCGTATAAACATCGAAACGGAATAAAATTCCCGAAATTTAGGTTCAGGTTATTATACGTTTTGGTGGTCGTGGATGTCACAGGTCTACGAGGAGGTCCTTTGGGGGCAAATTTCACCTAGAATAAATAACTCGAATAGAATGAGAATTACTTGATGGATAAAACCCCCAAAAAAAAAAGAGGGAGGAAGGGAAATTTCGCGCAAACCTTTCTTGGACCTTCAGACGGGGGATCTGAATCCATGAGCTTTGCACGCAATTTTCAAATTACTGAAGCATGTGATGTTAAACGAAAAAAGAAAATCAAAGATGTTTCTGCAAAATGTATAGTTAGGGTTGGGGAAGAAGAAGATGACGAAAACAGCAAAAAAAATTGGGGAAGATTCGAACCTGTGACGAGCTGAAAATTTTGGTGTAGGTCTGCCAGTGAAGCGCGAGAAGGATTTTATAACTTTTTTGTTATAAAAAATATAAATAAACAAAAGTATTCTCGGTCCAGTTCCATACAGAGAAAGAGGTCACTCTGGAACTAAGAAACCTTTCTGGCATTAGCCATAAAATATCTCTCTTTGCAATTTCCGGAGAAACCGAGGTTGACAACACACACAATTCCACATGCACAAAGGTTAACAAAACCAACCTTTTCACCAATCTCTCAATTTAATTTTGGGTTTTTTGTGTGAAAATGGAGGAGAGCTTCTTGTGGGGCACTTGGGTAGAAGAAGCGCTCTCTAAACTTGAATCACTCAAACTCATGCGTTCCCTTAGACCCATTCATCTCTCCAATGTTGTTACCGATCAATGTACCTCCAACTCTGACTCAATTGTGAACTCTCCATCGAATCATGGTCGACAATTTCAATTTTTTGATGGCCCACAAAAATGGGACAGAGCTTCTGTTGAAGTGAAAATTTCTGAAGCCACGTTTCGGAAATGGCTTCATGATATCCCCAGTGCAGGTTCGATTACTTGTTTTGAAGCCTTTTTTTTTTGTTTGATTTTGTTTTCTTTTGATGTGGTTGTTCGGAAACATTTATCTTTTCAATGCCGTTTTATTGTTTCTTTGGTGTATGTACTGTTTATTTGATTTTGTTTGTTAGGGAGGTGCCTATTTTAGTTTAGTGATGCTTGTTAAAACAAGATGACTTCTTTGTGATGGACGAGTAACACCGGTTGAGCTCCTTTCGATGGCTGGGGCTATCTCAGATAGTGTCTCCGGATGGTAAGTGGTGCTTGAAACAAGATGACTTCTTTCCGATGGACGAGTATTTTAGTTTAATGATGCTTGTTAAAACAAGACGACTTCTTTCTAATGGACGAGTAACACTGGTTGAGCTCCTTCCGATGGCTGGGGCTATCTCAGATAGTGTCTCCGGATGGTAAGTGATGCTTGTTAAAACAAGTTGACTTCTTTCCAATGGACGAGTAACATTGGTTGAGGTCCTTCCAATGGCTGGGGCTATCTCAGATAGTGTCTCCAGATGGTAAGTAGGCCTGAAATCACGAACAAACGTGAGAAGGGAGCCGGGAGGTTATTCCGACGGGTCCCCTCCGACGCTCAAGTCACAAGTTGGAGTAAATAATGAAAGAGATTTTTAGAAAATGAATATCGTATCCGCTCTTAGCACCTACAAACATGTATTTATAGGAGGCCGGGGGAATAGCTGTTGCTGCTAGTAACTGGTAGGATTCTCATTGTCAGGTGACATGTCTCATCAACAACTATACCCTGCAGAAGCAACTCCAACCATTGGTTAGTGTGGGAGGTTTAATTGGGTGTATGCATCAATCTGCAGGAAACACCATCATGTCTTCTAATAGTAATCATTATCAGCTGCAGAAGTGACTCTACCTTGGTCGAAGGGAGCGGATGTCTCTGCGGTTTCTCGAATGAAGGGTCTGAGCTCAGCCATAGACAACTTCAAGAGCGCTAATTCGGAGCCATGGAGATGACTCGAGCTCCTGAATTTCCCGACGACGTACAGTCCTACCCCAAGGGCATCACTTGCGAAGGCCGGACTAATGACTTGAGGCTTGAAGTCCAGGGCGAGCTCGGAGCTCGCCTGGTTGCCGTGGCGGAAGTCTTGGGCGAGCTCGGAGCTCGCCTGGTCGCTTTGGCAGAAGGCTCGAGGCGAGCTCCTTCTTTTGTACAAGACCTTGGAGAATTCCTGTCCGTCTTTGCAAGAATGAATCTGACATAGGCCGTAACTGAATTGACGCTCCCCCCAAGACCCAAGCTAGAAACCACCTCCAAGTTACAGACCCCGGACGGCAATCTCCCGGATCGATTTTTTCCCGAAACAAAATCCCTCGTGTATTCTTAAGGTATTCATTCTTTTCTCATTCGTCATTTGCTTGTTCTTTCGTTCACCATGTCATCCCCTTCCCATTCTATCTCTTTTACTCCCTCTACGTCGGGAGACACTAGTCGCACTACCAGTGAGTGTGAGTCCTCTAGCATGGATGATTTCTCCACTGAGGTGATCCCCTAGACTAACAGCTCGACCGATGCCTTGAGCCCTCAAAGATCCCCTATGCTTACCTACCGGGCACTAGTAGCTCAAGATGGAGGACATTGATACACTAATTTCCCCTCAAAATTAGCTCAAGATCAAATCCCATACCTCGGATCTTTAGGCCATATTCCTGATGACTATGAGGTCCTTATCCCTCGTTCGACAGGCCGACCCCCCATTTACCCCTCCGGGATTCGCCACTTTTTATCGAGATCAATTGGGAGGAGGCCTTCGTTTTCCTCTCCCTTCATTCTTTGTCGATGTATGCGAGTTTTTCAGTTTGCACTCAGTCCAGCTCTCACCCAATTCCTTCTTTTTGATGTGCAGCTGATATGTATTGCTTAGTACATCAGACATTCCTATCTCCACTCTCTTTTTTTACCATTTCATGTACATCAACGAGAAGTCAGGCGGGCCATTTTATGTTACATCTTGTCCTAGTGGTAAATTTCTTAGACGTGTCCGAGTCATGTTAAGAATTGGAAGAACTACTATTTCTTCATTCGACCCCTCACTTCTGGACTTGTAGGGTCCAATGCGGAAATAAAATTCCAAATCCTTTCAAACTTTCCAAAAAAGATAGAAAAAATCGGAATACCTTCGAGTTCTAGAAACCATCGCTGGTCGAGGTTATGATGTTCCTCCGTTGATGTCCGAGGATCTCCTATGTTATTGGGGATTGAGCCCTGCATGAATCCCATTACATAGGAGACAGCTTTCTAGCTTTTATTAGTTTGCAAACTTTAATCGAATCTAGTAATGAATGCCATCATCAAGCGTGAGATTGAAAAAAAGAAAGCAAACTGGCCAAGGGCTCGACCACCAGCTCACTCCTTACTCCATCTCCTAAGCTTGCTCACGAGGATAGATGTCCATCTATTCCCTTGTCGGTTGATGACCGTTCTTCGCCTCGTAAGAGGAAGGCGGGCCCGTCTTCATCAAGTATTCCGAAAGGCAGAAAGGTGTTGAGAGCAATTGAAGAGCCAATCGAAGAGGATGTGACTGAGGAGGAGACCCTAGAGGTAACTGATGGAGTACCATGAGTCCGTGGCCTTGGTTGGGAAAGGGCCCCAATGATGTTGCCATGGGTTTGATGCAAAAGCTATTTTCGGTGGCAGATTTCGACTTCGTATCCTCACTTGGGCTGTCCGAGCTGACTCGAAGAACCTGCAGTAGCATGATGGAGGTGTTCGTCTGTTTTATTGGTAATTAACATTACTTCACTTCTCTTTTCTCACATGGTTTCTTTTTTTTTTTGGTAGGCCCTTCTTCTTGCCGGCCAGCTAGCCTCCCGTACTAAGAGTCTCAAGACGCAGTCCCGAAGGGAAACTAAGGAAAGCAAGAAGGTCATTGCCGACCTTGAGTCTGCGGACAAAGAAGCCAAGGAAGTGCATGATAGGGAGGTGATGGAGCTAAAGGCCCAAGCCGCGGAGAAATGCCAGGAGTTTGAAGCAAAGGTCGCAGAGCTTAAGAAGGAACTTGAGGGGGCCCAATCTAGAGCGAGGGAGGCCGAGGAAGCCTTGACAAAGTCTAAAGCCAAGTTTTAGGAGACATGCGGTGTTAAAGCCCGTAGCTACTTTGAAGTGGGATTCGAGAAGCTCGTCTTCCTTCCGACGTGTAGTCCGCCATGCTAATTTACGTTGATTGTTGGTTTCTATCTCTGCTTTCGTAACTGTTCCGAAATTACTTTGCTGTGACTTATGACGTGACTACAATAGATGTTTCTTTTGGTTAATTTAATGTGTCATTGTTCTTACCATTTGTTATACCAAACATTAGTGGTACCCGTGAGAGACCATCGAGTGCAACTCCGCTTACACCGAACATTAGTTGTAAAACTATGCTGGGTGTAAACTCAGCAAGTTGGGCGAACCACCCGGAAAGACACTCGGCATGAAGGCACATGTGCTCGGTGTGACCATAGCTCCGTTAATCATATGCTGGGCGTAACCTCCGCAAGTTGGGTGAACTACCCATGAAAGGCACTTGGCGTGACCAAGGCACCTGAGCTCGGTGTGACGGCGTAACCTCAGCAAGTTGGGTGAACCACCCTTGAACTTGGTGTGACCAAGGCACCTGAGCTCGGCGTGAACATAGCTCGGCTAATCATATGCTGGGCGTAACCTCAGCAAGCTGGGTGAACCACCCCTGAAAGGCACTTGGCATGACCAAGGCACCTGAGCTCAACGTAACGCTCGTAACAATTACATGCAATTGATAAATATCATTTATTGAAGCGCAAACTATTACAAGGAAATGAGTGTGATCTACTCAAGTGCGATAACGGAAGTTAAACATAGTACTTTTTCAAGTGATAAGCATTCCACGGCCTCTCGAGAGCTTTTCCTTGTGCGTCTTCGAGGTAATAAACTCCCGAACAGAGCTTTTCCACAATCTTGAAGGATCCCTCCCATTTTGGGTCTAACTTGCCTCGTTCCTTTCGTATCTTTTTTAATACCAAGTCTCCATGTGATACCCGAATGGATCAAGCCCATTAAAAAGAAACCTCCAGCCAGCCCGAGTCCACGGGTTGATTCAAGAATCGTCCGCAGATCACCGGCCGGAGCTCGCTTCGAGCCTCGTGCTAGAGCGACCAGGCGAGCTCCGAGCTCGCCCTAGATTTAAAGCCTCAAGTCATTAGTCCGGCCTTCACAAGTGATGCCCTTGGGGTAGGGCAGTAGGTCATCCGGAAATTCAGGAGCTCGAGTCATCTCCATGGCTCCGAGTTAGAGCTCTTGAAGTTGTCTATGGCTGAGCTAGTTGTCTATGGCTGAGCTCAGACCCTTCATTCGAGAAACCGCAGAGACCTCATCTCTCTTCGACCAAGGTAGAGGCACTTCTGCAGGTGATAATGATTATTATTAGAAGACATGACGTTTTTTGTAGATTGAGGCATACATGCAATTAAACCTCCCACACTAACCAATGGTTGGAGTTGCTTCTGCAGGGTTTAGTTGTTGATGAGACATGTCACCTGACAATGAGAATCCTACAAGTTACTAGCTACAATAGCTATTCCCATCGCCTGTTGGTGCTAAGAGCGGATACGATATTCATTTTCTAAAAATCTCTTCATATTTTACTCCAACTTGTGACTTGAGCGTCGGAGGGGACTCGCCGGAATAACCTTCCGGCTCCCTTCTCACGTTTGTTCGTGATTTCAGTCCTACTTACCATCCGGAGACACTATCTGAGATAGCCCCAGCCATCGGTAGGAGCTCAACCAGTGTTACTCGTCCATCGGAAAGAAGTCATCTTGTTTTAACAAGCATCACTTACCATCCGGAGACATTATCTGAGGTAGCCCCAGCCATCGGAAGGAGCTCAACCAGTGTTACTTGTCCAACAGAAACAAGTCTTCTTTTTTTAACAAGCATCACGTGGCGCCGTCTGTGGGAAACTTGGGCAAAGACGTTGATATAGCACGAAGAAGAGGAAGCAGAAGAACAAATACTGCAGAATCCCGCCCGGAACAACAGGACTGAACAGCCGCCTCCGGTAATGAACGTGGGAAACATGAATATGAACAACTAGCCCAGTTCATTACCGCCACCGTAGTTGAGGTTGTAAAGCAAAATCAACCCCCACCTCCGGACGGAGGTAGGCCATTGCTGAGTCAGGAGGATAATGTTGAAATCCAGGAAAGTCATGCGGATGAAGTCAATCCCACCCAAGGTGACTCGGAAATGCCCCAGAGAATGGAAGATATGTGGAACGAAATCCAAGAGTTAAGACAACACGTTGGGGGGAAGACCTTCATCCCCGAGAAAGAATGGCCTTTCTCCCTAGCAATTTTGGAGGAAGAACTGCAACCCAACTTCCGACAACCAAATATGGGAGATTACGATGGGAGCACCGACCCTGAAGATCATTTGGGGAGATTCGATAATGTGGCCTTGTTGCATCGATACCTCGACAGCCGACGGAGTCAAATGTCGGGTATTTCTGCACACAACTAGTAAGGTCGGCCCAACAATGGTTCAACATACTGAAGCCTAACTCAATAAAGTCTTTCCATGACTTTAGCTCGGCCTTCTTGCATCAGTTTGCAAGTAGCAAAAAGTTCAAAGACTTCCCTTAGCTTGTTTGTTATGAAACAACAAGACCATGAATCCTTGCGGGAATTTACCCATCGTTTCAATAGTGCCGCCTTGGAGGTTCCATCTGCCACCCCCGACATCCTTCTTAATTCTTTCACACAAGGTCTTAGGGGTGGCGAGTTCTTTAAGTCTTTGGTAAAGAGACCACGGCAAAAGTTATGATGAACTCTTATCCAGGGCGGGAAAATACGTGAATTTGGAAGATGCACAGAGACAGAAAAGGCTCGAGCAGATGCCTCCAGAGAATCACCGGGAAAAGGTAAACAAAAGTGGAAGGAAGATAAATATGGCGGAAAGGATGGATGGTCGAAACTTGATCAGGGAACTTCTACCACATACCCCCTGGTCATGAGTTTGGAAAGAACAATGGATGTGTGCGATAAAAGAGAAGGTTGACTAGACCGAGGAAAGCAGAGAGAGGTCCAAGATTGCCTCCCTCGGACAAGTATTGTGGATACCATCGAGAGTATGGACACTCTAGCAATGATTGTCAGCAATTGGGTGAAGAGGTTGAGAGGATTGTTCAAAGGGACCCAAAAATAAAAGTTATGCTAACCAGAATCCAAGAGCGGGAGGGCGGACTAAGGGCTCCTGCTCAGAACAATCTCAATGAGAGAACCAAGGATGGAACGAGGACGGAATGTTCCCCACTGACCTGCAGAAAGAAATGGAGGAAATAATAATCCTACTCGAGGTACAATATACATGATCTCTAGAGGAGCCATGGACAGAGATTCTGGTCGAGCTCGTAAGGCGTATGGAAGAAGATTGGAATGCTTTGAAATAGCTGAGGAAACAAGATCCACACCTGAACCTACAATCAGCTTCGGCCCTGATGAGTTGCGGGGAGTAGTTACTAGGGGTGAGCATCCGGTTAATTCGGTTACAAACCGAACCGAAATAAAAAAAACCGAATTTTTTTTACAAAACCGAACCGACCGAACTTTTTTACGAAACCGAACCTATAAAATATCGGTTAATTCGGTCGGTAACCGAATTAACCGATATTTTTGAACATGTAAAAAAAAATTAAAAAATAAATTAAAAACTGATTTTAAAAATATAAAAAATCAAAAAATAATAAAAACATGTTAGATCGGTTAAATCGGTTAACCGATATTTTTAAAATCAAAACCGATAACCGAACCGATTAACCGATATTTTAAAAAATTAAAAATTAACTTCCGAATTGACCGAACCAAATTTCTGAATTTATTCGGTTCGGTCGGTTAATTCGGTTAAACCGAAATTTTGCTCACCCCTAGTAGTTACCCCGCACAATGATGCCTTGGTAATCACAGTTACTATTGCTATTTATGACTTGGCTAAAATTTTTGTGGATTACAGAGAGTTCTGTTAATATCTTGTTCAAAAGAACCCTGGACCAGATGCAAGTGGACGGATTCCAGTTGAGCCAAATCTCGACTCCTCTTTATGGGTTCGCCGGGCGTGTAATCCTGCCCCTAGGCCAGATGGTCCTCCCTTTGTCCATGGGGAGTGGCTCTGGCCGAGCAACTAAGATGGTGAACTTCACAATCGTGGATGTCCCCTCATTCTACAATGAGATTCTTGGGCGACCAGCTATGAAATATTTCAAAGCTATAGCTTCTACGTACCATCAGAAGCAAAAGTTCCCTGTGGGAAAGGAAATTGGGGTACTTGGAGGAGATCAGAGAACCTTTCGCCGATGTTATGAAAGTGTGGTCACAGAAGAAGGGAAGAAAGCTCGGCGGGAGGTTGGAGTGATCGGGAGCGGAAGGTTGGTAGCTCGGCATGCACCGAAGGACGTTAAGGTGGTGGCCGAAGAGGAACCCGAGTTGGTGGAGCTCGGATCTGCTGAAAGAATGATAAAAGTAGCGTCTGACCTGGACCCGCAAGTGAAAAGAGAGCTCGTTGTTAATGATGTGTTCTCTTGGTCCAACCAAGATCTTAAAGGAATAAGCCCGAATGTCATGCAACACCATTTGAATGTGTGGACGGAGCCCGGCCGGTAAAACAAAAGAAAACACTTCGGAAAGGAAAAAGACAAAATGATCAAGGAAGATGTAGAAGAGTTGCTCAGGGCAAGGCACATTAGAGAAGTCCAATTCCCCACTTGCTCTCAAATGTTGTGTTTGTACCTAAAAGCTCTGGAAAACGGAGAATGTGCATTGATTTCCGAGACCTTAACAAAGCTTGCCCCAAGGATTGCTACCCACTGCCTCGTATAGACCAACTGGTGGACTCTACTGCTGGTCACCAGTACTTGTGCTTACTGGATGCTTATCAAGGATACCATCAGATACCTCTTGTGGTTGAGGACCAAGCCATGGTAAGTTTCATCACCTCAGGTTGAACTTTTTGTTTTGTTGTTATGCCCTTTGGACTAAAAAATGCAGGGGCGACGTATCAAAGGCTGATGGACAATGTGTTCTCAAAACAAATAGGAAGAAATGTGGAGGTGTATGTTGACGACATCTTAATAAAGTCAAAGGACCAAGCTCATCTCATGACCGACTTAATTGAGACGTTCTCCACTCTTAAGATCTTATAGATTCAAACTGAACCCTAAAAAATGTTAAGAAGTGGAGTTAATGGGGTACATAGTAACTGAAAGAGGTATCGATGCCAACCCCGATAAGGTCAAGGCAATTCAAGCCATGGCATCCCCTACTAATCTCCAAGAGGTGCAAAAATTAGCAGCAAGGATCGCTGCGCTCTCCAGATTTGTGTCCAGATCGGCACATCGGAGTGTGCCTTTCTTTCGCACCCTCCGAAAGGCTCAGAAGTTTCAATGGGGAGCCGAATGCGAGAGGGCTTTTGGAGAATTAAAGCAGTATTTAGCTGAGCTCCCCGTCTTAGTTAAGCCTGAAGTGGGAGAGCGCTTGTGGGTCTACTTGTCCGCAACTGAGGAAGCAGTGAGCTCAGTACTAATCAAACAACATAGGCTGACCCAACAGCCTGTTTATTATGTTTCGCATGCTTTGAAAGGAGCTGAGCTAAGGTATTCTGGCTTGGAGAAATTGGCGTTTGCTTTGGTAATCACCGCAAGAAAATTAAGGCCTTACTTCTTATCGCACCCAATGACGGTCCTTACCAATAGTCCTCTAGGGAAAATCTTAACTCATCCGGACGTGTCAGGAACGTTGGTTAAATGAACGACTGAGCTTGGAGAGTACGACGTCCAGTACGAACCAAGAACGTCTATCAAGGCCCAAGCCTTGGCCGACTTCTTGGCGGAAACTATACAACAAGATACTGAGGATCCTTGGAAAGTGTATGCTGATGGTTCTGCTACTAACGAAGGTAGTGGAGTTGGCGTTGTGTTAGTCTCGCCGCGGGGAGATGAGATGAAGCTGGCTGTGAGGTTGGATTTTAAGGCATCCAACAATGAGGCCGAGTATGGAGCTGTTATGGCTGGACTGCAAGCAGCTGTGAATGTGGGGCTAGTCGGGTTCACATCCTCTCCGATTCACAACTGGTCGCCCAGTAGGTCAAGGGCGTTTATGAGACAAAAAATGAAAAATTGATCGAATACGCTCGTGCCATCGACCAAGTTAAGGATAAGTTTGTGGAAGTGATGTTCGTACAAATCCCCAGGCAAGAAAATGCAAAAGCAAATAGTCTAGCCAAAATGGCCAGTGCTTTGAGTAGCTGGAAGAGTCATGAGGTTGTGGTACAAGTGGAGCTCGTCCCTTTCCAAAGCCCAACACCTATTGAGTTGGATAAAGGCGATTGGAGAACTGAAATTGAAAATTACTCAAAAGAAGGAAAGTTATGTACTGACGTAAAGAAAGCTTACCAAGTCAAGCAGAGAAGTTTGCATTTTGTGCTATTTGAAGGGGTCTTGTATAAAAGATCTTTCGCCCGACCCTTCTCAAGTGCCTAGGAGGAGAAGATGCCGACTATGTTATGAGGGAAATACATGAAGGAAACTGTGGTAACCACTTGGGTGCCCACGCTTTTGCTCGGAAAGCTTTGATGGCAGGATACTTCTGGCCAACCATGCAAAAAGACGCAATAGCTTTGGTATCAGCTTGCGATAATTGCCAGAGGCACAGTAGGCTCCAACATCAACCAGCTACGATGATGAAAGCAGTGATACCAGCGTCTCCATTTGATCAATGGGGTGTCGATATAGTGGGACTTTTCCCTGGAGCCCCAGCTCAGAAAAAATTTCTGATAGTGCCAATCGTCTATTTTTCAAAATGGGTGGAAGCCGAATCTTTAGCCAAGATTACTGAAAAAGAGGTCATGAAGTTTTTGTGGAAAAACATAGTGTGCAGATTTGTAGTTCCAAGAGTATTGGTCTTGCATAATGGGCGGCAGTTCCAAGGAGCTAAAATCCAGGCCTGGTGCAAGGAGATGAAAATCCGACAAGGCTTTACTTCAGTAGCCTACCCTCAGAGTAACGGTCAGGTAGAGGTGACCAACATATCTCTTCTGCAAAGCATAAAAGCTAGGTTGGGAAAGTCGAAATGAGCTTGGGTGGATGAGCCTCCCAGTGCGCTATGGTCCTATCGAACAACTCTTAGGACCGGAACGGGTGAAACACCTTTCAGCATGGTGTATGGTAACGAGGCGGTATTCCCCGCGGAGATAGGGTGTGAAACGACACGCATTGCACTTTATGATGAGGACAATGAACAAAGGCGAGTTGCAGACTTGGACTTCATAGAGGATAAGAGGTTAGCTCCATCACCCCCCTGTCATGCACCTTCTTGGCTTGCTTGACCTCAGACTCAAGGTCGGCAATGACCTTTTTGCTTTCCTTAATTTCCCTTCGGGACTGCGTCTTGAGACTCTTAGTACGGGAGGCTAGGAGAAGGGCCTACACAAAAAAAAAAAAAGAGCATGTGAGAAAAGAGAGGTGAAGTAATCTTAATTACCAATAAAACAGACGAACACCTCCATCATGCTACTGCAGGTTCTTCAACTCAGCTCGGACAGCCCTAGTGAGGATATGAAGTCGAAGTCTGCCACCGAAGGTAGCTTTTGCATCAAACCCATGGCAACTTCATTGGGGCCTTGCCCAACCAAGGCCACGGACTAATGGTACTCCTTCAAAAATCAGTTACCTCTACGCTCTCATCCTGAGTCGCATCCTCTTCGATTGGCTCTTCAATAGCTCTTAACACCTTTCTGCCTTTTGGAATACTGGATGAAGACGGGCCCGCCTTCCTATTACGAGGCGGAGAACGATCATCAACCTACAAGGGAATAGATGGGCAACCATCCTTGTGGGCAAGCTTAGGAGATGGAGTAAGGAGTGAGCTGGTGGTCGAGCCCTTGGCCTATTTGGCTTTCTTCTTTTCAACCAGACGCTTGATGATGACATTTATGACTAGATCAACTGCAAGAATAGATAAAAATATCAAAAATAGTATTACGATTAAAGTTTACAAACTAGTAAACTAGAAAGCTTCTAGGTCGCCTATGTAATGGAACTCCTGCAGGGTTCAATCCCCAATAACATATGAGATCCTCGGACATCAAGCGACGAACATCATAACCTCGACTAGCGATTGTTTTTAGAACTCGAAGGTATTCCGATTTTTTCTATCTTTTTTGGAAAGTTTGAAAGGATTTGGAATTTTATTTCGCCATTGGACCCTACAAGTCCAGGAGTGAGGGGGTCGAATGAAGAAATAGTAGTTCTTCCAATTCTTAACATGACTCGGACAACGTCTAAGCAATTTACCACTAGAACGAGCTGTAACATTAAATGGCCCGCCTGACTTCCCGTTGATGTACATGAAATGGTAAAAAAAGAGAGTTGAGATGGGAATATCCGATGTCCTAAGCAATACAGACCATCTGCACATCAAACGGAAGTAATTGGGTGAGAGAATGAAGGGAGGGGAAAACATAGGCCTCATCCCAATTGATCTCAATAAAAGGTAGCGAATCCTGGAGGGGGTAAATGGAGTCGGTCTGTCGAACAAGGGATAATGACCTCATAGTCATCAGGAATATGGCCTAAAGATCGAAGGTATGGGATTTGATCTTGAGCTAATTTTGAGGGGAAATTAGCGTACCAATGTCCTCCAGCTTGAGCTACTAGTGCCTGGTGAGTAAGCATAGGGGATCTTTGAGGGCTCAAGGCATCGGTCAAGCTGTTACTCTGGGGGGACACCTCAGCGGAGGAACCATCCATGCTAGATGACTCACTCTCACTGGTAGTGTGACTAGTGCTCCCGACGTAGATGGAGTAAATGAGCTAGAATGGGGAGGGGATGACATGGAGAACGAAAGAACAAGCAAATGACGAATGAAAAAAGAATGAATACCTTAAGAATACGCAAGGGATTTTGTTTTTGGGAAAAAATCGATCAGGGAGATTGGCGCTTGGGGTGTGTAACTTGGAGGTGGTTTCTAGCTTGGGGGAGAGCGTCAATTCAGTTATGGCCTATGTCCGATTCATTCTTGCAAAGGCGGACAGGAATTCTCCAAGGTCCTACACAAAGAAAATAAACCAACGTTATTTCAAACAAAAAAATTTGTGACAAATGAAAGGGATAAAACCAAGGACATTACATACAAATACAAGACAAAGCAAAAATCCTTAGCTCAGCAAGATCAGCGGGCGAGCTGCACGCTAGCCCCGCTCACGGGCGGGCGAGCTGCGCGGTCACCCTGGCAAAAGGCAGGCAAGCTGCTAGCTCGTCCACCGCGCGGGCGAGCTGCACTTGCCCCGTGCGAAAGGTAGGCGAGCTGCGTGCTTGCAACGCATGTCTTGACGTAGCTCATCCGTCGGCACGCGGGCGAGCTGTGTGCTCAAGCTCAACCCACGCTAAGGCCTATCCGGGTTGTTATTCATAGTTCGGCATAAAAAGAAGTCCACGGGTTGATTCAAGAATCGTCCGCAGATCACCAGCCGGAGCTCTCCTCGAGCCTCGTGCCAGAGCGACCAGGCGAGCTCCGAGCTCGCCCAAGACTTCCGCCACGGCAACCAGGCGAGTACCGGGTTCGCCCTTGTTTTCAAGCCTCAAGTCATTAGTCCGGCCTTCGCAAGTGATGCCCTTGGGGTAGGACAATTGGTTGTCGGGAAATTCAGGAGCTCGAGTCATTTCCATGGCTCCGAGTTAGCCCTCTTGAAGTTGTCTATGGCTGAGCTTAGACCCTTCATGACCTCCACTCCCTTCGACCAAGGTAGAGTCACTTCTGCAAGTGATAATGATTACTATTAGAAGACATGATGGTGTTTTCTGTAGATTGAGGCATACATGCAATTAAACCTCCCACACTAACCAATGGTTGAAGTTGTTTCTGCATGGTATAGTTGTTGATGATACATGTCAATGGGAATCCTACAAGTTACTAGCAGCAACAACTATCCCCCCGCCTCCTATAAATACAGGTTTGTTGGTGGTAAGAGCTGATACGATATTCATTTTCTAAAAACGTCTTTCATTATTTACTCCAACTTGTGATTCGAGCGTCGGAGGGGACCCGCCAGAATAACCTTCCGGCTCCCTTATCACTTTTGTTCATGATTTCAGTCATACTTACCATCCGGAGACACTATCTGAGATAGCTCCAGCTATCAGAATGAGCTCAACCAGTGTTACTCGTCCATCGGAAATAAGTCATCTTGTTTTAATAAGCATCACTTACCATCCGGAGACACTCAGATAGTGTCTCCGAATAACACTGGTTGAGCTCATTCTGATGGCTAGGGCTATCTCAAATAGTGTCTCCGGATGGTAAGTGATGCTTGTTAAAACAAGATGACTTATTTCCGATAGACGAGTAACACTGGTTGAGCTCATTCTGATAGAGTCATCTTGTTTTAACAAGCATCATTTAGCATTACTCGTTTCCAAAATTTTATAAGAATCTAACTTTAACATTCATATAATTGTTGAAAGTTGTAAAGATTGTATTTTTAAAGAAAGATTGAGATTGCCACTCATATTATATTTGAAAAAATTATGAAACAAGAAGGAAACTTACATGGAAAATATAGGAAATCTTGATCCAGCTATGTAGTTCAGTCAATTTCCTTCAGATTTTTTTTCCCTTTTACCTTTCATAGGGAATGACAATGAAGTTGAAAGTGGAAGATATGGAGAGCTTAGGAAGCTGATTGTCTTCTCTGGAAATGATTACTTGGGATTGAGTTCGCATCCTTCAGTCATTGATGCAGCTAGTAAGGCACGTATGCTTGGCTAGTCAGTTTCGTGCAATTTTAGCTTTAGTTTGCATGTTATTTATGGACCGTTTTTTGTGTATTTATGTTGAAGTTGCTGATTATGCAGGCAGCTTTGGAACATGGAATGGGTCCTAGAGGTTCTGCTTTGATCTGTGGATATACGAGTTACCATAGGCAACTGGAATCATCATTGGCAGACTTAAAAAGAAAAGAGGTGTTACTCCCATGGCCTTGATTACATTAAATCATTAGTACTTTATCCTTATCTTTAGATTGAACCAAGGTCTGTTACCTTGTGAGTCATGTTTTTTCATCTCCACTGTAAGGGAACCTTTTGTCTTGATTGTTGAAAAGCTAACTTGAACTTCATTTCTTTAAATTTATATTCGACTCTCACCATTGGCTGATTGAAAATGTGAACCATATGTTTCCTCCAAATTTTTGGAGGTAAACATTACTTCTTTGTTATAAAGGTAGAAAATTAATGACTTAGGCACTTCTACTTAGGCACTAGAAGTATTGAATACAAAAAATACTTAGTTTTAAAGAACACTTCAAAGTAGAATCAAAGTAGTTTAGTGTATGGATACGCCATCTAAAAGACACTTATTTTATTTCTTTACAAAGAAGCTAAAGCAATAAAAGTTATGGGTACATTTGGTTTTGTTTACAGTGTTTCGGGACGTTTGTTTTGAAGAAACAAATTTTTAAAAAATATATGGGAAATAAATAGTACGCTTGCTTTTGTTTTTTGGACAAAACAGCATAACCTTAGCGGTCAATCGTGCAAGTCATTGTCTTATAATTGATTTTTTAAGAGTATTATATAAAAATTCTAAAATACTGATTTGTTTTGTTCTAATGATGTATTAGGATTGCCTTCTTTGTCCAACAGGCTTTTCAGCCAATATGGCCTTTCTGACAGCAGTTGGAAGTGTTAGTTTGCTCATAGCTGGCACTAAACCTTCAAAAGATGACAAAATTGCTATATTTTCTGATGCCCTGAACCATGCGTCAATAATTGATGGTATTCGCCTTGCTGAGAAACAAGGAAATGTTGTGGCCTTTGTCTACAGGCACTGTGATATGAGCCATCTCGATACATTATTGTAGGCTTTTGTTTGATTCCTCCATTCCTTTTGCCTTATTCTTCTCCTTTCGATAGGATTTTACACTAATAGTTGATTTTATGATGCAACAGGTCAAATTGTTCTATGAAGAAAAGAGTTGTTGTAACTGATAGGTTCGCTATGTTCCTGCTTTTCAATTTGAAACCCCTGTTGCTTATTTGAATTTTTTACTAAATTATTGATATTATTATCTAATAGAGCTATATTAATTGTCTCTAATGGATAATACAAGCCACGTTGAACAAGCTAGGAAGTAATACAATGATTATAAGCAGATGTTTGCAACTTTTCTGCCACTTTTTATAGTTCATGAACACATGTAATATAGTGCAAGTGGGAAGCGGCTCTTCTTTTTATTAGCATGATCTGATATTGATTCTTCGGTTTAACCCGGTAATTCTGAGTGAGATCATGATCTTTTTAGCCAAAAAAAATTGCATGGAATAGTGGGCTTTTATAGGTCTGAATTGTTTTGCTTCCGAAATTTTGTGATCCTACGTTCATCATTATGGCTTGTGGATAAAATTGACTTTATGACTCTTTCTTGAGTATCTCTAAGTGAATATAAACTTCATCCATGAATTTTATTTGAACTAATGTGTATATAATGAAGTAAGAAGTTATTTTATCCTTTTTTGTCCAAACGTTAGATCTCTAGTCCCTGAGAAAGTAAAACCGGGAGGGAAAAAACGTATATAATTTGGCACTGCCACATCCCGTACTCCATATTATGTGAATACTTTAATTCTTTTCACCCCTTTCTTCTTGTGACCAACCCTTTCTTTGATCTTTAACATAATGTAATTTGGAGTACTTAATTTTGTTCAATCTGCCAGCCTGTTTAGCATGGATGGAGATTTTGCGCCTATCACAGAGCTTGCAAAACTTCGTAAAAAGCATGGATTTCTGTTAGTAATTGATGATGTAAGTTCTTAATTACCCTATTGTCACTACAAAAACATTTCCCCTTATAAAAGATTGCTCGAGGAAATCAGTGAAACTTCAGTCTCTCATGATTGCTCTTTATTGATTTGGTTTTATATTAGAATTGCCAGCTTTTTTTTTTTTCGAACTTCTGGATTCATATGAATATGTTATATTTAGCTAAAGTACCACTACCTTCACCTGTAGGCTCATGCAACATTTGCTTGCGGGAAAACCGGTGGAGGAGCAGCTGAAAAGTTCAACTGCGAAACATGCGTCGACATTTGCGTTGGCACTCTGAGTAAAGCAGCAGGTTGCCATGGTGGATTCATAGCATGCAGGTAAGGCGACAGATAAACGTTAATCAATTATAAGGCTCATTTACATATTTTCTTTGCTTGTACTTGGCTTGAATTTTGAACTACTCTTACGTAAGGCGGAGTAGTTATCCCTATTTTGAGTAATATATGTCAGCTTGCATTTAACATATACCTGTTTCAAAGTTTTTATTTTCTTATATTTTTCGACTCTTCTGGTAGCAGGAAAATTAGTTCGTAGTGCTATCATAATCGAACATCGCTACCTTTGCATCATAATTCCTATTTTTTCAATCTACAAACTATTTAAGACGATTGACTTGATTTACGTGCTTGATGGCAGCAAAAAATGGAAACTGCTCATTCAATCCCGGGGTCGTTCCTTTATATTTTCAACTTCGGCACCAGTTCCTGTTGTAGCTGCAGCCCATGGTTAGTTTTTATATATTATGTTATCTTATTCTTGATGAGGTGAGGAAATTGTACCTTTCAAGAAAAATAAACATTATTAAATTAAACAAACCGGCATCCATCAATGCGAAGATTTCAGATGCTTGTGTTCCTAGACAACAGACAAAGTTGTACACCAAGGAATAATTTTAGACTGCAGCTAATGCCTCTTGTTACAAGTTTTATGACAGTTGATTCATTGTGATTGAAAAATAAGAAATGTTGAGAAGAAATAATGATATTGGACTTTCTATACACATGCCCCATTACCTTTTCCCTTATGTTTTGTCAAACTTATGCAGCCGCTGTTGTTGTGGCAAAAAACGAGGCTTGGCGTAGGCAAGCTATCTTGAACCGAGTGCAAGAATTCCGTGCTTTGACAGGATTCCCTGCAGAAAGTCACATAATTTCACTTGTTGTCGGAAGTGAGGACAAGGCCCTCCAAGCTAGCAGGTCATTCTCACTATTTTTCTTTCTTTATATTGTTTGCCATGCTTAAGGACTATGCACCGTGTGGAGGATAAGAGTGTAGATGATTCAAATTGAGCCAAATACTATTTATAAGTTAACATTCATAGAGTTTCAAATCTTGACTTGCTCAGATTCGAAAATCGAAAAATAAACTATTTTGCGCTCGAGCCTAGCTCGACCTATAATTTGCATCCAAGTTCGATTCACGTGGTATAATCAAACTGCATCAAGCAAAAACTTGAACGAATGCTCGAGTTTGCTTACTTGTTTATTACAAAAGTTCAATGTATGGATATAAAGTTATGCAAGTGGTTCTTAGGTTATCGAATAAAATAATTTGAGCTTGAGCTCCTTGAAATATATTTAAACAAATGAGCTTGGCTTGAGCTCGATAATTCATACAAATAAAGTATCTTGACGACTTGATTCATTTTCCTTCTAACTGCTGATCAAACAGCTTCAATTTATTTGCACCCCACACCCTAATTGCTGATCGAATCATCTTAATCGTTCTGAATCAGGCATCTTTTAAAACATGGTTTCCATATAACAGCAATCAGACCTCCTACAGTGTCCCCGAATTCTTGCAGGTTCATTGTCAAAACTTAAACTACTGCTCCGTTAAATTTGAATTAAGTTGTTGCTGTTGACGATTCACGATTCTCGATTATCGATTCTCTCTGCTTTCAGGTTAAGGGTAACTCTGAGTGCAGCGCACACAACTGATGATTTGATAAAGCTCACAAATGCACTGTCTCAATGCATTAGTTTCAAAGATATTGAAGTATTTAGCTCAAGTTGCTACTCCAAACTTTAAGTTTCTCCCATTCGTTTACTCATTTTGACTCGTCTCTTTGGATTTAGGAATGCTAATGCATTGTACTCTGAAAAATCTATTTGAAGTATAAAATATATGGCTATTTAAGGCTATGTTTACTGAAAGCATACTCTATAGTAAAAGCAGATTTGCATCTATTAGATTCGAGTAGATTTTATGTGAATTGGTTGATCATATCTTGGTAAATTTGCATTGGTGACCCATATATGACGTTTTATGTTTAAAATACTTGATGCCGTCGTAACATTTGGTAAAATTGCAAGTGATCGATTCGAAACCAATTTCATGTATTTGATTCATATGAGTTGAGTTTTGGATTACTTTACTATTTAAAACAATTGAGTTTGTAATTTTTCTCAAACCAATTGGCACTCAATCTTTCATATACATATGCTGAAATAATTTGCATGGTCAGTATGTTTTATCTCAAGTTTAGTCTATTTTATCCTTTTCCAATATTTTTTTTTAAAAAAAATATCTGAACGGAAGAGAATCAAACTAAAATATTTTTAACCAATTTATTGATATAACAAGATCTAGTTTTGGTTACAGAAATAAAGAGCCTCGTACTTGAAAAATAATGACACTTAATAGGAATCTGATGGCAGCTTTTAAACTAAATCCACTTGAAATGGTCAACTCGTGGTCGGTAGAAATTCTACACAATCACTCTCTGCAAATTTCTAAAGAGCCGTTCCCCTGCGTTCCGGCATCGGCCCACTTACGGCATGAGGTCCACAACGTCGAAGAGTGCTGCAAAACGGCTGAAAACAAACATTTGCTCTGCCAAATCGGTGCTTGCACAGTTCCTTTATCTTCCCATCGGTTCCATCTAAAAGATCATAGCCATAGACCTTTTCTTCTGTAGCAAATAACAAAGTCATTCCATTCAAAACACTATAGCCAGTCACCACTTTTTGATCAATATCTCTCAACCCCATTGCTTTGATTCTCCTATGAAAAACCATTTTCCAGTATGAGGAACATAAAACCCAAATGGAGAACTTGTTTCTCCACAAGCTAACCAAGCAAATGGTGTTGGAATCCCTACTGGGGCTTCCCCACTTGAAGATAGCAAGGTTTGAATAGCAGGTCCCCTTCCTAGCCTTCTTTGGAATCTGCAAGAACTCCGAGGTATGATTCTTCGTGTCATAAGCCACAATATAAGGCCAGAAGTATCGACTCCCTTTTCTGAAATATAATCCACAATCTGAAACAAAGTAAACCATTCCTTTCAAGTATGTGGAGAATTCTAGCATCATGTTTCTTCCTCCCAAGTCCATGCTTCCGAGATCCTTCCAAATCTTCTCGCTTAGGGAGAAGATCTTACATTGAAACTTCCCGCTCCACCCGTCCGAGGTTACTACTGATAACAACAAGTAATCATCACTATTTTCATCTTTCTCTTTATCGAAAATAAGTTCGAATCTTTTTTGCAAGCTCTCATCCGGACTAGGTACTTGCATATAAGATATTGTTGTTGGATTGAATAAAAACAAACAGGTGTCTTCTCCATATTTTTTGCAGCATAGCAAGCCATTGAAAGAAGCCATAATCTTACCAAATTTACCCAAAAATTCAACAACTTTGCATGGCAAGCAGCAGCTGTGATTTCCTTGGCTGTGGATCGCATGCAGTTCCACCATATCATAGCCACAATTCCAAAACCTGTCGTGTTGTACGAAAAAATCAGAATCTCCCATTAACCTCATATTTTCTGCCTGTTTTTTGATGAAAAAATCATCTGACAACAGCTTGTCTATTGATTTAGACACGAGGGAAAAATCATGTAGTTTCTTTCCGGGTAACCACGAAAAAATTTCGAGCAACTGATCTTCGTTGAATGCCATTGGGATATTTCAGGGTTTTGTTTTTGGTGAAGAGTATTATTACAAGGGCCTTCTGAATTATGAATGCGTATGTGTTTAGAAACTACTATATATAGAGGAGAGAAAGAAACCTCTTTTACTTGAAATCAAATTCCTTCCTTTTCTTTTACGTGAAATCAATTTCTTTCCTTTTCCGTTGTACAAGGAATCTAGATTCACTCTACCTTCGACATGGCAAATTAAATATATACCCACGACGTATCTCCAAATTAACGTTGAATTATGGTGAATATATATATTTGTTTACATATATTTTTTTTTTGTTTTTTTTTTTTGATTTACAAGGTATCCAGGCTTTCGCCTGACTAATCCTTGGGTGACGGAACCGGCCCCTTAACGCCGCCACCAGGTAAACCGAGGGATGTGCCCAAGCTGACAGACATCTGTGGGAGAGGACCTACAGGCCACGACCCCAGAGCACACCCCCACAATATTTCAGCAGGGAATACGCTCCACACGAGAATCGAACCTGGCGCCGAGGGGATACCCCCTACGTCACCACAGACCTTACCAACTCGGCTATGCCCCTGGGGGCATTTGTTTACATATATTATATCTATATGTGTGTGCTCATGTTACATAATAAATTCTAAGATAGGTTTCCTTTTCTAGATACAAGAGTTCACTATGGTGTTGCAAAAATTAAACAAAGTAATGAATTATTAAAAAAAGATTAATTAATTAGTTTTAAACATTCGGGGCTCGAATTCAGGTCTACCCACGTAGGACAAGGGTGATAACCAGTGGCGAACGTTGGTTTTTTGGGGAGTTTTATGCCAAAAAATATTATAAGGGTCAAATATAATTTAAGGGGCAAAATGTAATTTTTAAGGGGCAATTAAATTTTTTAGGGTAAAATTGAGATTTTTTTTTTTAAAAAAATTTAAGTTAACTTTTTTTTGGACAAGGGGCACTCCTTAGTGAATCCGTCCTTGGTGACAACCAATTTGGCTAGCCTGAAGGTGTCTTGATCCTTTATCGGGGTGCTTATCGGACCCGTAAGATCGATTCGGATTCGGAACCGGTCGGGTTCGGGTCCGATTTTACCGGAATCGATCCGGTCCGGTAAGAAACTGGATTGGATCTGGTACGGGTCTACCGCTTCCGGGTTTAATTTGTTTCTTTTTTTATATTTTGATGTAAAATTTTGTCACCAGTAGGGATCAAACACGCAACCTTGCGTGTTTGAGCGAGAAGCTTTAACCAACTAAGCTAATTGTCATCTATGTTTATAAGCCGAACTCAATTATATTTATATAAAATCAATTTTTTTTTCGTTTTTTTTAAATAACGGACCCGGTTTCGATTCAGCCCGGAAACTGATTCAGCTAATCCGGAACCGGTAAGCTACCGGTTCCAGGACGGTAGAACCGATCCGGACCGGTATCTTACCGGTTTCGAACCGGTCCAGTTTCGGACTGAGTACGGATTGACCCGGCCGTTTAGCATCCCTAATCCAAAATTGATTTATTTCTATTTAAATAATATATCTTTAGTTTAATATTTAATTTAATCTGCTTGTAAAAATCAGTATTTTTTTTTTAAAAAAAGTAGAAGTTAGTTTAGTTTATTAATAAATGTTTTATTATCTGACCACATAATGATCTACTTCTTTTATTTTCTTACATTGCACGGATTTTTAGCATTTTTAGCAAAAGAGTAATTTCTTAACAAAATAACCTTATTTGCTGTATATTTCACTATATAACCTTCCCAAAATGTCCATTTTACTTTTATATACGGTAAAATCTCTGCAAATTAATAATGTTGGACCATATAATTTTATTCATTAGAAGGGTTATTGATTTATCGAGCATTAATTAATAATATTGTTATAAAGTTGGGACCGAATTAGATGATTGGAAAAATAAATTTTAGTACTTAAAATGTTTGTTATATTTTTTCGAAAAATATCTTATAATTTTGTTTAATAAATGTAACTAATTTTCTTACTGTCATCCAACTTTTATTTAAAATAACCTTAATATCAGTCCTATTAAGATTTCAGATTTTTTTAACAGAATTTTAATATTTTAATTATATTCAATTTGTTGTCGTTTTATACGATAAATTTCCATATAATAAAGATCTTGTTCAATACTGAAAATATATAAAAGGAAAAATCTAGTAAAGAAGTTCAAAAGTAATAAATAAGGAAGAATACTATAATAATTAACATTTACTTATCGTATTCCTTGCTAGTTTTTTTTTTTACTTCATAGATATATACCATTATCAAATTAATTAAATTTAAAAATTTACCCAAAATAACCTACATATACAAGCGTGTCCCAACAATGTATTATGATCCAATATAACAACTATATATATACTGTATTATAAAATAATTAATTTTTCATTAATATTATTTGACTATATCAACATTTTTTATTAATCAGTAAAGGAAAAGGACTCGAATCCAAACATAATTAAATTAAATAATGATAAAATATTAAATATTTTATCTCATAACACAATTTAAAGCCTAAGTAATCGAAAGCGAAGAACTAACCTCAACAACACGAAAGGATCGAGACTGAAATTTTGACAATAGTTATTCGTTATTTTGCTGTTTTTCTTTTTATATGGCTTTTAAGACTGAAATTTTGTGTATCTACGGTAAATTTTTTGGATTAGTTTTCTGTTATACTGATTTGTTTTTGAATCGGCCATATGCATGAATTTTAATTGTGGCTGCTTGGATTTTTCATGCTGCAATGTATGGGTCAAGCTTTATACATTCTAGTTGTAGCACATACTTATATGTAGAACTATAAAAATAACGCTCTAAGGTCATGTAGCCTAAGTGATATCTTGGTCCTCAATTTGAGCATAAGACTCGTGTTCGAGTTCCTAACATATCCCCTCCCCAATATATAAAAAAATATATATATTATAAAGTAACCACTTAAAAAGAAAAAAGAAAAGAAAAAAGCACTTAAAGTAACAAGAGGCCTACAATCATGGGGTTTGTTTGATGATGTCCTTAAGAGTAGTGGCCATAGATTAGTTGACTAGTAATCCGGTGGCATACTGCTAAAGAGAAATTGCCGGATCGAGTTTATAAACTATATAAACCGTTGACATATTGCTTTAAACTAGTAAATGGTCGGGTCGGGTTATAAACTATGAAAATACCCCTTACATATAATACTATTATTTCAAAAATAAAAGACAATATAATAAAATGAAATTTTAAATATAAAATTCTAATATATAAAATTTATTAAATTATCAACATGCATCAGCGAAAAATTAGTAATCACCTAGAAAACGTTTGTTTAAAATATTCACACATTGAAATAGGAGAGTGAGTGTGAGTCGCATACAAAATTGTGAGTGAAAATAAGTGAAGATGGGTAAGGGAATGGAGAATGAGACGTGCGCAAATTTTTTTTTTTTTTGCATGTTGAAGAAACGTGGTCCGAGACCACGTTTCTTAAGAGGCAAATTTTTTTTTTTTTTTATGTTGAAGAAACGTGGTCTCGGACCACGTTTCTTAAGAGACAAAAAAAAAAATTTTGTATATTGAAGAAACGTGGTCTCGGACCACGTTTCTTCAACATACAATTTTTTTTTTTGTATGTTGAAGAAACTTCAACATACAAATTTTTTTTTTGTATGTTGAAGAAACGTGGTCTTGGACCGCGTTTCTTAAGAAACGCGACCCGAGACCACGTTTCACGCTATTTTGGTAAAAAAAAAAATTAAACGTTAGTTTTTAATTTGTTTTTTATTTTCATAGTATTTAATTAATTTAGCCCCCATATTAGTATTTACCTAAAATCACAAAAAGACTCAAACCAATTGATAATGAGTGAAGTAACTTATGTATCTTATAAAGAGTTAACATCGCTTCTAGTTTCCGAACGTGTGATAACCATTGACACAAAAGAAACTTAAAAAAAAAAGGAAACAAAAAAAAGCCGTGCATGCCATTTTCACTGCAACTTGGTTCGAAGAGAAAGAGCTTCAACTGGAGAGGTGCTAACGAGAAAAGACTTATAATGAGTACCAAAGAACTGCATTGCAGTGATACCTATTAACTTCGCGCGAATAAATAAAACCAATTACATGGTCATATTTTGATTACCACCATCTTTTTCTGTCGTTTACATATTTCTCACAGTTTGACCCAGAGAAATCATCTAATCCAGGTAGATATTAGTTAAACTGAAGTTAATATTTAATTAACAATAGATGCAGGAAAAAAAATTAAGCTGCATTTGAGTTAAAAAAAAGTAGGTTAAACACGTCTTCATAGTGAAAAAATAAGCTGCATATTCATATAAGAGAAGATGTATCGCACGGGAATTGAAACTGCACCACTTACCTGGCAAAGAAATGCTTCAACCAATACACCACAGAAATCTAAAAGAAAAAAAAAGTAATGAAAGGTAAAGCAAAAGCTTAAGCATGCCAAAAAAGAAATACGGAGTTACAATCCCACCTCAAAGATGGACCAGCAGACCTCAAAGAACACACGCCCAAAAGGAAACTAGTCCTCATCGGGATGAAGAAGGAAAAAAAATGGCGTCACAAATTTCGTCTCTGCTCCCAAGGGCGAATTTACACGCATAGTAGGGGGCAGCTATCCTGAAATAAAAAAAAAATAAAATTTACCTTAAAAAATAGTCTTAAAAATTGTAACCTGCCCTCAAAAATTACAATTTACCGCCGTCTCACTCTAAAATTATGTTTTGACAATTTTGGAATTTTTTTGACCCCTTATTTTTATGTTATTATTGTTTGCCCCTGTTAAACATATTTTTAAATTCGCTCATGTCTGCCATCTCGGAATGACTCTTGCTATATATGGATTTGAACAATCCCATCTTCATCTCTGCCCTCTCCAAAAGTGATGACTACAAAAGATCATACAATTACAACGGACCGATGGATGAGAGACTTGTACATGCACAGATAGGCGGACAAAAGAATGCACAGATAGGCGGACAAAAGACATGGACATCACACAAAGCGGCGTGGGGCATATGCGGGTGAAAGACGTGTACAACTGTGTGGACTGATGGACCAAAGGCAGGGACATAATGCGAGGCGGCGTGGGGAAATGAAGGGAGAGGCGTGAGGAACTGGAAGAAATTGAAAGAACAAATGATAACCATGCAAATAGAAAAATGTGTCGGCCAAGAAAAGGACGAGGGCCGAAAAATGTATACCCAACCCAAATCAATTAAATTTCATCCAAGCATAACACGAAATGTGCATGCGAAAAATTACTGTTCATTACAACAATGAATTTCGAGAAAAATAGACTCAGAACATTGTTCAACCTCTAGCCACTTATTATACTTTTCTAATATCCGGGCTACATAAATAAGTGCATTCACAAAATTTTGTATACATTCCAAAAGCCTTGTAAGTTGTAATACTTTTTTCTAGAAAAGAAAGCCCCTGAAATACAAGCATTAAAAAACCTCCTCCATTTGAAGTATCCTAGGATTCAAATGGCTTTCAATGGAGTATTTATTCGTGTTAGAAAAATAGGATTTGGGGAGAAATGATTTTATTCCTCAATTTCTCATTTATCATTTTCTCCATTTGTAAGCAAATACAATACACATATTTATAGGTGAAAAACTAATTAGGTATACAACTTAATTTTTATTTCAGCAGCCTTCAAATTTTCCACGTTTCTAAATTGGTTACTGTAACAATTGAGGCTGAAATAATTATTTTGATTATGGCTTTTATTATTTTCAACATCCATTCTCAAGTTGCTCATGTATGCCAATCATGCCCAACTTGTCTTTGAAAATCTGTTTGAGATTCTTTCTCATCTTTCAGGGATCCTGTTTCTCTTATGAACGTCTTGTCACTCTTGGTAGTCAGTATCAACTCCTCTTTAGGTAGTCTATGTCAACTCCTCTTTTGGTAGTCAGCGTCGGCTCCTCTTTGAACAGTCAGCGTCAGCTTTTTGTCCTTTTTTATATGTATCTTGAACAGTCAACTATTTTTTTATTCATTTCTTCCCACCAACTCATTTCTTTCTCTCTCTCACATAGAGTTAGAGAATTGCTCTTTCTTTCTTTCACGGTGAGCATTGTACCATTTCCAATAATTTATTTACGTGACTTTTAACTTTCAGAAAGCCCGGTTTGATATCAGAAAGACTGTATAATATTATTTTTGCTACGAAAATTTAATTTCAGCGATCGATCGACACATAAGTCGCTTTTCAGGATCTGAAGCACCGCTTGGGAGTTTGCTCTTATTTTTCTGTTTTAGTTTTGAATGATTATTGGATTTAATATGTTTTAGATGATTGAAAGATCTTAATGTTGCACCAAATGGTTAGACTCGTGGGAAAGTGTTGCCGACGCGTGCGACATGTCGCGCACATGGTGGGAAAATATGACATTTTCCTCGAGCCAAAATTTTTTTCCAAACAAATTTCATCCATAATAATCGATTTATGGTGTTGGATTTGCATTTGGAAGGAAAATTTTCGGGCCACCAATTGGCAAAAAGATAAATAAGTTAGGACGTTCAGGAAGAGAGACAATCCAATTACATAAAGCTCCACCACCTCGCATATTTCAAAGCAAGCGAACACGCAACGCTTCGAGCTTCGACATGTACCGATCGGTTGGTGCTTCTCCCACCGATTGATCGGTCATCCAGAAATCTTGTTTCTTGAGTTTCGGCCCTTGCAGATCGATCGCGCCCTCATTCCAACATCGATTGGTAAGCTGAATTTTTGTTTATCATATTATCATCATTTATACATCCTCTTTAAATTCTTCACCCCAATTCCTGTTGGGGAAAAAACGTGACTCGAACTTATTTTTTATTAATTATTTTTAATTATTAACAATTTTTTTGATTTGAGAGTATTATTTAATCTATGAAATGTATGAAAAATGTCTGAATCTCGTGGGCTATTTATAGAAGGTGGAAGGGGTTAGAGTCCTTATAGACTAGAAAGAAATCAAGTCTTTTAATTTTTTTTCCGGATTCGCCTACCGATCGATCGGTAATTCTTCAGCTTTTATTTTTCAAGTTTCGTGATCTATCGATCGATCGATGCATGTCTACCGAGCACCTTCGGTGCTGCCCGTATGGCCGTTTTTCGTGGAAGGGTGCATCACATTTGGGTGCGACTTTTCATGAAAAACACTTCCAAATGGTGTCCTTTTGTGGTGTCTTTTGGCTATATCCAGTCTCTAATGAAACTGATAAAAAAGAACTGTTGTATAACCATTTGATACCATATATGTTGACTAGTGGAACTTTATAAAATTTTGCATTGTGAATGTACTCCAAAATTGCAGGAAGTGCAATATGGGATGATAAGAAACAATATGGGTCGGAAAGAAAATGATGGAAGATTGGAAAATGCAGCAAGAAATTTGGGGCCTGAACACGATGACTCTGGTGATGCGGGCATGACCATGTATGAGTTCATTGCTGGGAAGATTAATTTCACTCGCTTCCCTCTCTCTCCTCCTCACCCACCGTTCCCTTCTCTCCACCTTTGTTTTTTTTTCCTTTGAAGAAATATCAATGGAGGGTTCGGTTCTTGATGGCTTCTCGAGCTAATTGTTAGGTAAACTCCTTCATCTCTTAATTGTGGTTGTTTTGAATGTGGTTTTGAAGGTTTTGGTTAAAGTTTTGAGTTGGGTTGAGTTTTTGTAGATTTGGAAGAATCTTGAATCTTGTTGTTTTCGACAGAGGGTGCTGTTGCAAGGGTGGTGACTGCGCATAGTGTGCGACGGGCTGAATTTCTCGACACGTGCGAGCACCGTGACATGTAAAACCACAATATTGACAAACAAAGGGAGCACGAGGCTAACCTGACGAAGCACCAGAATTTGGATTGTTATTCCTGGGATAAGACCATCGACCACGATTATTGGGTCAACTCGGGTGTTGGGGGCGTGAGTGCCATGGCCCCCCATGCTCATCCAACCTCATGCCCAACCTCCCCCGGCGATCGTCCGCCACCGGTACTCCGCCTCCGACCGATAGTCTGCCGGCTGGCGATCGTCCCGACCACCCATGCCCCTTTTTGAGACCTTGTCATGGGCTTGCTGCCCTTAGGAGGTAATTATTGGAATTGAATCGATAATTATGGAATTGGGGATAAATAACTATTGGTCTCTCACCCATATTTAGCCTTGGATGGACGTTACCGCCCGATTGGGGCTGCATCCCAAACAACCCGGCTCGCCGACAGTGCCTCATGGTGCGACAGGGTCCGGGCACGACGAGGCTCTCACCCTCTCCGGTGCCCCATTCCAGGGGACTTTGGCCCGGTCTGCCACTGAGGACGCTTCTCCATACTACAATTCAAACAACATGGTCACCCGATTCTCAAGTTGGACTATTCCCGGTTCGCTCGCGTTACCAGAGGAATCCTTGTAAGTTTCTTTTCCTCCACTTACTGATGTGCTTAAACTCATCGGGTGATCCCATGAGTGTAGCCACTTGGTGCAAAATTGGTGGCCCAAAAATTTCCATCCCAAATGCAAATCCAACATCATAAATAGATTATTATGGACCTTAGGAAAAAAATTGTGGCTAGGGAAAAATATCATATTTCCCCACAATGTGCGCTACATGCTACACGCATCCTCAACACTTGCCCACGAGGGAGATTTCATAAGGTTATGGAATCCCCAGGCAGTATTATCTTAATTTGCAACCTTATATTATGTAAATTATTAATTGTGCATTCGATGATATTGAGATTATGTTGTTGCTATGATCACCCCGTGTGGGGGCTGTTTCTGTCACCAAGATATGTGGGTCCTTATGAAATTTTGCAACACATTGGTACTTTGGCTTATCGATTGGCTTTGCCACTGTAGGACCTCATCTCCTAATCTCATCAGTGTTGCCAAGTCTGTTGGGAATAAATCTCAGGCGTTTGAGGGTAATGTGGATCCCATAACAAATGTTACTAGTGCACCACTTGATATAGATCACACGCGGATTATATTAATCCAGTCAATTATTTTTCCTAAGAACTTAATAAATTCACACGCACAAAATTACGAGTCTTAGTTGCTTATTTACTTAGATAATTCAAAAACAATTTATTATCTGATATCTAATTAGCAATATTTTACACAAGGAACGATTAGTGTTATCCGAAAGGAAAGCAGTAATTGTTACAAGACAGATCGAGTTTCTAGGGATTGAAATCGATGAATCCGGAATCATCCTTCAAGAAGTGCTTCAATAGTGTTAAAGAGTTGGTCAAGAACCTTGCTAACCGTGTAGTAAAATATGCTCATGTGTGATTCTAAACTTTGCGGAGTTCTAGATTTGGGTTTAAACCATGATAATGATGAAATTAACATCAAAATGTTGTTGCATGTGTGTTCGGGTATCAACATTGCCATCAAAGCCCGGGAGCAACAAGGAAACTCAAATTTTTACCTTATTTTGGAGATTTTGACCTACCTATAGGCCTCCTTATACATAGAGCTCGAAAATCAGACTTTTTTGATCAACTAGCTAGTTAGGGTAGTTTAGACTAGTTTATAATTTTTCTTTCAATTTGTTGAAGACGGCTACGAAGATCGAAGCGAAGGCGGGATTGACAACCTCGGCGGAGTGGAGATCGGATTAGTTTTTCTTCCCCTTATTTTTATTTATCGTTTTTATTAGATTATGTCTAGGCATAACCTTACGTGGGCAGGACAATAATACCTTCTCACGTCAAACTAACCCATCCCACGAATGTAAATGTCACACCCAAAAGATCCCACGTGGCTGAGTAATCTAAAAGGTTAACAACCGCACCCTTAATTAAGTGACAGTTAAACACACAACTGTTCCATGCAAGATGCCCTCCACGTGGGTGAGTAAGGAAAAATGACGCAAGTAGCGTCTCATGGCTTAACTGTTGATGGCTACGGTCCTTCCAGTAAAGTGATTTTCATCATTTCCTGGGCATGCATGATGGCTAGAATGTTGTTTGATGAACGCCCTTTTTTCGACAAGAAGCATAGCATAAATTTAATTTTCTTAGGAGTATGTGCTAACTTTTTTGTGTCTACACCCCAATCTGTTTGCAAGGTTTTAACTTTCTTGTTGAACTGAACCTCAACTTGTTTCTTAAACATTTGAAACAAACTAAACACCTCAGATTTAACACAAGACCCGTAATCCCAGTTGAGATTTGGAGGGCCCGTGTGTCAATTTGGATTGACAGCTTGTAATTTGAAATTGTAATTTTAGGGGGAAGAAGATGATGAAAATCTAGTTTTTTTAAAGTGAGGGTATTATTGGGAGAAAAAAGACTTGCTAGATAAAGAAGAAAGAAAATATACTTATTTGAATAAAGTTTATTGAAAATTTGATTTATATGCACTGCTGATTTTTCACCTGATTTAGTTGAAAAATATGCAATTTCCTCTTAAAACAACCCAAAAAAATTTATAAAAGGTCATACATTACTGTTTTCCAAGTCTGTAAAACATTACCATAAGTTCAAAGTTCAAACATCCGCTGACAATACGCAAGAACATGTGATCTTGTACAAAACAAAAGAACTTAGGATACCTTGAGAACAAATTTGCGTGTCCTAAAATACAACAAACCTTATGCACACTTGAAACAACCTTATGCAACACTGCTCAAACCCTCAGATTGAATTTGTTCATTAACTTTGAAAAAAAAGGAAACTGGGATTCGAGAAATATGACTTTTGGCTAGATTGAATATCTTTTCTAGAGCATATTATTGATACTCAAGGAATCCATGTAGATCCAGCAAAAATCCAAGCCATTATTCGTCCGATATTATCGAAAATTTATAGAAGGATCATTTTCAGTTTATGAGAGAAAAGAAATTCAATTTACAGAATTCACTCTCAGTTGAACTTCTATGAATTACAATGCAATTCTTTGTTTTATCAACTCTACCTTTGATATTATCATCATTTTTATCGATTCATCTATGTCGTCTGGCCATCCACCTAGTTGTAGGCTGTGTTTTTTTTGAGATACAATTCAGTAAAAGTATTATTTATGTAATTAACATTATTGATATATTTACGGAAAAATTTGTACAAAATTGAGGCATTTTCCCCAAAAACAACAAATGTCTTCTAAATTTCCTTAGTCACGTTGACTCTATTCTGCATATCTTCTCCCAAAATCCTACTCTCGCCACATCTTTCCCCATACAGAAACTAACCCAACGCAATGAGCATAATAAAATTATTATTGGATGATTAATTCTATTTAACACTCGGGAGAGGTAATAGAATAATATATGATTCTTGGCTAATAAACTATAACAACACGACATAGTGGATAGTTAAGTGAAGCCAAACCTCTAGAATCCGTTCTCATTGAATTTCTCCACTTAAATATTCATCTTATTATTTTATTTTAGTAGATTAATTGAATGGGATGTTGTGAGTGTGAACGCCAGTATTGGCCAGGCTCCTGTACCACCACCACTAGTTGGTCAAGGGCCATTGTGATTATATATATCACACGAATAGCCAAACAAGAAAGCAAGTGATTTTAGATTGCATTTGGATCGATGGATTTGATTTGGAGGAAGAGATTTGATTTGAGGAAGAATTTGAGGAATTGATTTCAAATGACAACCATCTTGGGTGTATTTGAAATCCACAACAATTATTAAAATTGTTTACCTTGAGATAAAAGTGGATTTGAAATTCACAATAATTTTGTACATCCAACAATAGTGATAATGATAATGAAATATGCTAATTAAGTCACGATAATACCACTTAAAATATTAAAAGATAACTTTTCACAAAAAAAAAAGCCGCTACCACACATGACAATTGCATTTAAATTAACTTATAACAATAAAATATTGTAGAAATTATCTCATTTTTGATAAAGCGAAATCGTCGTTGCATTATTTGCCTACATTCTATCACTACATGGGATGGGATGTTACAATTATTCATGTCGAAATACTTCCCACCATCAAAGACTGCGAAGATGCGCAATAACATCACTACTTTCACGCAACACGATCCAAAGCTTAGGAACACTTCAAAGACCTATTGGCTCATCAAGTGCATAGGGTCAAGTACATAATGATTAATTTGAGGACCATCACAACCATGATGAATCATCACATCCATTCAAAATGGTTATTAGCAACAATCAAAACTGTTAGGATCCGAGTAGTGTTTGGAAAGGGGGATTGAATAAACACTAGACTCAATTTCTTGATTCTTCGATATACATCAGACTGTCAAGTGCTGCAGTAAGATCTCAATTGATAGCAAGTTAGTAGACAACTAAAAGTAGTGCAGAAGGTGTCTGATGGACTTGTGAGTTTAGAACTGATCGGTAGATGATTAAGAAACTGAATGATAAAGTACTGAAAGTAAATGACACATGATATATTTCTGGAAGTTCGAAGCACAACGCTTTTACGTCTCCCCTTCTTTCTTTGTAGGAAGGTTACACTGAAAGACTTTGGTTTACACTTTACAACATACAACCTTCTTAGGCACCCACATAGATTTGCCTAAACTCCTAGCAACACAATATTCACACAGATTACAATATGATTTTCTTTTCAACACTCTCACAAAACTAAGACTGTGTTCTTTCGTAGAGTGTTTATGAACAGTAGATTTAATAGACTTTGATCTTCAATATCTCAATATCTCTTGGATACTGCTCTGCAAAACTTCAGACCTTTCAATAAGCTTTTTGATCGTTTTGCTTGTTTTTTAATGAAGTTGATTTAGAATTTCAGAGAGTTGAAATCTTGGACCCTTCTTCATTCTTCTCTTTGACGTATTTATAGACTTGAGAATCTGACGGAAACTATTCTTCAAATGGAATGAACCGGGCAAAATCAGGTTCCTGATTTTCATCTGAGTTCTTTTTGTCTTCTTTCCATTCTTGTTAAACAACGGCTAGTTCATTCTGACGAGATTGGTGGCGCTGATATAGTAGTGCGGCACTCTGTTGTACTATTGTCAGAGTGAATCTGTTCGTGTTTTGTCATTTTTCCTTGTACGTCTGCTGACTTCTCCTTGAATGATTGTCTGCTGAATAAAAGACAACTGGTGTCTTTTTCCATCATATTCTAGTTACTCATTAGTTACTTAGTCTGCTAGACTAAGGTCAACTAATGTCTTCTTCATCGTCTGTTGGTATCTTTTAATGAGTTCACAGTGGACTGAGGTACTCTTGTTCCAATAGACATTTATTTTTTGCATCCGGTAGATGATGACTTCTACTCTGTTTACCCGGTAGACAATTCCTTTCAGTCTTTGTATCCGGTAGATGATATCACACAGTCTTTGGACACGGTAGACAGTATCTTCTAGTTTTGGAGTCGCTAGACCTTTGTAGAGCCAAACATCGATCTTTTCATCAGTAAGCTTCTTTGATGCAGTGGACACTTCAAGCAGTAGACTTTTGTTATCATCAAAACTTAGAAATATTTTTCCAACAATTTTCCCCTTTTTGGTGTTGACAAAACTTGGCAGTAGAAGCTATAGCATGAATGTCAATCAGCAGATATCAAATAAAGAAAACCTAAGAAAATCATAAATTATCTTCAAAGTAGTCATCTGCTCGATATAGCATGTCTTCCCCCTTTTTGTCATCTCTGGTGATATCCTGAACCTGAGCATCAATATGTAGCATGAACGGCGTCTCGTTCTTTGTGCTTAAGTTTCTGAACTTCACCAGCAAGATCAGATATAATATTCGTCAGAGTTTGCAACTGATCACTCACGGAGGGAGGCATATATTCATCCTCAAAATGTGGTAATTCAAATAAGTCCTCCAATTGATCACTTGCAAAGGTCTGAGTAGCAGTAGATGGACCAGCTATATCAAATTCAGCAAAAATAGGGACTGGTATTTCAGATGTAGGGGCAGCCTACACAACAACAGAGAGAACAGTACATACATAGAATTCAAATAAAGAAAACCTAAGAAAAATCCTAAGTTATATTCAAAGTAGTCCTCTGCTCGATATAGCCTGCCTTCCCCCATTTTGTCATCACACCTCGTTCATCTTCTTATTAGATTCCAGACTTGTGGGACGTAGTACACCAAAACCTGAATATCTTAAGTGCTAGGAGAGGGTGTTAGTTAAGTAATCAACCCATGTATGGTTGAATTAGATAAATAATAAACCCACGAAGCAAGTTGTAGAAGATGGCAAGAAATGAGATTTAAATCTATATTTAGGCATGTTTTAGAGTGAGTGTTGTAAAGTAGTGAATGTAAGATATTTATAGCTAACCTTTGGCATAGTTATCTACTGTGTATTGATATGACACATGGACTTGTGTCACTCAATTCTGAATTAGAGTGCAGAAGATAAAGATAGAACAACAAACACATTTATTTATTTAATGAAAATTTAAAGAAGTAACATGTCGAGACAAAAAAATAATGTACTATGGACACCCAAACCAAGATTTTGAACGGTCAAAGTCTTGTGAATTGTCAGGATGCGGTTGTCTTGAACTTTGTGTCCTATGCTGAGGTGAAGTCCTCTGCTGACTTGGTTGTCCTTGTCCAGTAGACTGTTGTCATTCTAGAGCTGTATCTCTATTGGGTGGATCTTGTCGTCTGCTGGATGTTGGTAGCCCTGTTCGTCTGACAGTTTACAGACCGCGACTTAAGTCTTCTAGTTGAGATGAGAAGGTTGTTTTCATATTGGATAACTATTTAGAGAACTTCTGATGTATGTCCTCAATTTTTCCTCCAAGCTCCATGGTTGTAGCAACATGAAGTGACTCATTCTGCTGGCTGAGTTCAAGCCTGGTTTGACAAAGTCGGGAGAAGGAGTCTGAGAAGGTATCGACCACAAGTTGTTGAAATCTTATGACCTTCTCAAAAAATGTCGGACATCTCTGGTGATATCCTGAATCTGAGCATCAATATGTCGTTGTAAATTGCTAATAGCATGACCGGCGTCTCGTTCTTGGTGCTTCAGTTTCTGAACTTCACCAGCAAGATCATATATAGTCTTTTTCAGAGTTTGCAACTGATCACTCATGGAAGGAGGCATATATTCATCCTCAAAATGTTGTAATTCAAATAAGTCCTCAAATTGATCACTTGCAAAGGTCTGAGCAGCAGTAGATGGACCAGCTCTATCAGATTCAGCAAAAATAGGGACTGGTATTTCTGATGTAGGGGCAGCAGACACAACAACAGAGAGAGCAGTAGACACTTCGGCTAGAGCGGCCGTAGACACATCCATCTCAGTAGACACAACAGGCTCAGCAAGAGCAACACTGGTGATAGCAGTAGATGCATCAATGATAATTACCGTGGACACCTCAGCATATGCAGTAGGCTCATCAGTAGTAAAGGCTTGTACAAAATTTGTGGCCAATGCCTCAGCAGGGATCTCTAGGCTTTCATGTTGTGGGAGGTGAGGAGTTGGTAGGGAAATATTTGGGAAGTTAAAAGAAAATGTTCAATGGGGCTGAAAAAAATGGAGCAATAGTTGATTCGACAGTGTGTTGGGGTTGATATGTTTGAGACAGAGGAGAGGGGATGAGGGCTAAGGCATTTGTGTGGGAAGTCATGGAGTCAGTAGAATCATGATCCTCTGATGTGAGGTTGACGTGATGAGCGACTGACTCGATGACGGTGTCAATGTTTAGGGGATCAACATCCGCTAGGGGTGGATGTTGATGGGACATGGCAGGGGTTTCGAAAGGGATAAGTGATTTTTCTGCAATATACAATTTGTCTACTAAGATAGTAGGAGTACAGCTTACCATGGAGACCTCTGCCGGAGCCACAACAACCATCCGTTATCAGGAACCTCCACTAGAGCTACACCCAGCCGGTGAGAGAAAGATTGTAATCCCAAGGTAACCTTGAGATCATGCAAAGTCTTCTCAGCCAGAGTGAGGCGAACTTGAAGGAAGTGAAGAACTGCAATGGCATGGGTAGCAGTGCCGGAGACTGGATCGAATTCCTTTTCCCTTGACTGCACGAGAGTTTGTAGTCCACTGATGAAGTTCATGAATAGGTAGACCTCTCTCTGAGGAAGACCCTTCAACGTCCTGGGTCTGTAAGAACTCAAGGATACGATTTTCATCCATACTTGCCTGCTTTAGGATCCTATTGAAGTCATTTAGACGGATCTTCAGGCGAGTCTTTACCCAACCATCAAATAACTCCAGTTTTCCTTGAACTTGAGCTTCCACTTCATCAAGAACCAGGGAGATTTCAGTTGCCATTGGGGTGGATGCTGGTTCCAAAAGATTTTTACCTCTTCCTTCACGAGTGTGAGACGGAAGGCTGGTAGAGCAGCCAATCTTTGGTGGTCTTAGACTCAGCGAAAGAACATGCCCCTCTCCGAGAACTAAGTGGTAGCTAGGCAAAGGTTGAGATAGTGGACACTGGTGATGTAGTCGTGATGTCCATCCGCTCTGGTGGTGCAGTAGGGATTGCAAAAATTGAACTCAGAGGAATAGTAGGCTCATCAGTAGGATCCTCAGGTGCAGTGACTTCAACTACTTCTGATGTTGGAAGAAGTTCTGTGTCAGCAGAGGGAACAGCAATGGTCACCTCTGATGTAAGTGCTGCCTTAGTAATTGCAGTTGTTTTCTTGGAGGTAGCAAGGTTCCTCCTATTGCTTCTAGTTTTCTTGGGTGGAGGAGGAGGAGATGACTCAGCAGACTCTGAGATGGTCTGTTCAGAGTCACTCACCTCTTGAGTCTTCTTCCTCTTAGTGGTAGCAGTCTTAGAAGAGCATCCTTCCCACCTGTTGGTTTCCGGTGTGTCAGCAGGCACTTGGCATTTATGAGATGAGTGGATGTAGTTTGTAGATTATACCCAGCGGAACATGCATGCTCTCCAAAATGCGACTGAGAGGTAGAGTAAATCCAAAGTCATCCTTGATGGATTCAACCACTCCAATCAGCACTTGAAATAGAGTCACCAACCAATTGATTGCCAAACCTTTGAGAATGGCACACATCACTTCAAACTTCTCTGGAGTGATGACATCAAAGGAACCAGCTTTGCACATCAGACCTTTAGCAATGATATCTGCCAGCACTCGAGAGTGGTTTTTCATCAAGAGTTTCTTTAAAGGGGGTGTTCTCAGCCGGTTGCCAGATTCGGAGAACATAAGACTCATCTCATCTCGAACGGCGATGGAGATGGCAGATAAGTCCATGAGCCCGGCAATAGGAAGGCTCACATGCGTGGTGAAATCCTCTTGAGTGATTTTCACTGATTTGTTGAAGAAGAGGCTACCACTGAGTTGTTTTCCACCTTGCGGAAGCATAAAATTTCTTGTATAACTTCCCGGTAGAACATCAGAGTCAAGCTGAACATGACCAAAAGCCCTGAGTTTTTCAGTCCTTGAAAGATGCTGAACATTCTATCATCAGTACTTGTGTAGACGGATTCAAAGTCGATGTGAACAGCGTTGGTGACGAAACTTGGTTGGCTGGTCTTTGACATGACGAATTCTGAGATATTGAAAAAGTGTGAAGTCTGAAAGAAAAATTTCTTTGAACGAAGGTTAGCACAGAAAATCTGAGTTGGTAAAAGTGAAAATTTAAAACGTTAATGGCGGTTAAAGAGGGAGGAGATATAACGTATAAGCAAAGATAATTTTTGAAATAAACTGAAACGGACACGATTAAGCGGGATCGAAATATTTGAGCATTAATAGTAATTAAATTTTGAAATCCGACGTTCCAATTGGTTAATATTTAAGAAAGATTATCAATAGCTTAGCATATATGGTAATGCCCACTGTTATGTAGAGTCTATTGTTAGGTAGCATCTACTACAGCAGACAATTGTTTTACCAGCTAAGCATCAGTAGACCTTTGAAAAACACACAAGTTTCCCCTCAATTAATATTCCCCCTAAATTCATGCGATATCTAAATTGTAATTCCCTCTTAACTGAGCATATATGAGAAACTAAACAATTAAGATCACTTGGTTATATCAACTAAACCAAGTATATTGCAAAAATAGGAAAACTTAGCGTCCGGTAGGGATTTTGTGAAAATATCTGCTGCTTGTTGTTCGGTAGATATGTATTCTAGCCGAATCTCTTTCTTCATTACATGATCTCTGATGAAATGATGACGGATGTCAATATGCTTAGTCTGAGAGTGAAGAACTGGATTATACGTGATAGCTATTGCAAACGTATTGTCACAAAATATTGGTGCCTCAGTGAACTCAATTCCATAGTCTCTTAATTGCTGTTGAATCCATAGTAGTTGAGCACAGTAGCTTTCAGCATCAACATATTCTGCCTCTACAGTAGACGTTGCAATGTATGTTTGCTTCTTGCAACCCATGAAATCAATCTATCTCCTAGGAATTGACAGTATCCACTGGTTCTCTTCCTATCAATCTTCCAATTAGATTAAAAATAGAGTCCTTGGGATACCAGAGGCCAACATTCTCAGTTCCTTTTAAATACTTAAGAATCCTCTTGGCAGCAGTGAAACGTGATTGCTTATGATTAGTTTGGAAGCGAGCACACATACATACACAAACATGATGTCAGGTCTGCTGGCTGTTAAGTACAGTAGAGATCGATAACACCATGATACATAGTTACTTCTACTGGTATGCCTGCTTCATCCAAATCTAGTTTAGCATACGATCTCATTAGAGTAGCTGCTGCTGAACTAGTGCTCATGCCATACTTCTTTAATAGTTCTTTTATATACTTCGGCTGGTTAATGAGAATTCCCTCAGCAGAATGCTTGACTTGCAATCCTAGGAAAATGATAACTCTCCCATCATGCTCATCTCGAACTGATCACGCATAATTTTGGAGAATTTCTCGCAAAGCTTTGGGTTAGTACTACAAAAATAATGTCATCAACATAAATTTGAACTAGTAACATATGGTCACCCTTCGTGAATTTATAAAGGGTCTTGTCCACCGCGCCAATGATAAAGTTATGCTCAGTCAAATATTTTGATAGAGTTTCATACCATGCTCGAGCATGAAAGAAATGGAGATGCCTAAAAATAGAAAATATGACTCCAAGGGAGCCAAGGTACAAAAGAAGAAAAAAATTGAAATAAGCCTTGCAAAACTATACAAGGTGTGAAAAAGAACAAAGTTTGAAATATTCATGCAAGAAGAGAAGCTCTTTAGTGTGCATATCATTTGTGCATATCATTATACTCTTTTGTTTGATACATCTTATCCTTTATTTCATAAGCCAATACCTAGGCCAAGCTACAAGCTAATTAAGACCTATTTGATTTATGTTTGCAAGTAGCTAAGATAGTGGAGAAGAGTGTGCAAGTGAGCTTATACTTGTGTTGGTTTACAACTTGAGATATTTGTGGTTTTACATTGATTGGATCTATAATTTGTGCACGACACTTGTTTATGACCACACACACACGTTCGCTACTTTGTTGGGTATGAAATGCCTAGGGATTGAACTTGTTTCACTGTTAACTTTTCACTGCTTTTTTATTATTATGTATGTTTATAATTGTTGAGCATTAAAGTGAGGACAAGTTAGTTTGTTATGATGCTCTGAGCCAGCCAAAAGATTGTAGTTTTGTCTGATTTACTCGAGGTCGAGTAAATATTAAGTATGTGTGAGTTTGATGTGACTAGAAATAGACAAATCTGGTATGCTAATTGTCTATGATTAGATATGTTTTAATGGTTAAATTGATATATATGTTACCAAATCAAATAATTGCTTGAATGTAGGAAAAAGGTGAAGAAATTAGGCTAAAACGATGGAAGAATGAAGAAAGTTAAAGAAAAGAGAAAAAACCGGAATCCAAATACACATGTCTTATTTCTCCTCAAATGTTGAGCCAAATTTTGAAAATGTGGTCAATAGAGAAATTGTAAAACTTTCTGTTATCTTCGCATGGACAACTGATTCGTTTAATTTGGAGATTGTATGAGAAAGTTATGACAAAAATACAAAACTTGGCAAAAAAATTGAAGACTCGGCGATCTATCAGCAGATTGTCGCGATCGATCACCGAGTGAAGCTAGTTGAAAATTAAAAAAACAGTGAAGGCTGGCGTTCGATTGCCAGCCATCCCTGATCGATCGCCAGCAGAGTTTGTGAACAACAAGGTTAGCTGATTTTTTACCATCTTTTGAAGATTCTATCCCACCTTGTAGCCTCCCTATATAATATACTCGAAAATCAGACCTTAGAACCATCTAGGTAGAGTATGTAGAATAGTTTAGACATAGTTTTATATTTTTGCTCTCAATTTTCATAGACGACTAAGAAGATCAAAGCGAAGGCGGGATTGACAACCTCGGCGGAATGAAGATCGGATTAGTATCGTTTTTAGTAGATTATGTTTAGCTAGTTTTTAGTTATTGGTTGAGGAAGACGAATCCTTGGATTTATTTATCTTGGGGAGATTCTTACGCTTTTGTTTATCACTTTTATTGAATATCAACGTTTTCAGATTTTGATGATATGATTTGTGTTGTTTATTGGATTGACAGCCTAATAAATTGCAAGTAACCTAATGCTAAATTTGATAATTGTTTGATTAATCGGATTTACAAAGCTACTAAGATTGATGATATTTGATGTGTGGTGTTATTAAATTTTTATGGGAAAACCATTGACTAATTTATATAATACACTTGTGTTTATGTTATTTAGATTCACCACTCACTAGTTTTGAATAGTGTCATGATTTTAATCTTGAATATGTATATAGATATTGATTGATGAAAGTTAAATTAGAACGCTTGGACTAATTGACTATGAATAAGGCGAGGGAGGAATTAGATTTTCAACTGATGAATATTAAAATAAATTGAGTCTTTTGTGAATTGATGAAATAGATGATAATATCCAAGGAAGAGTCGACTGATACCAATAATCGCTTTCATTAGTTTAATCTTTAGTTTTAATTTAATTAGTAAAACTCACTCACAACCCCATTTTTATTTTACTGTTTTTGTTTTGATTTTCATTGACACAAAGATTCACACATCCTCGTGTGATTGATACCTACTCACGCTACTACATTTTTGTTATCAATCTTGAGATTGATTGGGGTTAATTTGGGCGTACACGATAAGCGCTACCAGCGTCAAAAACTTGATCGTGATTTATTTAAACAATAATTCTTAGTATAGCGTGATTATACCGAAAGTGCACGGTGTCAAGTTTTAGTATAGTACAAGAAAGTAGGATGTCATATCCACATGGACTAGTAAGCAAGTACCGAACTCAACTAGCTTAATTATATTTAACCTACGATTATTAATTATGATTAAATTAACTAAATTAACCAAGAATAATAATTCCAACACAATTAAGCAATAAAGAGTGTAGAGAATCAGTAGAGATAATTATCAAGACTTCTCTTCACCCATGTAATCCCCCACAATTCGTTTTTTAGTGATGATTTAAAATCTTACATTCTAAGGTGACTAGTTTTCCTAATGCATTAGTTATACTATGGTCAAGCTATAACAAATCTAATATTGAGATGTAAAAAGTCAATGGTAATTCACTTATTTAACACTCAATATTATATGAAGATCTATGAAAACTACTAACCTTCGATTTTGGTAAATCTATTGCTATCAAGCGTGTGTTCGATTTTACTTGGTCAGTCTCAATCTATACCCACGGCTTAATTTATTATGTCATATTGTAATATCCTATGGTCAACCTCAATCACAATATAAATAACCATTCAAGAGTGATCATCCCTCAAAAGCATGAAGAACGATAAATTACGCACATAGAATTGTAAGAATTAATCAAAAATCATTATTAAAATCATGATTTCAGAACATGGGATCCCCTAGTCTTGATAACAAAACTTAGCCAACTATCATAAACAAATAACAATGAAAAATAATGGCTTGCAATAAATTAAACATTAAAATCTGAAAATAACTAAGAACAAAGTTTAAGAATACTAAAAGAAGCTAGGCGTTGACTCCTTGCTTTGATGCGTCGTTCTGTCTCTCCGAAAGCTTTGCTCTTGAATGGATTGAATATGGTGCGGTATGGAGTATAGGGGCTGATGGTTTAGGTCAAGAAAAAGTGTGAAAAGTCCCTAATTTCGTCCATCAACTTGGATTTATAGCGGGGAAGGAAGAATCTTCCTTGTTGGACTCAAACTCTTCAAAAAGGAAAGAAATCCTGAAATTTGTCTCCTAGCGATCGATCTTCGTTTTCCCACGATCGATCTTCAACGTTCAACCTTTTATTTTTCAACTTCTGCTCCTCGGTGATTGAACTTCATATTACACCGATCGATCTTCGACGTCATCGGCAATCAATCTTTGTTAGTCGGTAATCAATCTTTGTTTCAGGATTTTTGTTGCTTCAGCTGCTGAAAGATGCCTGATATTTTTTTCATAACTTTCTCATACAATCTCTGAATTAAGCAAACTAGCTATCCACGCGAAGATAACAGAAAGTTCTACAACTTTATAGTTGAACATATTTCCAAAATATGGCTCAAACATGAAGAAATTCGATGAGAAAAAAGTGGCATGTGTCTTGGATTCCAGTTTTCTCTTTTCTTCAACTTTCCCCCTTCTTTGATTTTCTTCATTTCTTCGACATGTGGCTCGTCTGAATCATTTTTCATCATTTTTAGCTCATTTCCTCCACTACCATGCACTTTGACCTTGATTCCTGAAACATACGAAAACAATACAAAAGTGCATAATATCGTTAAGGAATCACAGTAAATCTAACAAGAAAGCATAGAAATATAAGTGCAAAAATGGCACTTATCAGATGCAGTATCTAATCCAGAATGGGCACAAGCAATGCAAGAAGAAATAGAAGCCCTAAAGAAAAATAATACATGTAAGTTGGTTCCGTTTCTGGAAAGAAAAAAATTAATTGGATGCAAATGGGTGTTCTCTATAAAATACAAGGTTGATGGAACAATTGATCGTTAAAAGGCGATACTAGTGGCGAAGGGCTTTTCACAAGCGTATCGCATAGACTACTTAAAAACCATCTAACCAAAAGCTAAATTGAATACTATTAGGGTCTTATTGTCTCTTGCAGTAAACTTGGACTGTCCACTACATCAACTCGACATAAAGGATGCCTTCCTCCATGGCGACCTTAAAGAGTTCTTGTGCTTTTCGCAACCGAAATTCATCCTACACGTCGTACATCCAACGGTAAGAGGGTTTTGCTACAATGCCATTTCGTTCTTCTTAAACTCTATATATGATTTAAACTATCGATTGAACGTCAAATATGAAGAATATGTTTTTAGATCTAACAAGTATGTGGCATGACTATGAACGAAACGACTTTGCGGAGCAAAGTGCTACGTGTATAGGATCCACCTCTTGAATCCAATGAGCAAAGTGCTACGTGTACGAGGGCCACCTCTTGATTCTACGGGGTAAAGTTCCACGTACACGAGAGCCACCTCTTGAATCCAATAAGTCGTTATGTGGATATGCGCAAGATATGTGTTTATGGTAAGAAAGACGAAGAAGAAGAGATCGAGGAAGAATCACAAGAACAACTTTGGGGATGGTGATCCACGAAGAACCTTCAAGAAGATTTATTAATTTTATTTACGCTTCCGCATCTTTTATTTAATCCGAGACATGTGTATTTTGTATTTTCAATTGTAATGACATTTTATCGATTATAGAATTAATAGACTGGTTTTATCATAGATCTGTACACGAGGCTTGTTGTATTTAAATTTCATATTTGGATTCAACATCGGTGTCACACTCTCGGTCTCGAGGCGTGATATTTTAGCGGTATCAGAGCAAAACCAGGTTCCGCAATCCCGCTGAGAAAAGATTTATGGTTGATATAAATCAATCGGATCAAATAGGCCAACTAATTAAATCGAAGAATCAGTCAGGAGGACGAAATAACAATCTAAAATATTATTTTTTTAAAAAAAGTTTTGAAAATTTGTAGAATTTGGTGAATGGCTACTGCCGTCACATCTCCACCTCGAGCCATCATTAGCCCTCGCCGGATGATCGACCCGTCACCATGACTGCCTCACTCAGACGAAGCCATGGTACAGGTGTCTGGAGGAACAGATGATAAGTACAGTTTTTGCACTTATATTTGCATGTTTTTCCTGCTATTTGATAGTGATTCTTGGACGATATTATGATTTTGGTTGTTATTTGTTCATGTTTCAGGGATCTAGGTAAAGTGACGGAATTTATCAAAAGAACCCAAATATTGATTAAAAGGTGGAAGAAGAGTTATACAAGCCAAATCATTGGAAAGAAGATGAGAAATCTCGAGTTTGGATGAAAAGATGAAAGGAAATCGATTTCCATTCTTGAAGAGATCAATTTCATGTGGAAGAAAAATGAAGGAATCGAAAGCCAATAATGAAGAAATCGAACGCCTGAGGCAGTTTTGGCAGAGAGAATTATCAGCGAGAGGCGATCGATCCCTATAGCGGAGTAAATCGATTTCCACAGAGTCCAGCATGAAAAAAACTTCCTTTTAATAGTTTGGGCTATTTTTGGTTCGTAGTTTTTGACGGGCTTGAAAATAACACTATAATATAAATAGAATTGGGGATTCTTATCAGGTTTGAACCCTATAAATTTGGAGGAGCCGCCATACACAATATTGGAGATCTAGAGCGACGCAGCTAGAGAAGGAACACCGGATCAACACAAGGAGTCAACGCCTAGCGATTTTTCGTATTTCTGCACTTTGTTTTTGTTTTATTTCGAATTATCAATGTTTATTATGTTGTTTGATATAATAAAACATTGTCTTTCCAATATGATTCTAGGCTAAATTATCTTATCGAGATTCGGGGATCTTTTGTATGAACCCACAGTTTTAATTCTAGCTTTTGATTGAGTTATTGCTATCTTTGCGTATATTTTATGAGTTTAATGCTTTTAAAAGGATTGGCCACATTTGAATGATTTTAGTATTATAACTGAGATCGAGAGATAATTTTATGATATGGAACTAGCAATACATACCGTGGATTTCAGACTAAGATCGAGAGATGAAGTCAAATACACGTGTGATAGCTATAGATATCTAGTAAAGAAAGGCTACAAGTTTTCACAAAATTCTATGCAATATTGATTTGTTAAATAAGTGAACGAGAGTCACTTACTGCAAATTGGTATTATGTCTAATATAGCTCGAGAGAGTATATTAGATATTCTAGGAAAACTCGTCACATACATTAATCTCAATCATAACTAGTAGGTGAATTGTGGAAGATTACATAAGTGAACCGATGTCTTGATAGTTTTCTCCACCGTTTACTTAATTCTCTTTTATTTGTTTGGTTAATTCTGGAGTTCTAGATTTTAGTTATTTAAATATTCATCTCAAATTCATATGTTAAATATAGTTAAGCTGAATAAGTCCGATACTTATTCATAGTCCTTGTGTGTACGATATCCCTACTTGTTTTACTATACTAAAACTTGACGTCGTACATGTAGGACCTCTACTAGCCAACTCATTCATTAATAGTGGATTAGTAGTTGAGTACTTGATTTAACATAATCCCAAAAGGTCTCCTGATACTCTCTAATGCGTGACACCCTATCGCTCCCAAGCTCTTCAAAAGTTTACCCTGTCACCCGTTCCTACAAGACAAATTCCACACAAGATGAGCACAACCATAATATTCATAATCATAATGAATAACAACACATAATTAAACAATAAGTTATAAGACCACTCCCTGTGTACAACAGATCTACACACGTCCTTCGAATTGTCTCTGTTCTCGACAATTCACATTCTCACAGAATATACACTCATATCAATACACATATCGATATACTCATCGCTATAATAATAGCGGTCCAATAATACTCATCATCATAATAATAACGGTCCAATAATACTCATCGTCATTATAATAGCGGTCAAATAATACTCATCGCTATAATAATAGTGGTCCAATAATACTAACATAACGTCTATTTCATAAACACCATAGTTTAGCTTACACATTTAAGCATAACTCAACACCATCGCATTGCTCGTACATCACTACGTACCTTTTGATCCTAGATTATTATCGAGCTATCATCCTTTATGTCAAGAGGTCTGTTCAGGATCTCAAGACAATAGAAACTCATTAACAAAGCCATTAAATCCTTAGATTTTATTTCATTAGTATCACTTTAAGCTCAACCCCACAATATCAAATTCAAGCAATAATCATACGTGGAGTAATAGAATCAAGCATAAATACCATAACTCAAAATTTGGAACAACTATTTTTTTTTAAATCTGACATTCGGCGATCGGTCGCCTCTGGCTTGCGATTGGTCGCCACATAAAACTGTTCAAACAGAAAGCTTCTGCAATCAATCACTACAACCCATCGATCGATCGCTAGCCCTCACAATTTGGTGCCAAATTTTCTTCTGCTCGCGATATCTCGGCGAAGTGCTCGCGATCGATCGCGAGCCTTGTAACACAAAAAATCCTCCATTTCACCAATCCAAAACCTTCCTAAATCAACACACCATTATTCATAATCAACTCCCTTCATCCACAAGCTTAAAGTGAACAATATCAACACAAATAACTCAAGCCCACACCAAAATCTTCATAATCAACAAACCCAATTGATCAAACTTTTCAAAGTTTATCTACACAAGAAAAACTAATTCAAATTCTCCAAAACAAATAAAATACCATCTAAGCACATAAGCAACTTACCCCCAAGCTTTCCTCAAAGAAAATCAAGTTGAAAGGAGGTTGAGCCAGAAGAGGAAGAGGGACGATTTTTAGGGCGGGTAAGAGGGGAGAAGAAAATGATTTGGTGCAATGGTGCTTGGACACCAATTGCTAGCAAGACAATCCAACCAAAATTTGCATTAAAATCCTTCCCAAAGGCTCTACTATGCACAAAGGCCATCAACCCACAATTCAATACAAAAAAAACATCCTCAAAAATAATTGCACTAAAATCTTTAAACCAAACTCAATTTAAATTGAAAAGTCAATCTCAAATCCCATATATCACAGTTAATTTAATTATTAACAATCATAAAAAGAATCGAGCATCACATTTAAGCATGTAGTTTCTATATTTGAAGTCTTCCCAAAATATCTATGCTCGCCATGTTCCCCCTACATAAACAAACCCAACAAAATGAGCATATTAACATTATCATGGTTTCCAACAATACTAATAAATCATATAATAAGAAATATAAAGAACTCCCTGTACGTTATAGATGTTTCTTTGATGGTTCCTGTTAACATGCATTAATGACCATCAAATGATGTTATATTAATAGAATAAGGCGTGATTCTTCAATTACATATCCATTGCTTACTTGTTAAACCATTATTCAACTATCATTAACGATTATGCATTCTCAACTAAAACGATAACATCGGCACTTTGACCCTGCATATTAAATATCATTGCGGCACTTTGACCCGCATACTAAATATCATAGCGGCACTTTGTCCCCGCATACCAAATATCATAGTGGTACTTTGTCCCCGCATACTAAATATTATAGCGTAATTACATTCGCTCAGCTTATCACATTTATACAATTGCTATTTATACTCGTACGTCACTACGTACCTGATTGTCCAAAATCTAAATGGAGCTATCCTCCGGATGCTCGTGAAGGCTATATACAATTTCAGCAATCTCAAATTAGTACAATGTTATCACTTTTTTTTTAATGGAAAAAATATCTCGACTCCCAAAATAAGTGCTCATGCTCAAAATACGATGGAAATGCATGTAATAACACTAATATCCATTAAAGTACTCAAAACTAGAGGAAATTGAAAATTCAGAAATTTTACAACTACCGATCGTTCGGTTGAAAACGACCTATCGATCGCTCGATTCCACCTATCGATCGATCGATTCCACCGATCGATTGGTAAATGTTGGATTTTTTGAACTTTAGCCGGCCCTTGAGCGATAGATCGCCTCACCCAACCGATTGATCGCTTGCCTCCACCAATCAGTCGGTTGGTTCTTTCGATCGATCGGTAGGCGCCAAAAATTTCACCTCAAGCTTCGTCTCATGACCAATCGATCGCTTCAGACCACCGATCGATCGGTCACTGCTGATACCCAAAAAAATTCCATTTTGAACCGTGTTTCAATCCCAACAATACACCCCTTTAAACTAACATCACATTCTCTTCTCCAATCACTCAAACCACTTCATCAACACACAATATCTCATAATCCAAACATAAGTATTCAAGAAATAATCAAAAGATTCAAAAATCCAAAAACATAAACCCAACATCAAAATCAAAAGCATCATTAAGCTTAATCAAAACTACCATTAAAACATAACTACTTATTTCTTTAACAACCCTCAAAGGATTTGGGTCTAAATAAGAGTGACAATAGTCTTGGATTTTTGGAAGAGGAAAAATTGAAAGGGTTTTGGGTGAAGAAATCGATATTTTTTAGTGTGTGTTGTGTTAAGCGTTTGAGTTTATAGCTAATCTACTAGCAATGCTTCCATAATTGCCATCAAATTCCCATTCTTGTTTTCATAAAAAATTGACCCCACCTATATAATTATTTTGTTAAATTACCATTATCACTACAATTCTCATTTACCATCCTTAATTTAAAAATGAGGCACCACGATACACTTGCGGTTTACTCTCACATAGAATTGAATTGGTAATTATTTTATGTTAAAGAAAGTTAGATCAACAGACGGTGTTAGGACGACCAATTTACCGACCAATTCCCGCGAGTCCAAACCCCTGGTCGCCCCCACCGATTCTGATGCTACAGTGGATGGAACAATGGATTGAGTACAACATGAACACCATTGCCCGAAGACCAAACAGTCGTGGCAAAGTTCATATTAAAGACGCCGAACGGTGATTGATTTCAGGCGATGATTGATGAACCCTAACAGTTTATGTGCGATTTCGACTGCCAAATTTGAATCAAATCCGTGTTATTGATCGCCTAGACATGATTAACAAAACCCCACTATTATGGTTAACTCACAAACAATGTAAAGAGCTTAATTTTCAATCAAAATTTTGACCTCTATCAGAAACTCTAATCGAAGATTTAAGCCTTAATTTCTCTCGAATCCGAACATAAGAATCAAATTAAATTCAAACTATTACTAAACATGGTATGGGTAATAAAAGCCCCATACCAGATTTTCCGCTCTAGCGAAAGAAGGTGCTCGATTTTAAACCATGTTCCTCTCCTAAGAACCCTAAATTTTTGAAATTTTCATATTTGATTTCTCAATCATCCTAACATAAAATCAAAAATTAAATCTGGATTATTATAATATCATTCTCAATAAAAGTCGTCTGGAAAATTTGAATCACAATCAAGGGAAGGTCTCCGATTGTGAGCCGTAATCCACGTCCTTGTACCCTAAATCGCGAAAATTGCGACCAACAATTTCTCCAACAATCTGAACATCAATTTCAAATTAATTTTGGTTTAATGACCCTTATTTAATTCCTAACAAAACCCTCTATTCAATCCAAATCACAAACAAATAATACTCAATTTCAGACCGAGAATTAAGCTCCAAGAACCCTAATAGGTGAAAACTTCAATGTCGATTTGACCCACCATTTGAACATTAAAATCCAACTAATTTCGGGGATCTCACTCGTAATCATGCTAGAAATAAAAGCCCTTTATCTCTCTCCCAAATGAGAGAAGATTTACAAATTTGAATTACAATTCATGCCCTTAACCTAATTAAAAAAAACCAAATTTTCTTGTAATTATTCCTTATCACTGATATTAACCCTAAATTAATATATCGGCTTCTTGGATTGAGGTAATGGCAACCCGAGCATCGACCAATAGGATCCGTAACCTAGAATGTGAAGGAGATGAACTCATGCAAAATATAACCGAGCTCCTCAAAGTAAGGGATCACCTACACCAAGATGTTCAATGGTCCTCCTATTATTATCACCATGCTGACGAGCAGCTCCGAGAAGCCAAGGAGGAAATCGCGAGGATCAATACACTACACAGGGTAGCAAATGCAAGGCTCCAGGTGTCGAATCAACAGTTAGAACAACTTAGAGCTCAATATGAAACCCTGGAGACTGCTATCGATCACCTGACAGAGACTAATAACAGACTGTTATTCGCCTTGAACAACTTGCCAGAAATCAACGACAACCTGCAAGGTGAGAGGACCCTGAAGAAGAACCTATGGAAGGAGGAGAAAACGAGGAAAATTTAGGGGATGTAGAAGTTATAGACTAGCTTGTAGGACGAACTATACTAAGAAATTTTAGTAGTACTATCAATTTGAATAAATTTTCTAGAAACCGTTTGACTCATTTGATTTGATTGTAAGCATTTCAATTGTTAATAAAAGTGTTGATTTTTATTTACACCTTGTAGCTTTCTTCCGACGTGAGTTGCTTGTAAACATATATTTACCATATACACCTCTACACGTCAACGTTAGAATTATACAAATTGTAGGAAATGGCTGGACGACCTCCTCGTCAGAACCTTAACCCTCACTATGTTTTTTCTCCCAACAATGACTGTTGATGAGACTGATGAAAACCAGAACTCTCCACCACCGCCTCCAAGGGTGGGCTTAAGCCGTGTGGATTTGATGACAATCACCACCATCGTGGATACAACTCTCCCAGGACCCAACTACCAACCAGCCGCAACCACCACCGGTCCAACAACCATACGGAGTCAAATATCACTACGAGTCTCTCCATAAAAATTGAGTGCTGACTTACGATGGAAACCCAGACCCTGAAGTAGCTCAAAACTGGTTAAAAGAAGTTAAAAATCATCATCGGCTGCTTGAAGTACTGCTAGATATCAAAGTTGAAGTCACTACACCTTTCCTCGTGGACCATGCTCGGAAATTGTGGGAAAGCATATCTCCATCTTTGCCAGAAGCAGGGCCGATCACTTGTCAAGGATTCCGTAGTGCATTTCTAATACAGTACTTCACTGCAGCAGTACGAATCCAGAGACTGAGCGAATTCAAAAATCTATCGCAGACCCCTGGGATGTCGGTATTGGATTATTCTTCGAGGTTCCATGCTCTTGAACCTACGCTCCAACAATCATGACAGATGAAAGTCTAAAATTGCACCGCTTCAAGAAAGGTCTGAATAGTGGGATCCAGTCAGCTTTAGTGATATTTGAAACCACAAACTTTGGAGACCTAATGGGGGCAGCTATCAGAGCCGAAGTCGATATCCAACACTGAGAGGAAGAATTCAAAAGCAAATGACCCACACTTCACCGTCCTCTGGCAATGACCAAAGATTTAAGAGGCTGGACCAGTCCAGCAAGGGGCCAAATTTCATGCAGACTAATAAGGCCATTCCAAAATGCTTTTTATGCGACCTAGCTCATACTGGGGAGTATCGTAGGGTGAGCAGAGCCTGTTTCCGTTGCGATAAATTTGGTCATAGAATCTTGGATTGCCCCGAGGACGATAAAGAGGGAACCTACAAGCAAGGTAGGCCCTCCCATCAAGCCAAAAGAATGCAAGCCCAACGCCTGAGTCTATGCAATAACTCGAGAAGAGGCTGAGGACGCGAGTGACGTCGTGGCAGGTACCATTTTACAAAACAATTTGTCTGCTTATATATTATTTGATTGTGGTGTCACACACTCGTTTTTTTTGTCAAAAAGGTGTGCCAGAAAGTTAAAACCTAGGGCAATAATACTTGATAAGCCTTATAGAGTGGCGGCCCCCACCAACAAAACATTAGAGACGAGTAGGATCCATCTACACTACAACGAGATTTGCATAAACAATACACCGTTTAGCGCCAACCTTATTCAACTCAACATGGTAGAATTTGACAATTTTGGGGATGGATTGACTAGCTAGACACCATGCAATAGTTGACTGTCATAACAAGGACGTCAAGCTAACGACTTCGGACAACGAAGAAGTCATTTTCCGTAGTAGAACTAAAGAACATAAGTTATTGTTATCTGCGGCCCAAACTTGGAGAGCCATGAAGGACGTCGAAGAATTGCATCTGGTCACGATAAGTGATATGAAGGAAGGAGCCGAACTTAATTTAGAGGATCTCATGTTTTCCCCAAAAAAATTTCAGGACTAGTGTCAGACCAAGAAGTAATGTTTGAAATCAATGTAGTACTGGGCACTGCACAAATCTCGAAGGCACCTTACCGCATGGCCCAGCTGAGTTGAAAGAACTTAAGGAGCAACTACAAGAACTCTTGGACAAGAAGCAAATTAGGCCGAATGCATCTCCGTGTGGAGCCCCCGTCCTATTTGTGAAGGAAAAAGATGGAAACATGAGATTATGCATCGATTACAGAGAGTTGAATAAGATCACCATCAATAATCGGTACCCTCTCCCAAGTATAGATGACTAGGGGCGTAAACGAACGGAATCGAGCTGAACTTTAAGAAAATTTTAGTATTCGAGTTCTAGTTCGAGCTCGAATTCGAATTCACATATTCGAAGTTTGATTCAAAGATCGAATTTTAATTTTTTCGGCTCGAATTTGGTTCGGAACATTGCTCGGATTCGAGTTCGATTCGAAATTCGAGCTGGAATTCTAGCCTCTAGAGCACCGGTGGATTTATGGCTCGAAAATTAAAGCTCGATTTTTTCTCAATAATATAAATCTTTAATATATTATAAAATACCCAATTCTATATATATAAAAATTAAAAATAAACCATTGCATTTTCAACATCTAGTTCATCTAAATCATTCAAACATTTAAACTCTAAATCAAAACCACAAAATAATAATTGATCATCATCATTCAATATTTACATAAACAAAATACCCAACACCCAACTATTTCAAGGCACCAAAATCCTGCAATGGAAGAAGTTGTGGGAAAAAAAACGTTCGAAGATCAGCTCATCTTTTAAAATTGTAGACGTCTAGTTGTAACATTGTAAATCTGAAAATAGAGAAATGAAATATCACAAATTATTTCAAGAATCTAAAATTTAAAGAAGATGTGGGTTTGGTTTCTTCAGCTTCAAGATTTGGAATTTCACACACACACACACATATGCGAAGAGAAGGGGGAAATGAAGATGAGGAGCGTGAATCATCAGCGTTTAAATTGAAAAAAAAAACACAATTGAGAATTGGTATACCTTTACAATGAAGATGAGCGGCGATGTCGTGAAGGTGAGTGGCGGTGTCGTGAAGGTGAGCGGCGATGGTGTGAAGGTGAGCGACGGTGGCGAGAATCGGCAGATGGGTTTTAAGAAATGAGTGCTGCTGTTTTGAAAAAAAAGTAAGCTAGGGTTTCAAATGAGGTAAAGAAACGACATTTAAGAATTAATACCTAGAATATCTAATATATAAAATATTATATAAATAAAATATTAAGGTTCGTGAATAGTTCCCAAACTATCGAACAAATAATTTGGGCTCGAGTTCGGCTAGAAAAAATTTCGAACATGTTCGAGTTCGGCTTGAATTCGATAATTTTGAATTCGAATCAAATATTTTTCAAGCCGGTTCGAAAAGTTCGAGAACCGGCTCGGTTCGTTTACACCCTTATAGATGACCTCTTTGACCACCTCAAAGGAGCTAAGGTCTTTTCAAAGCTCGATCTGAGGTTGGGCTACCACCAGCTGAAAGTCAAGACGAAAGATATTTCAAAAACCGCTTTCAGAACGAGATATGGGCATTACGAGTTCACAGTAATGCCATTTGGACTGACAAATGCACCAGCCGCATTCATGGACTTGATGAACCGAGTATTCAAGCCATTCCTAGATTAGTTTGTCGTAGTATTCATTGATGATATCCTCGCATACTCTTCGAGCAAAGAGGAACAGGAAGAGCACCTTCGTCTTACCCTTCAAACTTTAAGAGAGAAGGAAATGTACGCTAAATAAAAAAGTGTAAATTCTGGCTAGAAAGTGTCGCATTCTTGGGACATATCATATCTGTAAGGGGAGTGACATTGTATCCTAAAAGGTGGAAGCAATAATGGATTGACCAATACCAAAGGCAATAAGGGAGATTCGAAGCTTATTGGGATTAGCCATATATTATCGAAAGTTCATTGAGTGATTCTCTTCAATAGCCATACCCCTCACCAAACTCACACAAAAGAACTCAAAATTCATCTGCAGTAAAGAGTGTGATGAAAGTTTTGAGACGTTAAATAAAAGCTGGCATCCATGCCCATATTAGTGTTATCCACCGAGGACAAGGGCTTTACGATTTACAATGATGCATCAAAGGATGGCCTGGGGTGTGTACTTATGCAAGAAGAGAGAGTAATTGCCTATGCATCAAGGCAACTCAAGTCGTATGAGCAAAACTACCCTACGCGTGACCTCGAGTTAGCATCCACAGTATTCGCCTTGAAAATATGGAGGCACTATCTCTACGGTACCAAGTGTGAAATTTTCACAGACCGCGAAAGGAAGTATTTGTTCACCCAGAAGGAATTGAATATGAGGCAAAGATGACAAATAGAACTCTTGAAGGACTATGACCTTACAATAAGCTACCATCCAGGAAAAGCAAATGAGGTCGCAGACGCACTAAGTCGGAAAGGCATAGGGAAGATGATTTTAGCATCCTATTCAGCGCATCCCTGCCTCCGAGATACGATAAAGTTGGACCAAAGTTACTATCCCAACCTGACTAAACTGAAAGAACAAGTTAAGGAAGGGAAATTATCAGCTTTCACGACAGACAACAATGGAACCTTATGGAGAAAGGAAGGTTATGTGTGCCCGATGTAAATGACCTTATGATGGCTGCAGCACATAAATCAATGTTTTTCGTTCATCCTGGAATCACAAAGATGTACAAAGACCTCAAAGAAATTGGTGGAATGAAATGAAGAAGGATGTTGCCGAATTTGTCGCCCGATGTTTAGTATGCCAACAAGTCAAAGCCAATCACCAATGACCGAAGTATTACTACAACATCTTGAGATTCCAGAGTGGAAGTTGGAACACATCTCCATGGACTTCGTAGTGGGCTTACCGAAATCAAGACAAAGTCACAATGGACTATTTGTAATTGTATATTGACTCACCAAATCCATGCACTTCCTGCCGGTACGCATGAGCTACAACCTTGACAAATTTGCAACCTTGTACATGGACCAAATTGTACGATTGCATGGAGTTCTAGTGAGCATCATATCAGACAGAGACGCTAGATTCGTATCCCAATTTTGGAAGAGCTTTCAACAAGCAATGGGAAGCAAAGTGACACTCAGCACGACTTACCACCTACAAACCGAAGGACAGACATAAAGGACCAGTCAGACTCTTGAGGACATGCTGAGAGCTTGGACCATGGATTTCAGCGTATGCAACAAAATTTATCATAGCAGCATAGGAATGGCACAGTACGAAGCATTGTATGGGCGCAAATGTTGATCACCCCTATACTGGGATGAGGTAGGAGAAAAAGCTATCACCAGACCTAAATTAATTCAAGCCACCACTGACAAGATCATTACCATTAGGGAAAGACTCAAGGCAGCCCAAGATCGACAAAAGAGTTGGGCAGACATGAAGAGAAGACCATTATAATTCAACATTGGCGAAAAAGTCTACGTAAAGGTTTCACCTATTTGATAAGGTGGGAAAGCTGATACCGAGATATGTGGGACCATTCGAGTTCTTGATAAAGTTGGAAAATTGGCTTACAGAATAGAACTACCTCCAAGTCTATCCCAATTCATAATATATTCCACATGTCGCAACTAAGAAAGTACATTGCCAATCCCAACCATGTGTTCGAAGCAGAACCCCTGGTGGATCAAGGGAGCTTGGGTGAAACTCTGAAGTACGAAGAAATTTCAATCCGGATAGTGGAACTAAAGATCAAATACTGAGGAGGAGAACTATCCATTATGTCAAGGTTCCATGGTCAAATCGCATGGAAAGGGAAGCCACTTGGGAGCTATAAGAAAAGATACGAGAGAAGTATACATACCTCTTTCAAAGCCAAGATGATTCAAGTTTCGAGAAGGAGGGATGATGTGATGACCCCAAATTTTATGCCCCACTTTATTACCCAAAAATATTACCCAATTAATATAATATAATTTAAATACCTAATAATATCACCCAATTAATATCCTACATTATGACCTACCTTGGTTCTTAAAATTGAAAGACAAAAGTTATGGGATTTTCATCCCTAATTCCTACCCTATCCTACATAAAACCACCACATGCCTTAAACAAAAAAGGGAGAAAACTCTATCATATCACTATCAAATTTTCGAAAGCTACACACACTTCACAAAAACAGATTTTTTCAAAAATCTCAAGGCAAGGAATGAGATTCTTGTGCTATCTCGCAACCCGAAATTCATCATACACATTCGTACATCCAACGGTAAGTGGTTTTCTGCTACAATGCCATTTCATTCTTCTTAAACTCTATATATGATTTAACTTTCGATGAACATCAAATATGAAGAATATGTTTTTATCTAACAGTACGTGACATGACTATGAACGAAACGACTTTGCGGAGCAAAACACTACGTGTGTAAGAGTCACCTCTTGAATCCAATGAGCAAATTGATACGTGTACAGGGGCCACCTCTTGAACCTACGGGGCAAAGTGTCACGTACACGGGAGCCACCCTTGACTCGGCGGAGCAAAGTGCTATGCACACGAGCCATCTCTTGAATCTAATAAGTCGTTATGTGGATATGCGCAATATATGTGTTTATGTGTAAGAAATATGTTTATATGCCAAGATCTATGGATTTGATAAACAAATGTTTAAAATTTTTTGCTATGAATATATGAATGTTTTTCTATGTTTGGGTATTTTCCCAAACACCCCTTACCTCCTCTCCCAGACAAAGACGAAGAAGAAGAGATCGAGGAAGAAGAACAAGAACAACTTTGGGGATGGTGATCCAAAAAGAACCTTCAAGAAGATTTATTAATTTTATTTATGCTTCCGTATTTTTTATTTAATCCGAGACATGTGTATTTCGTAGTTTCAGTTGTATGACATCTTATTGATTATGGAATAAATAGACTGGTTTTATCATAATTCTGTACACGAGGCTTGTTGTATTTGAGTTTCATATTTGGATTCAACACCGGTGTCACGCGCTCTGGTCTCAGGGCGTGACAAAGGTGGCGAGGTCAAAAAAGGGCATATTCCTCTCTCAACGTAAATATGTACTAGACTTATTACAGAAGTTAGATTACTAGAGTGCGAACCCGTGGATACGCCGATTGTACAGAACCATAAACCTGTGGAATATTTAGACCAGGTACCAGCCATTAAGTTGAGGTATCAATAACTAGTGGGAAAGCTAATTTACTTATCTCACACTCGCCCAAACATAGCTTATGATGTAAGTGTGATAAGCCAATTTATGCATATTCCTAGTGAAGATCATATGGCCGCCGTAATACAAATCCTCCGTTATCTAAAGTCATCACCAGGGAAAGGACTAATGTTCTCCAAAAATGACCATCTCATCATTGAAGGGTACACAGATGCGGATTGGGCAGGGAATATCTTAGACATAAATTCTACCTTGGGATACCTTACTTTTGTAGGAGGAAACTTGGATATACGGAGGAGTAAAAATCAGAAAATAGTGGCATTGTCCAGTGCTGAAGCTGAGTTCCGAATCATGGCAAAAGGATTGTGTGAGCTTCTTTGGCTTAGAAGTTTGCTGACAACGACCGGTTTTCCTCCTGAATCTGCAATGAATTTATTTTGTGATAGCAAGCTGTCATCGACATATCTCATAACCCAATTCAACATGATCGCACCAAGCACGTGGAGGTAGACCAACATTTCATCAAACATAACTTGGAAGAAAAGATTATCTAGTTCCTTTTCGTAAAATCTGAAGAGGACATTCTTACCAAGGCTGTCTCTAGTGACACACTTGACAAGTTGGGCATTAGAGATATCTACACACCAACTTGAATGGGTCATGCAAATAGCCAACTATGGAAAGCATAGAGTCGGGAATTCCATCACTTAAGGATCAAAGCATGATTTTAGCAGTAAAATATTATATAGAATAACTTTCTAAAATAGTTCTTGCATCAATATATCTTGAGCTCTGCTTTATTGAATTGAAATAGAGAAAATAGAATGTTTAATGAAAGAAAACACTACGTTTGGCAGAGGGCTGATTGTTAAAACGACATGTATAAATGATAGACTTAAATTAGAAAATAATATTTTATTAAGATTTTCGTATAGAATTTCATAATACTATTCATATTATAAACTAATTGTTGAGTAAAAAATACAATCATTATCAATATCATATTTTTTAGAATATGAATTTAATGATACTTATTTTTCTCATAAATTTCAATCAATATAAATATTATCACTTTATGTTTCTTGGAGCTTATGGAATCTGCGTAATAACATTATTTTCGAGATGGGGCGAGTAACTCGAATGTTCTGGTGGATATCATCAAAACCGTTTATGGCTTTGGTTTCATGCTCACAGTCACAACGATTTTCCGTTTTCCACAAGTGATTGGCTCTCGAATCCAAAAATTTGCTTAGAATCTATGTTAGCTTCAATTTTAGTCTTTTGCGACGCCGTTGTTGTTTGTTTTTTCGTGCTTCATATTGCGGTTTTTTGTTATTTTTTATTTATGCTTTTGTGGTGCTGCCTTGTCTTTTCTGGCTTTGAATGTTTCTATGTATTTTTTGGGAGAATACCATTGGTATTCTCTTTCCCATTGTTAGTTAATAATTTTTTTTTTGTCGACCAAAAATTTTCACATCATAAAAATATGGAGTTGATTCTTCAAATTATACTAATAAATTATGAAATATTATTGATGGTTCCATACGGAGAATGTGAACCATTTGTTGTTAACTTGTCAAGTTGCTCGGTGGATATGACAACAGTGCTATCAACCCAATATTTTTAAAACCTGCTTGGCCCGGGCCGGTTAACCCCATAAAACCGACAGTGCAAAAAACCAGTGTGAATCGGTGAGAACCGGTCAAAAACCGGTCTACCGGTGAACCGGTCGACCGGGTTGAACCGCTCGTAACTATTTTTTTTTTTAGTTTTTCAATTTTTATTTTGTTATCATCCCTTTTAAGTTTTATCATTCCTTCATAAATACTTAAATAAAATGTTACAGCCGTGATTAAAGGTTCCATGTAGTTTATTTATATGTATTAGATCTAATTTTGTATTGCATAATCTCCATAAAACTATGAGTTTTAACCTTTACCATTATATATTTTTGATATTTGTATCAGTTTTATATATAAATGCAAAAAGTAATATATTGTATCAAAAAATAAAAATATCTTAATTTTGATAATCAATACTAAAGTATTTATAATAATATAGTAGCACATTACTGAATAATATACTACAGATTTGGTGTATACATGACTAATTAGTGTATTTGTAATTAATTCTTTTTTATATAAAGTTTATATTTACAAAAAAATAGTTATAAACTTAAATAGATGAAATTATTGAAAGAGTGTGTAAAATATTGGTCTTCATGCTATATTGCTACAATGATTTCTTTTATTATTATGAACGTTTGAAACCTTTGCAAATACATGTTATAAATATTTTACAAAAATTAAATATAGATATTACATCATGCTGACGTCACACCGATTGAATCAATGGTTTAACCGGTTGAACCGATCGAACACGTAACCAGTAAGGACACCGATTTTATGTCCGGTCCGGTTTTGAAAACACTGTATCAACCACTAGGGTTAAAAATGACACTACAATATCGGGTTAATCAACACATTATTCACCACCAGGCCTAGAACCGTTTAAGATTAACAGTAAATTCTAGATAACTTTGTGGTTATATCTTCCTATCGATTGAACCAGCTATGTATCGTATATAGGGGTATATTTGCCAATTGAATCATAGATCTGCTGAGGGGACCATGCCTGCAGTGCGTGTGTGTGCAGTGTTTGCAGTATGTGTTTACTATTATTCGGTGTTTTTTTTTTGGGTAACAAATATCACATTCATCTGACTCCATATTCATAAATCTTTTCTTCACAGAAAAGATTAATTTTCAGTTCTTTCTATCCATTCTCTCGATTTTCTTGTAATTCTTCTCTATACTTCACACGATCAGCTGTAGCCTGTAGTATTCTCATTCAAGAAAACCCATCCCAGCTCCTTCTGAATCACTAACTCAAAAGGTGTTATCTTTTGCTTCTTGTTCATGTTTTTGCCTACAGTTTTCAACTCTAAGGTCATGGTTTTTCTTTGTGATCGTGCATGTATCTGTGTATAAAATTATTATACAGGTTACGGTTCTTGTAAACATCCATTTATCAGAAACCCATGGCTCTAGTTGGCTCTTCTGTGAAGAAAAATGGATTCTTGGGCAGCTGCACTGATGTTTTATTCTAGGGTTTTTTTTCTTAGGAGAGTAAACTTCTTTTAAATCATCTGCCTCCTTTTTTTTATTTTTTTCCTTCGTTTTCAGAAAAAAGGGGTTCAGTCTACTATTTTAATCCTTCATCTTGATTCGAAAACTGGAGGCAGATTTTCTTCGAACTTCAGATTTTATAGAACTTTACAGCTTTATTTCTTGCTGTTAATAGGTATATGCATGGAGTTTTGCAATGTTTATAGTGCGTAATTAATGTCCAGGTTTATTGTCTGCTTTGATTTCTATATCTGTAACATAACCTTTCTGATACCAGCCGCAATATTAATTTCTTTACCATATATGGAAATCAACATTTCACAGTTTTTCAGACATTTTCCCACATTTTTCGAGAACCCTAATTCAGCTCCAATCCTTTTTCTCGTTTCTTGATTCATTATTTGTCAAAAAACCCTTTAACTTCTGCATTACAAAAGCTCGGATATTGTGAAAATAACTGTGTGTTTATCCATGTTCGTATGCACTATGCAGATTATGGTGATGGAAACCTATTACAGAAAACGATCCAGAAAAGCCCTCCAAAGTAAACCTGTAACTGTAAGCTCTCTCTCCCCTCCCTCTCTCTCTCTCTCTCCAAACTGTCAACGCATGGTTTCGCATCAGAAATTCCCTTTCTTCTGTTATTTTGGTCCCACACAATCATTTAATTCCCTCACGCGCCCTCACTCTCCGTGTGTCTTGCGTGATTTTGTTTTGCTGTCATTATAAATGAAGAAACCCAATCTTTAAATTCATTATGATGTTTGTGAAATAAACAGCATGATTGAGAGGGACTTGAATTTTTTTGAAAAACCCTTTTGAATCTAATTTTCGCCAAACGTGTGTAGATGTTTTGTGTGATCACCACATGCACACATGTTATATAAGTATATATTTGCATAATATATCAGGGTAAAAATCAATTTATTTGCAAAAACCGACAAAAGGGCTCTGTAATTTTCGCAGGAAATGGAGTCACTGGCAGAACAAGGTGGCGTAAACGACGCCGGGAAGTCTGTGGTTTTGGGTCGACACCACCTCGTACCACCGCAGCCAACATCCGACCACTGTACTCTACTGCTTAAAGGTGGACGTACTGTATACTGTGTTTCTACATATTTTTGTTAAGTTTATATTTGCATGACTTTAAAAAATATTAATAATACTTGTTTTACAGAAATCAAAGAAAGCAGTCTGTGTTTAGGGATCGAGTTTTTTAGAGGAAAATGTGTGCTAAACCTGGTTTTTTATTAGGAGATGAAAAGGATGAATATGATATGCAAAACTACATTCAAGTGGGTGGACTTTACGAGATTGATCATATCCATTTACCCCCAAGAACTCCGGTTCAGCTCAGATCCATACGTGTAGCAATGGTGAGAAACTTTCAAGGATAAAAACCCTGATTTGTTTTATTTTTTATTTTCTGTTTCTAGGAAATTTGAATAGTTATTTATTTCACGGTGTGGTGTTTTTTTTTTTGTTAGGTTTGTGAGAAGACAAATCTTAATGTGGTAGTAAGGTTCCCAAGCATGGAGTCGTTGAGGGCATTTTTCAGCTATAGCAAAAGGGAAACACACCCTGCACTGGATGAGAAATTTGTGATGGGATTGGCTCTTTCTGAAAAGGTTCTTTTTCGATTAGTTTCTGCTGAGAAATTTACTGAACAAAGGTGTTTTGAGGACTTTTGGCTGATTAGTTCTTCGGTGGGCTCGTTTAGAGATAAATCGGATGGGGATTGCTTTTCTGAGTTGAAAGGTAATGGGATGGTAAGGTGGGGGATTAGGAGGCAAGTGAAGTATTTGGGCAGGCATGGTGAGAAAATTGATGTTCAGAACTCTTCTTCAAGCTTCGTTAATGGATTTGAGGGAAAAAAGAATAAATTAAGGGGTGGTGGTGATAAGAGGGAGTACTCAGGAGAAGAGGAGGGACATGAAGATAGTGATAATGATGTGATTAATGGTGAAGAAATAGTGAAACAAGAAGAAGAAATGGAAGAAGAAGATGAAGAGGATGTTGAGGAAGATGAGGAGGAGGAAGAAAATATTCCTGAAACTGAGTGGAATTTGAAAAGAAAGAGGTATACTTCAAGAAAGGCGAGTATGAAGAAACTAAATAACGAAAAGATCAAGACGAAAAGCCAAACGCAGATTGAACAGAAGAGGAATCAGGTTAAGAGAAACAAGAATGGGATAAGATTTAAGGAAGCCCGTGTTCTTCGAAATCCCAAAGATCGTTGGTCCGCAGAGAGGTAAGTAATTCTATGAAACAGCTTGTGATTGATTGATATTGTCGTGTGTATTGACTGGGGTGTGGAATATTTAGATACAAGCTTGCTGAGCAGAATCTTTTGGACGTGATGAAAGTGAAAGAAGCAACTGCCGAGAAGCCGATTCTTCGGCCTCAACTGAGGGCCGAAGCGAGGAAGAGGATTGGCGACACAGGGCTCCTGGATCATCTCCTTAAGCACATGGCGGGGAAGCTTGCACCTGGTGGGAGAGAAAGGTTCCGAAGGCGACACAATGCCGACTGGAGCAATGGAGTATTGGTTGGAAAGTGCTGATCTTGTTAATGTGAGAAGGGATGCTGGGATCACTGACCCTTATTGGGTTCCCCCACCTGGTTGGAAGCCTGGTGATTCCCCAACTCAGGATCCCATTTGTGCTAAAGAGATCAAGCTTTTGAAAGACGAAATTTCGAAAATAAAACGGTAAGATGATAACTTTTGTGAACTACATATGCATTTGCAATCAATAACTAAGTAGCCATGTGTCCGAGGTATTAGGGACATCTTTTAACATTAATAAGACCAGAAACTAAAAGTCCATTTCAAAATTAAAAGAGGTTAATTTTATTATATTGCCCACTTTTGTCATGTTGTTTTGTGAACAGAGATGTGGAGTTGATGGCAACAAATAGGCAACTAGAGGAAGAAGTTCTGAAGTTAAGAAGGTGATGCTAGCTCTACTTCATTACTCATCAAACAAACTTTCCCTTTTCCGGCCATTGAAATTTATTGATCTTGTTGCATGGGATTTAAAGGGAACTGGAGGAACTTTCTTGTAATAGAAAGCAAGAAGAGACTCAATCAATGACATTAATATCAAGTGGTTATGGGATCAGTCAAAAGCTGGATCAACTTGCTGTTAAATTGGTACCCCCAAAATGTAGTATTGACAAGGTACCTACTTCAATGGTAGTTAAGATTTAGTTTCCAGTAATTTTAGTAATTTCAAATTATTAGATTATGCATTAAATGTTCATTATGTAATGCATTTTTCAGGAAATGTTCAAGGAACAACTCATGGCTATCTCTGATTTTGTGAAAGAAGTGGAGGTATCATTAATAACTGCATGTTATTAATCATTTGAATTGAATACCTTGTTTCTATTATTGTTGTTTAGAATTCCTAAAGTGTATAATTCCGATAAAAAAATTTTTTCCATATCCTAGATTTAATTAATAATCTGTCATAAGCATAACATGTAATATTGCAATGTATGAGTAATTTATATTTATATGGAAATGTTATTGCCATATCAATTATTATTGTTGTCAGAATTCATGTTAAATTAACAATAACTGATTTGACAATATGTTATGATATATTATAATCTCAATAGGTTAAGTAGGTACTATTAAATTTAGAATTCTTATCTCACACAAATTACAGATGAATTACATATTTCAATGTAATATATTGCACAAATATTGCAAAATATTTGTGGTTCAACTTGGGAGTCGCATACCCCATTTTTTCCATTTAAAATTATGTATGCCTATGTATTTATATCCATTAAATGCAACCATTTATTGCATGTCATAACTCATTTGACTTGTAACTTTATCATTGCATGCTTATGGAAATTTTCAATCAGAAAAAACTTGGAAAGCTGGTAACACCAAATGAGGAAGAAAGAGCGAGAACGGACTTCCCATTAATGGCTCCAACAGAGTTTAAATCTGAAAAAGATCAGAAAAAGCAGCACCCAAAGGAGCCAAATAGCCAGCAACCACAAGTACAAGAAATATCAATGGTCGGGGAGGAAAGATCAGATTTTGGAGTGAAACTAGCCGTCAGATCATCACCATCAGCTGACCAGAAAGCAGCAAAGATACAAAGGTTGAAGAGTGGGTTCAGAATCTGCAAGCCTCAGGGGACTTTTCTTTGGCCAAATATGGTGAATAACTCTGCTACTTCTGCTAACATATTGTCCCCTCGGCCAGATCAGGTTCTTGTCCAAGTTGAGGTTCCAACACCACCTTCAGTTTCATCCTCCACCGCCTCAGCTCCACCGCAACTGCCTTATCAGAACCTCCTCCGCCCATCACCTCCTTTGAAACCATTGGCAGAGAGAGGTGCAGTTACAGTTTCAGTTTCCACCGTACCTAAAGCCACAAATATTGAGGATGGTGGTGCCAACAATTTCTCCGCAGCTAATATAATCAATCTAACGAATGTCCCAACTAGTCCTAACCATGTCATTCCTCTAGTAAGTGAATCTTATTTTCCTTTATTCTTATATTATTTGAATTGACGACAAATATTTTTAAAAATGAAATCTTGAAAATGGGTTTTACTTAATATATCGGGTATATATGTGCAGTTGTCAAGAAATGCAATGGAATATGTTCAAAAGCAACAGAATACATGCTGTTGTTCATCAGCTTCAAGTTTGGCTTCTGGAGTTGGAAACTGGTTGGCACTTTCTGCTCACAAATCTGGATCTGATGAATCTACCTAACCATGGTTCATGCTACTTAATATATAATGTTGCACTTGCTTTTTGTCATTTGAATCTTCTGCTTATTTTGTTGAGGAGAGATCAGCCCAACTTGTGATTCCGATGATGAATCTGTCTCATTTCCTGTGATCTTCTCTAGATTGAGAACCTTTTATATCACATTATAAAAGTCTTATTATTCCAAGATATATACATAATACGTATATATTTTGGAAGAAATAATTAAAGGCACTTTTGGCATGTTTATATGGATAAGATGAACCATAATTTTTAATTATTCATCCCTCGCAGATCTCATCACATCCATTGTACCAAACAGAGCCAAAGTGTTTACATTTAAAAATATTTGTTATATAGTTAACATATTTTAGGCTCACGTATTACTTGTGTGTGTATATTAGTGATTGAATTATAAGCTAAATTAATTAAATATTATAAAAAAATGTTTAAATTTTTTTTACCAAAGTAGTGCGGATCGCGTTTCTTAAGACTCGGATGGCGTTTCTTAAGAAACGCGATAAGAAACGTGGTCGAGACCACGTTTCACGTTTCTTAACGTGGTCCGAGACCACGTTTCTTCAACATACAAAAAAAAATTTGCGTGCGTCTCACTCTCCATTCCCTTACTTGCTTCACTCATTTCCACTCACAATTTTATGTGCGACTCACACTCACTCTCCTCTTTTAATGTGTGAATATTTTAAACAAACTTTTCCTAGATAATTACTAAATGCATGTTGATAACTTAATAAATTTTATATATTAGAATTTTATATTTAATATTTCATTTTATCTATTTTCTGTTATTTTTAAAATAATAGTATGTATGTAAGGGGTATTTTCATAGTTTATAAACCCGATCCGACAATTTACTCGTTCAAAGCAATATGTCACCGGGTTACTAGTTCAACTAAGTTTTTTTTTAAAAAAAACTATAAAATTAAACTTAAAATAATAATACTAATTTTATAAAGGTACACTTTCTTTTTTAAAAATTAGTTATGTTTTTTTTATCAAATTTTTAAAATATATTTGATACGAATTGACCAGCTCGTTCAACTACCGGTTAGTTGAACTAGTAATCCGGTGACATATTGCTTTGAACGAGTAAATTGTCGGATCGGGATTATAAACTATGAAAATACCCCTTACATATAATATTATTATTTTAAAAATAAAATAAAATGGAATTTTAAATATAAAATTTCGAATATATAAAATGTTATTTTAGCAATAAAAGTTATCAACATGCAGCACCGGTTAGTTGAACTATTAACCCGTTGACATATTGCTTTGAACAAGTAAATGGTCGGGTCGAGTTTATATACTATGAAAATACCCCTTACATATAATACTATTATTTTAAAAATAAAAGAAAATAGAATAAAATATAATTTTAAATATAAAATTCTAATATATAAATTTTGTTAAGTTATAAACATGCATCAACGAAAAATTTAGTAATTATCTAGGAAAAGTTTGTTTAAAATATTCACACATTGAAAGAGGAGAGTGAGTGTGAGTCGCACACAAAATTGTGAGTGGAAATGAGTGAAGCCAGTAAGAGAGTGAGATGCGCAATTTTTTTTTTTTTTGTATGTTGGCGTTTCTTCAGAAACATGGTATCGGACCGCGTTTCTTAAGAAACTCGATCCAAGCTACTTTGGTAAAAAAAAATTATTAAACATTATTTTTTGAATTTTTTTATTTTTATAATATTTAATTAATTTAGCCTTGAATTATTTGTGTTTTGTGTATGTAATATATTAGTATTAGTGCTTTTAAAAATTAAAATTTAATATATTGAATTCAATTTTTTTAAATTATATTTACTAGCAAGACTATTAGATAAGATATGAGCCATATATGTTGCGTATTGCATATATTGGTGAAACAAATAATATGACAACTAACCGGATAATTTAATTTAATATTATAAAAATAAAAAAAAATCACGAATAATGTGAATACAATTCTATTGTAATTTGCAATCAATATTGTAAATTTAAAATAGTATTTTTTATAAAGTTGTAATCTAAGATTGCAAATTTAAAATAATATATTTTATAAAATCCAATATTACAAATTTAAAATAGTATTTTTTAAAAAAATATATGAAAAACAAAACTTTCAATTCTTGGTTGTAAATTAAAAAATAATTATTTTTTTTACATAAGAGGTATTAGGTTTTATACGAAATTTTAAACCATATATAAAAAAATCCGGTCTCACAAGCGCTTCTATGTATATCTCGTTATGGTCTTCCAGATGGCCCAGATTCCCCTACATTCTATGTTTGTGATTGAGGAGGCCTAATCCTAGTGTTGGACTCACCAATATCATGATATTGTTGATTCAAGCCGGAGAATGTAACAGACGAGATATCAAAATGTGGATGTGACTGTGAATGACGTTAGAAACATAAAAATTTTCATTTAACGTTATTTCTTGATTTTTTTATTTTTACAATATTTAATTAATTTTGCACAGATTATATCTAATCTAGATCAAACTAAAAATAGTCAAAAAATATAAAAACATCTTCATCATCAAATAATTTGGCAGCATCGGGTCCACACCGACGAAGAGTACTGCAAAACAAATGGAAGTGAACATTTGCTTCACCAAAGTCATGCTCACAAAATTCTTGAATCTTATCACTCATTACATCAAGAAGATCATAGCGAAACACTTTTTTCTCAGTACCGAATAACAAAGTAGTTCCATTCACGATGTTGTAGCCAGTCACTACTGTTTTATCAAAATTGCTCAACCTCATTGCTTTGATCCTCATATGGAAAAGGGTTTTGAAAAGCCGATTATTCTTGACATCTTGAATTTTTGTTTCCGAGCAGTTCAACGAGTTTTGTGGGAAATCTGGCATTACTAGGCACAAGACCGTGCCCAATACCCCTCAAGAGAATGGCCTAGCTGAGAGGATAGGACATTGTTGGAGAGGGTTAGATGCATGTTACTGAACACTGGTCTTCCTAAGACTTTCTAGGGTGAAGCTATATCTACATCTTGTCATTTGATCAATTGGTGTCCGTCTCTGCCAATAATTTTAAGTCACCGATGGACCTTTGGTAAACCTTAAAAATCTTCAGTTGTATGACATACGCTCCGTAAGACAGCACAAGCTCGAGCCACATGCTAAGAAAGGCATTTTTATAGGCTATCCACCTGGTGTGAAGGGGTACAAGCTGTGATGCCTTGAACCAGGAGAACAAAAGTGTTTAATTAGTATGGATGTAGTCTTTGATGAATCAAAGATGAGATATCCAACTACTACAATACTAGATGAATCTAATGATCACAAGTGTCAGGATGAATCTCAGGTTGAGATGGAGTTTCAGTGAACTAAAACTCCGGAAGTTGATGATGAAACTCAAGAAGAACCTCAAAGAGATGAACAACAGGGTCAAGAAGTTGTTAACCAGAAGAATGAATTAGATTCATATGTCATTGTTATGATAGGAAAAGAAGAGCAATAAGACTACCGCTGAAGTATGGACACACTGGTCTTATCTCTTACGTGTTTCATGTGGTCGAGGATATAGCTTACATAGAGCCAAAGACATAAAAGGAAGCAATGAGTGGCAAGGACAGAGACCAGTGAACTGAAGCGATGCGAGATGAGATGACTTCCTTAGACAAGGATCAGACTTAGAAGCTTGTGAATAGACCCAAGAACTAGAGAGTTGTGGGGTGCAAATAGATTCACAAGGACAATGAGGGGATCCCATGATAGAGACGAAGAGATACATGGACAGGTTGGTAGCCAAAGGATCTGCTCGAATTGAAGTGATAAGCTTTCAATGAAATCTTCTCGAATATGGTCAAGCATTGCCCGATAAGGTCGTTAGTTGCCTTGTTGCTCATTTCGACTTGTAGCTGGATCAACTGGATGTAAAAGCAACGTTTTTACATGGAGAGTGGAGGACCATGTCATATGCGAGTACTGTAGGAAGTATAATGTATGGCATGGTATGCAATAGACCTGATTTTGACTTATGTTGAGTATTGTCAATGGGTTCATGTCAAATCTAGGGAGAAAGCATTGGGAGACACTGAAATGGGTTCTGAGATATGTGAGAGATTCCTTTGGAAGAATGAAATGCTTTGCTGGAAGAATGAATGTGATAGTAATCTGTCATGTGAACAAGAGTTCTTCATTATAATATATGCATTGAGGCCAATTTATGTTTGCTGGACAAATGAGAATTCTTGAAAAGTCAAGAATTTAATTCTTTGCATATTATGAATTTGGGTCTTACGGCGATAACAAAGAATAATCTTCTTGATGTGGGTGAAGTCTTGATTAGTCACAGTCTTGACAATGTTTTAATCCAAGTAATAACTCTGCTAAAAGACAAGTATAATGTCACACCCCGAGACCAGGGTCGATAACACCGGCTTTGAATTCAAATAAACAATTCGAAGACAACAAGTCTCGTAGTACAGAAATTAAAACATAACCAATCTTTTATTCCATAAATATAAATGTTTTACAAATGAAAATAAAACCATAACTTAAATATTAATAGAGTTCAGAAGCATAATTATGTAAATCTTGAAATCTTTGCAGCAGATTACCAACCCCAAAAGTTGTGTTGTTCTTCTTTTCCGGTATCTGTCTCACTTTTATCTGGGGAGGGATGTAAGGTGTGGGTATTTGGGAAAATACTCAGCAAGCGAGGAACAATCGAATATGCCAAAACCATATACTTATACAAATTTCGAAACAGGTCTCAAAACATAAACTGATGCACATAACAGAATTTTGCTCCTTTGAGCCATACAAAATGCATCATATCAGAACACATATGATATACTAATTAAATTAAGATTGATCTGCAAAACATAAGGATTATTGGCTCATACGGATTCAAGAGATGGCTCACGTACGTATAGCACTTTGCCTCATTGGTTCAAGAGGTGGCTCACACGTACGTAGCACGTTTTTTCGCATAGCACTTGACATCATAGTTTTTAAAATAGTTCTCATATTCGACTGAATTTTTAAAGCATATATACGTTGTTAAAACAAAAGGGTAATATAACAAAAGCCAACTTACAGATTATTTAGGTTGTAAAAGGCTTCAAAATCTTCCTTTTTTCCTTGATGGTACAACTAGAAATGATGGTTTTGATAGTATTTATTTATTCTAAAATGGAATTTGGATACATTTCATAGAGCAAATTTACGAGTTTTTTTCTCCTTAAGCATAATTGTCATAATTAATGAATATGTGCAATCTTCCCATTGCAGTCTTCCCACTCCACTTGCAAGTCTTCATGCAAGTACTCTCATCTCATTTGCAAAGTTTCCAAAGTCAAATGTGGGGTTTCACATATAATTTGGGAAATCAGAAACTTTGCAACAAGTTCTAGTTCTTAAAACAGAGAGTAAACGGGATTTGATTACTGCAAATTTATAGATATATCGAATAGAATTGGTGCGATTGGATCGGTCAGGATTCATAACAAAACCTTTAACGTTGTCACTCGATTCTTACGAAGAGACGCATAATGGTACTTTATTCCTTGCGGTTGAGGCTGTGATTGTGCCTGGTTAGCAGTTGAGTTAATAAACACTTGAAGAGTAGTGGCCACGATGGTAGCTATGGCCATGAAATCTTCATGACTTACCCGTTCTTGGTGTTTGGGGTGAATCTTGGCTTCCACCGGCTTCATTCTTATTGCGTGGAAATGAGTATCGCGGGTTGCGGTTGTTACGGGTTGACATCAACGTTTTTAATATTGTATTTTATTTTGCAGTTTATTGTGCTTTTATGTATCTTGGTGATGTCTTTTGGACATCTAATATTATTTATTATGAGTTGATGTCTTTTTTGTAATGTGGATCAGATATGTAACATTTTAATTTGAATAAAATATTAGTTTGTAATGATCATTATATAAAAAAGAAATAAAGGTTTCACACCACTAATATTGCAGTTATAAATTACACTGTTCTAAATTTATGTTGATAGAGATTGTCGATTTGCAAAACGTGTATAGCTTAAAAATATCGAAGGAATTTGCAAAGTCTAAGGTCATTCTTACAAGGGAAATTATATGTTCATCATGTAGGTTTGTCAATAAAAAAATGAGTTTAAAAATAAGGTTGTAGAGAGATAAAATAATTTTTTAAAGAAACATACAACACTAATATCTAAAAGTTTAGTTTATTCTTACTAACCAAAAATTTATATAAAACAGAACATGAATTATCATAATCTTGGTGTATTTTGAAAAAAATATGTTTAAGTGATTGAGAAATCGAAGGATAAATCTCGAGCTTTTTATAGGCTAATGGGTGCAAAAATTGCGATTCAAAATTCTGTCAATCCAGATCTGGAAATTCAAAATTGGCCGAGGATTTTAATGAGCATGATATGAATATCATAAACCCAGAATTAATTTGAAAATGGTGTTTGAATTTGAGAGAAATAGAAGCCTGAATTTTACAAAATTTTAGGGTTCTATAGCGCGAACATCGATTCAAAATCGAGCATCTTTACCCTGTTTGTGAGAAATATCTGATAGAGGGCTTTTATTACCCATTCAATAAGGAGTATTAATCCGAAAGTAATTTCAATTTGGTGTTCGAATGAGGGAGAAATCGAATTTGGAATCTTTCAAAAATTTAGGGTTCTTGGGGCGTAAGATTCAATTTGTGATTTGTGATTGAAACTAGAAATTAGTTGAGGGCTATGGATCAAAATGTTTCAAGGAGTAATAAACCAGATTTAATTTTGACATGGTGTTCCGATCATTGAGAAATCGAGGGACAAAGTTTCGTGTTTTAGGGTTCTTCAAGGCTCGGCTTCGATCAATCAATTGGCCATCTTGCGGTAGTTGGAACTTGGAAATTTTAGAGGGCTTTATATAATTGGATCATGATGATCATAGTGGTGTGAAGGATTCGTCGATTGGTGTTTGTCGGTGGCGGAATCAGAAATTGACGTGTTCAGACTTCATGAGTTTTGATCGACGATTTGGCCGGGAAATCGTCGTCCGTTCAGTTAGATTCATGGTGTAGTGGCTTCGTCTCGTTCAGGCGGTCATGGTGACGGGTCAACTTTCTGGCTATGAGGTGGTACCAGCAGTAGTCATTTTTAGTTTTTTTTTTTTAAATTTCAGATTGTTATTCGGTTTCGAATTGTTTTTTAGATTTTTAATCAGTTGGTCTATTGGATCCGGAATTCATATTCTGATTAATTTGTATCAACCAGAAATCTTTTCTCAGCGGGATTATGGAATCTGGTTTAGCTCTGATACCACTTAAATTTCATGCCCCGAGACCGGGGTCGATAACATCGGCGTTGAGTTCAAATATACAATTCGAAGACAACAAGCCTCGTAGTACATAAATTAAAATATAACCAGTCTTTTATTACATAAGCATAAATGTTTTACAACTAAAAATAAAATCATAGCATAAATCTTAACAGGGTTTAGCGGAAGCATAATTATGTAAAATCTTGAAAGCTTTGCAGTAGATCATCAACCCCAAAAGTTGTGTTGTTCTTCTTCTTCGGTATCTGTCTCACTTTTATCTGGGAAGGGGATGTAAGGGGTGAGTATTTGGGAAAAAATACTCAGCAAGCGGGGGTCAACCAAATATGCCAAAAACATATACTTATACAAATTTCGAAACAGGTATCAAAACATAAACTGATACACATAACAACATTTTGCTCCTTTGAGCCACACAAAATGCATCATATCAGAACACATATCATATACTAATTAAATTAGATCGATCTATAAAATATATGGATTATAGAGGTGGCTCATACAGATTCAAGAGGTGGCTCCCGTACGTATAATACTTTGCCCCATTGGTTCAAGAGGTGGCTCACACGTACGTAGCACGTTGCTTCGCACAGCACTTATCTCCCGATATTCAGAATTTTCATGATATCATAGTTTTTAAAATAGTTCACATATTCGACTGAATTTTTAAGCATACATACTTTGTCAAAACGAAAGGGTAATATAACAAAAGCCCACTTACAAATTATTTAGGTTGCAAACGTCTTCAAAATCTTCCTCTTTCCTTGATGGTACAACTAGAAATGATGGTTTTGATAGTATTTATCTATTCTGAAATGAAATTTTGATACATTTTATAGAGCAAATTTACGAGTTTTTTTCCTCCTCGAGTGTAATTGTCATAATTAATGAATATGTGCAAGTCTTCCCACTCCATTGTTTTGCAGTCTTCCCACTCCACTTGCAAGTCTTCCTGCCAGTCTTCTCATCTCATTTGCAAAGTTTGTAAAGTCACATCTGAGTTTCACATTCCTCCATCCTTATGAGAAAGTTCCGTCCTGGAAACTTGAGTTATTTGATCATTAAAAAGATATGGATATTTTCTTCGCATGCTTTCTTCTAGTTTCCACGTAGCTTCTCATTCGGTATGGTTGGACCATTGGATTTTGACATAAGGGATAGATCTTCTTCTCAACACTTGATCATTTGAATCTACAATTCGAATTGGAATTTCATCATATTTCAGAGTTTCATCCAAGTTCCCTTGAGTTACTAGGGGTTCTGCTTCTAGGATGTAATTTGTATCGGAGATGTATTTCCTTAGCTGAGATACATTGAAGACATTGTGGATCCTTGATAGATTAGGTGGTAAGGCTAGTCGGTATGCCAATGATCCCACCTTTTCTAAGATTTCGAACGGTCCTATGTATCTTGGATTCAACTTTCCGGCCTTGTCAAATCGATTTACTCCCTCATTGGTGAAATCTTTACACACACATTCTCACAAACTTCGATTTCCATTGGTCTTCTTTTTATGTCGGCCCAACATTTCTGCCGATCTTGAGCTGCCTTGAGCCTATCTTTAATGATTGCGACCTTGTCAATCGTAGCTTGCACAAGCTCGGGCCCGGTGCCATATTTTCCTCCAACTTTATCCCAATATAAAGGTGATCGACATCTACGCCCATAAAGTTCTTTGTACGACACCATCTCAATATTGCTATGATAGCTGTTGTTGTATGCGAATTCGATCAGGGGCGAGAGTTCACTCAAATTTGCACTGTAATCTATGGTACAAGCTCTTAACATATCCTCGTGGTTTGGATTGTTCTCTCTGTCTGGCCATCGGTTTGTGGGTGATAGGCTGTGCTAAGAGTTACCTTAGTTCCCATAGCTTGTTGCAAATTCTTCCAGAAGAGCGATGCAAATCTGGGATCTCGGTCAGATACAATGCTTACTGGAACTCCGTGAAGTTGCATAATATTATCCATGTATAAGTTTGCCAACTTGTCCAAGTTATAGTTCATGCGAACAGGTAGGAAATGTGTGGATTTAGTGAGTCTATCCACTATTACCCATATACTGTCATGTCTTTGTCGTGACTTTGGCAATCCTACTACGAAGTCCATGGAAATATGCTCCCATTTCCATTCCGGGATTTCTAGAGGTTGAAGTAATCCTTCGGGTCGTTGGTGCTCAGCTTTGACTTGCTGACAGACCAACGAGCGACGAATTTTACCACTTCCTTCTGTAAGTAATCCAAGAGCATACAACGCAGCGGAATAAAATTTTGGATTACTAAAACAATGGATCTATACATAGGGATTCATATCGGATAAAGGAATTACAAGTGTCTCACCCTTGTAGCGTGTTTGAAGCAGAATCCTCGTTGTAGCACCACGAGTCACAAACGAAAGTTTGCACCTTCGTCTCTACGGTATCCACACGATCAAATCGAAAGGGATGTTCAAGAACAAGTTGCTAGACTTATTCTTGAACCAAAGCTCAACTCTCGGTTCAAAACCGATCAACGGCTACCAACAATTTCGACAAGCAAGCGGCGGCGGCCGTGGCTCTTGAAGGGAATGAGGCGGCCGAGAGGAGGAGAGAAGTGGAGGCTAGGTTTTGATATCAAACAATGATATGAAAGAATTGTTAACAATTAATCAAAACCTTGTATTTATATCATAAGGCTTTTAATTAAGGTTCAAGACTTTCTTAAAGTCTTATGAGCCCAAACCCATGATTTAATTAAAACCTTTTAATAATTAAGACTCTTCTTAATTAATTAATTCATCCAATGAATTTAATTTCCCTTATCGATTTAATCTTTTGTGCGACCCGATAGGATCTTGTAATGTTGGCAGTGACATAAAATCTCATTGTCGCAAGCATTGAGCGGTATCTAGCAACACATCAATGCTACCCAAATTACAAGAATGTCAATGACTCGACATAACCTTTAGAACTTGTGATAATATTAACCATGTAGCTTAATCCCTTTGTCCTTTGTGTTTAGATTGAACACGAGTCATGGAATAGTCATACTCGTATATCCAATCTTTATTTCTTGATCCCCAAGTAGAACTAGAATAAACGAATAAGCTCGATATCTCATATCGACTCATTCGAGCATGGCCATGCATTTTAGTTCTCACTTGATCAAGGGCCAAACACATCTCCTGTTATATAGGAGGGACAAATCCTATCTCGATCAGTCAACATCCCTCTACATAATTCGTAGTGTATCCAATAGTCGCCTTTATAGTTTACCCTGTTACGGGTAACGTTTGACGATATCAAAATACATAACTCCTTATGTTGGGATCTTTGATGATCACAAGTCGTAATGATTACATACATTATTATCACTATGAGAATTGCATATGACGATCATATAACTATCCATGTTGCATTCTCATGGTGGGTCTGTCCAGTACATCGTTCTCTAACATGTACCCATATGTTGATTTGATATCTCATATCAATGAACAATTCATCGATCAACACATACTAGTCTCTACGTATTATCATTATCCCTTTCATGATAATACTTGACTATGGACATCTTTAAGAATAATACAATATTATTCTAAGGACATTAACATATATATTAATTCACATTGTACAGTTAAAAGAATAATATATAATAATGAATTGCCATTTATAAAATCATATTACATTGTATGTCATAAACAATCATCTAATGATATGTCTTAGGGCATATCCCAACAAATCTCACACTTACACTAAGACCACTCAGACATATACCTAATGCCTAGAGATCTAGTATGACGATCATGCTTCTGCTGTGACAGTGGCTTCGTCAATGGGTCAGATACATTATCATCTGTTGGTACTTTGCATATTTTAACATCTCCCCATTCAACGATTTCTCGAATGAAATGGAAACGCCTAAGTATGTGCTTGGATCTTTGGTGAGATCTTGGTTCCTTAGCCAATGCGATCGCTCCATTGTTGTCACAATAGAGTTCTATCGGATCTTTAATGCTAGGCACCACTCCAAGTTCAGAAATGAACTTCCTCATCCAAACAGCTTCCTTTGCTGCATCCGAGGCAGCAATATACTCAGCTTCCGTTGTAGAATCAGCTACTGTTTCTTGCTTTGAACTCTTCCAGCTCACAGCACCTCCATTTATGCAATACACATATATTGCGATCGAAAATCATCTTTGTCAGTTTGGAAGCTTGCATCAGTGTAACCCATTACATTGAGCTCTTCCTCACCTCCATAAATCAAGAATGTATCCTTAGTCCTTCTCAAGTACTTCAGGATGTTCTTGACAGCAATCCAGTGACCTTCACCTGGATCAACTTGATATCTGCTCGTCATGTTCAAAGCATACGATACATCGGGACGAGTACATATCATGGCATACATGATAGATCCAATAGCTGACGCGTATGGAATCTTACTCATGCGTTGTCTCTCATCTTCTGTTGAAGGACACTGTTCCTTCGAGAGATAAATGCCATGCGTCATAGGCACGAATCTTTTCTTGGATTCTTGCATGCTAAACCTTTTAAGCACCTTGTCTATGTATGTACTTTGACTTAGACCAAGAAGCCTTCTTGATCTATCTCTATAGATCTTGATTCCTAATACATATGTGGCTTCTCCTAAATCTTTCATCGAAAAGCAGTTCCCTAGCCAAATCTTTACAGATTGCAAGGCAGGGATATCATTTCCAATAAGAAGTATGTCATCTACATACAACACTAGGAAAATGATTACGCTCCCACTGACCTTCTTGTAGACACAAGGTTCATCTTCATTTTTGATAAAACCAAACTCTTTGATTGCATCATCAAAACGAAGATTCCAACTCCGAGAAGCTTGCTTCAATCCATAAATGGATCGTTGTAGCTTGCATATCTTTCCAGCATCCTTTGGATCGACAAAACCCTCGGGCTGTGTCATGTACACATCCTCGAGCAGATTTCCATTAAGGAAAGCTGTTTTGACATCCATCTGCCAGATTTCATAATCATGAAATGCAGCTATTGCAAGTAAGATCCTTATGGATTTAACCATGGCCACTGGTGAAAAGGTTTCATCATAGTCAATACCATGAATTTGTTTGAATCCTTTTGCAACCAGTCGACCTTTATAGGTTTGTACGTTACCATCCATATCGGTCTTTTTCTTGAAAATCCATTTGCACCCTATGGGTCGTACCCCTTCAGGTGGATCAACCAAAGTCCATACTTGGTTTGCATACATGGATTCCATCTCAGATTTCATGGCCTCTTGCCATTTCTCAGAATTATTGCCCATTATAGCTTGTTGATAAGATGACGGCTCATCCTCATCAATAAGTAGTAAGTCACCTTGTTGAGTCACAAGAAATCCATATCTCTGTGGCTCCCGGTGTTCTCTTACAGACCTACGCTGGGCTTGTGTCTCTTGAGCAGGTGCTTCTTCCACAACAGCTTGCGGAGCCTGCTCTGTTTCCATCTCAATCTCAGGTTCAGTGTTTTCTTGTGGTTGAACTTCACTAAGTTCTATTTTTCTCCCACTGGTTTTTCTAGAAATAAATTCTCTTTCAAGAAATACACCAGTCCGAGCAACAACTACTTTGTTCTCGGTGGGATAATAGAAATAGTATCCTTTCGTTTCCTTAGGATACCCCACAAATAAACACTTATCAGATTTGGGTCCAAGTTTGTTAGTGGCGTGACGTCTAACGAAAGCCTCACAACCCCAAATCTTCATAAAAGACATACTAGGACGCTTCCCAGTCCATATCTCATATGGTGTCTTTTCCACTGATTTAGATGGAACACGGTTCAGTAAGAAAATCGTTGTTTCTAGAGCGTGTCCCCAAAACGATATCGGAAGATCTGTATGACTCATCATTGATCTAACCATGTCCAACAAGGTTCGATTTCTCCTCTCGGATACACCATTCCATTGTGGAGTATACGGAGGAGTGAGTTGTGGGACTATTCCACACTCCTTTAGATAGTCATGAAACTCTTGGCTTAAGTATTCACCTCCTCGATCTGATCGAAGGATTTTGATACTCTTGCCAAGTTGGTTTTGTACTTCATTCTTGAAATCTTTGAACTTTTCAAAGGTTTCATGCTTATGCTTCATTAGGTACACATACCCATATCTACTGAGGTCATCAGTAAATGTAACGAAGTATTGAAAACCACCTCTAGCTTGTGTACTTATTGGTCCACATACATCACTATGTATTAGTCCCAATAAAACATTTGCCCTTTCAACATGTCCCTTGAAAGGGGCTTTTGTCATCTTGCCCATTAAACAAGATTCGCATGTTTCATATGATTCAAAATCAAATGAATCTAATGCTCCATCCTTATGAAGTTTAGATATGCGGTTCTCGTTTATGTGGCCCAAGCGACAGTGCCAGAGATAAGTCGGATTACAATCATTATTTTTAATCCTTTTAGTATTTATGTTATAGATAGGCATATCAAGATTTAATACATAAAGACCATTCACCATTTGTGCACTAGCATAAAACATATCATATAAATAAATAGAACAACAGTTGTCCTTTATTATAAATGAAAAACCATACTTGTCTAAACAAGAAATAGAAATTATGTTTTTAGTAATAGATGGCACAAAATAACAGTCTTTTAAAATCAACGATAAACCAGAAGGTAAAGCTAAACAATAATCTCATATAGCTAATGCAGCAACTCTTGCTCCATTTCCAACTCGGAGATCAACTTCACCTTTCGCCAACGTCCTACTCCTTTTTAGATCCTGCACATTTACACAAATGTGAGATCCACATCCAGTATCTAATACCCATGATGAAGAAGTAGATAAATTGACTTCTATAACAAAAATACCTGAAGCGAAATTCACACTTCCTTTCTTTAGATCCTCCAGATATACTTTGCAGTTTCTTTTCCAATGGCCGGTCTCACCGCAATGGAAACAGTTCCCTTCCTTCGCTATCCCCCCTTTTGGCTTTAGTGCATAAGACTTTGGCTTAGATTTCACAAAGACCTTCTTTGCTTTCTTGTGCCTTTAGCTTTGGCCCTTCCTTTGCCCTTATTCACAATAAGAACATTTGTGGCCTTAGTCTTCTTTGTATTTGCTTCATATGTTCTCAACATACCAAGAAATTGAGGTAGAGTCTTTTCCATGTCAGTCATATTGTAATTTACTACGAATCGACTGAAGCTCTCCGGCAACGATTGCAAGATTACATCGGTGGCCAACTCTTGGTCCAATGGAAAACCCAGCTTGTCCAGATTCTCAATGTACCCAATCATCTTGAGCACATGAGTTCCAACTAGGCTTCCCTCTACCATCCTGCACTGGAACAACGCTTTAGAGACGTCATACCTCTCTTGTCTAGCTTGTTGTTGGTACAATTGCTTTAAGTGTTCGATCATATCGAACGCCTCCATTTCCTCATGTTGCTTCTGAAGCTCAGAGTTCATGGTGGCAAGCATAAGCCACCCAACATCAAGTGCGTCACTCTGATGCTTCTTGTAAGCATCTTTATCAGCTCTTGTAGCTGTTAGGGGAGGTTCCTCAGCGGGCAAGGGTTCCTCTAGGACATATTGTTTCTTTTCTTGTTTGAGGACTATCCTCAAGTTCCTATGCCAGTCTAGGAAATTTGTCCCATTTAGCTTGTCCTTCTCAAGGACCGATCGCAGTGATAATGTGCTTGTAACGTTGTTAGTTGCCATGGATATCTACAATATAAATATGCAAAATAAGTTTATGATTTAATCATTTAACATGGTCTTATATTAAATGATACTCCCACTATTTGTTTTAAAAAATATCAACCCTCGAAACCTTTAGTGGGCCAAGATCCATATTTCGCATAATCTTGAGTTAGTTTTGGCTAATCGACCAAGACTCGGTTATTTAGGTAGACAACACTTTGTCAATTACATCACATATAATTCTTGGATAGTTGGACGAACAACACTTTGTTCAATTCATCAAATGAATTATAATCCAACCCATGCCTCTAAATTCCCAATCCTATTGAGATAACCTAGTTAAGTCGTACCCAATTTAAAGTATAACGGATATCACTTTTATCCTTTCGCGTCTTACTAAGATTGCCACGGTGCTTTGCTTTGGCAAACCCACACATGTACAATCGAAGTTATTGACGAGTACTTTTAATTTTGGAAGGCATCTAAAACTTAATATTTTAGAGGGATTTATTGATCTCGTGATTAGTTTGATAATTTAAAATATGTCCACTACATATAGTTGTATACATATCTACATATATGTGTAATACAATTATCATACTAAAACATAAGATAAATCATGCATCAACATACATAATTAAACGTGACATGGTTATAGCCCCTACTAACGATTCTCTCAAGCCAATGAGAAAATCCTAAGAGTCAACCTAAGGTAACTTCACAAGCACCTTCCTTTGGCTCCAATTTGTGAATGGCCTCCTCATCCCGGCACGATGCTCCATCTTCATTGATCACCATCAATAAAATAAACTACACTATTTACAATATATAGAACTCCTCGATTCACATTCGAGGGGAACATAGGGGAGGGATTACATTTAGAATGAAATAGAGAAGGCACGACACGTAGGTCGTATTATATATTACAAACATCCACAAACCCTATCTAATAGGTCAAAGGGCTATAACCACGCACCATGCTCAAACAACACTTAAGGCATGCATTAACATTTAATTAATTAAATTCTAAACATTTTAAATTTAATTCTAATTAAAACTGTAAAATAATTTTTGAAAAATTATCGTACGCTCGGGACATCACATGCCACGAACAAAAGCGACTAAGACACGAACCACCATGGTTCGAACCACAAAGCACACGGCTTGACCATTAATGGGCCTAGGGTTCCAAACCCTAGCCGCCTCGCACCTTCATGCAACTTTATCGAGCCATCTTAATTGAAACGCCGGAATTGGTTAGCCACGAGTCACGGTCAGGCCATGCACGGAGTTGGCTCAACCATCTCGAGCTAAGGGTTCGAAAAACCTTGCTCTCATGTGGTAAAGCTACTAACCATGCATGCGTGAACCATTATCGAGCCAAAGAGTTCAAAACTCATCCACGTCTCAAAACTTTAGCAAAATAGGCGACGATGGCCGAGCCATTCACGGCCACTAGGGTTCGAAACCCTAGCCGTCATGAGCTAGCCGTCACGTCCAATGGGTTCTAAACCCTAATCAATTTTCGACACTTCCATGCACAATTATTAGCCACAACGACTAAGCCATCTCGAGCCAAGGTTTCGAAAACCCTAGCCCTCATGTGGCTAGCCGTGGTGTCATTTGTGATGGTGATGGCCGAAAACTTGCTCAATAAATATGATTATTCGCCAATTATATCAAATACAATTCTACGATGATTTTCACAAACTAAATATTAACATATCATATATGTTCATACAGTTTTAAATAGCATGCAATATTAATTCTAATATGATTAAACTATTTAACCACATAAATCCGATATGAGCCTTGTACACGGCTCTGATACCACTGTAAGTAATCCAAGAGCATTCAACGCAGCGGAATAAAATTTTGGATTACTAAAACAATGGATCTATACATAGGGATTCATATCGGATAAAGGAATTACAAGTGTCTCACCCTTGTAGCGTGTTTGAAGCAGAATCCTCGTTGTAGCACCACGAGTCACAAACGAAAGTTTGCACCTTCGTCTCTACGGTATCCACACGATCAAATCGAAAGGGATGTTCAAGAACAAGTTGCTAGACTTATTCTTGAACCAAAGCTTAACTCTCGGTTCAAAACCGATCAACGGCTACCAACAATTTCGACAAGCAAGCGGCGGCGGCCGTGGCTCTTGAAGGGAATGAGGCGACCGAGAGGAGGAGAGAAGTGGAGGCTAGGTTTTGATATCAAACAATGATATGAAAGAATTGTTAACAATTAATCAAAACCTTGTATTTATATCATAAGGCTTTTAATTAAGGTTCAAGATTTTCTTAAAGTCTTATGGGCCCAAACCCATGATTTAAATAAAACCTTTTAATCACTTAATTAAGACTCTTCTTAATTAATTAATTCATCCAATGAATTTAATTTTCCTTATCGATTTAATCTTTTGTGCGACCCGATAGGATCTTGTAATGTTGGCAGTGACATAAAATCTCATTGTCGCAAGCATTGAGCGGTATCTAGCAACACATCAATGCTACCCAAATTACAAGAATGTCAATGACTCGACATAACCTTTAGAACTTGTGATAATATTAACCATGTAGCTTAATCCCTTTGTCCTTTGTGTTTAGATTGAACACGAGTCATGGAATAGTCATACTCGTATATCCAATCTTTATTTCTTGATCCCCAAGTAGAACTAGAATAAACGAATAAGCTCGATATCTCATATCGACTCATTCGAGCATGTCCATGCATTTTAGTTCTCACTTGATCAAGGGCCAAACACATCTCCTGTTATATAGGAGGGACAAATCCTATCTCGATCAGTCAACATCCCTCTACATAATTCGTAGTGTATCCAATAGTCGCCTTTATAGTTTACCCTGTTACGGGTAACGTTTGACGATATCAAAATACATAACTCCTTATGTTGGGATCTCTGATGATCACAAGTTGTAAGGATTACATACATAATCACTATGAGAATTGCATATGACGATCATAAAACTATCCATGTTGCATTCTCATGGTGGGTCTGTCCAGTACATCGTTCTCTAACATGTACACATATGTTGATTTGATATCTCATAACAATGAATAATTCATCGATCAACACATACTAGTCTCTACGTATTATCATTATCCCTTTCATGATAATACTTGACTAGGGACATCTTTAAGAATAATACAATATTATTCTAAGGACATTAACATATATATTAATTCACATTGCACAGTTAAAAGAATAATATATAATAATGAATTGCCATTTATAAAATCATATTACATTGTATGTCATAAACAATCATCTAATGATATGTCTTAGGGCATATCCCAACAAATTTTTCCATTCCGGGATTTCTAGAGGTTGAAGTAATCCTTCGGGTCGTTGGTGCTCAGCTTTGACTTGCTGACAGACCAACGAGCGACGAATTTTACCACTTCCTTCTTCATTCCATTCCACCAAAATCTCTCTTTCACATCATTATACATTTTAGTACTCCGGGGTGGACTGAAAATTTTGACTTATGTGCTTCAGATATCACCTCGTGTCTAAGGTTGTCAATATCTGGCACAAACAGTCGTTCTTTCATCCATAGGACTTCGTCTTTGTCTGACTGAAACTCAGAGATCTTCCTCTCTTTGACTTGCTCTTTCAATTTTGTCAAATTGGGGTCTTGATCTTGATTTAGCTTGATTGCTTCTTACAAACATGGTTGAGCCGAGAGTGAGGCCAATATCATCTTTCCTTTATCTTTTCTGCTCAACGCGTCTGCCACTTTGTTCGCCTTCCCGGGATGATAATTGATTGAGATGTCGTAATCCTTTAGGAGTTCAATCAACCGTCTTTGCCTCATGTTCAAATCTTTTTTGAGTAAACAAATACTTGAGGCTTTGGTGATCAGTGAATACTTCACATTTTACGCCATAGAGGTAATGCCTCCAACAAATTTTTGATAATAACCGGCTAGCCCTAATTTTCCCCTGATTACATAGATTGGATTTTGGATTTTTGAGACGACGATGGCTTGTGAGCTAAGCAGATGAAAATGTGCATGCTCACCAATCAAAAGCTTGGGAATCTTGTTGACCGTTGCGCGTGTTGGTAGGCCTGGTGGCTATTATTGCCTAATTCAACCACCAAATCCTCGTGCGAATTGTAGACGAATATTTTATTATTATTATTCAATTGTAGACGAATATTTTAAGAAGTGACTGTAGGAATTTTATTATTTTTAGGATAAATAGCGGAGAATCCGAAAGTTCATATATTATAGCACTTCACCTTATAATATTTATAAAAAAAAAACCGAAGATGTTATTTAATATTTAAAAACTATTAACATAGGGGTCCAATAGATGGTAAAATGTTTTTTTTAAAATCATATTTGAAATTAAAATTTATAAAAGGTTATATATCAAATTATGATTAGTTTGGACATAGTAGCAGTTTGCTAAAAAAAAATCAGGAGTATTTGTTTAAATTCAGATAGTTAAAAATAGGGAAAAGTGCAATTTTAGTCATAATACTTTACTACTAAAGCGTTTTTAGTCATTAAATAGTTCACCCTAACCTTTTTAGTCTTTAATCTTTTATATAGGTTATGAAATTAGTCCTTATTGTTGACTAAGACATATATACCCTTTAAATAATTTGTAAAATAGAAATAGGCCCATCATGAGGCTTCCGTATTACAATAAAATTTTGACAAACTGGTATATAACTACCATCAGGTATCCTACCAGGTTTTACGATGGCTCATCACCACCACCCACACGATCGAAACTGATGGTTCTGCAAATGGATCCTTCAACAGTAGGTAGCACATCTATAATTCGTTTCCTACTTTAGAGCATAGAGTATAACCAGATATATGGAAGAGTTAAAGAAATCTGGGAGATAGATGGGCAACAGCCTTACTTTTATTCTGAAATTATTTATAATATTTATTATATTAATACATCTTCTTCTGGGAGGAGACGAACATGTTTAGCCTATCACATACTGATGGTTGACTCGAAACAATACTGAACAAAGTACAAACAAAAATATTACAAAGAAAGAAATTATTACTAAGCTATGAAAGTTGATAAATTTACAGCTTGGAGACTATAATATTTATTTGTGAGAAAACTATGGAGAATTTATGATGTCCTTAGCTTCCTCAAGGCTTTGCCTTATATAGGCATGAATCCGGATTTCAAATGCGGATTCCAAAACCTTGTTTAATATTAAGTGCGCTCGTGAGTACACCTTTATCTCGTGGCCTGGCATCTTTGTCTGAGTGCGCCAGACTATTCTCATGAGTGGTCCTAGCATTTTGGTTTCTTTTGATAATGGTAGTGGTCCTCGTCAGAGTTACATGCCTCATGTCTCCATGTAGACTCTAGATATTTGGCTTTTGTGGTCCGCGTGGGAATCTTCGACGTTTGTCTGGTCCCGCTCTGTCCTCTTTCTTCTGGTCCCTTTTGTGAGGGAATCATTTCCCGAATAGTGGCTCCTTTTGCTCTAGGCTGCTTGGGCAGATATGGTCATAGCATCTTCCAAAGTGTGCTATGTTGCAGAATTTCTGGTATGTTTCTTTGGTAGTCGGAATCTTGTTATCCCACAATACCTGCCTTTTCTTTTCGAAGATCACTTCGGCAATTCATTGGTATAGCTAGTCATGGAGTTCACCAAGAAAGATCAATTCGCTGTTTACTTGGAATATTTTGAATGGATACTTGAATTTGTCCATCTCTGTGAGACAGACCCATAATCCGTATGCTCTTTTGGTAATGATATCTTCTTCTGTGAGCGGGAAAACTAGTATAGTTCCTCCAGGAGGGTTGTTAATCTGATCCATCGCCTTCCAGTTAGGCCTCTGCAGCTTTATAAAGTGGAAGCTGGGATGCAGGCCTTTTCCTATGATTTTTGGGGCTGCAGTTAAGAATTTTACTCCAGAACATCTCATCTTCCTAGTGTATAGTTGTTTTGCCATGAGTCATACACTCCCTCGTAGATCAATTCTGGTAACTTTGCAATTTTCGGAGAACTTGGTGATTTGGTGAAAAATTGAGGCTAGACAGCCAAAGTCAAACCACTCGCGGACACTTTCTATTTTGACACCAGGATGCATCCACATCCTTGGGTATTTTCCTGACCAATCAGCTGTTATTTTTTCAAGAATTACACCCACTCTTGTATAAAGTTTCTCCCATGTTTTCTAGTATTCCTGCAAATGGGAACTGAGGAAACTTTAATCTCGTTAGTATTAACCTTAGACTTGCCCGTCGATAGCCTAAGATTAATCTCTTCCTCATTAACCCCTGAGGTACTGGGTTGGCTTGATTCTTCATATATCATGGATACCTGGGAATCAATTTTTCCTTGTGTGTATTTCCCGAATGGATCACTACTAGAACTCGTAGTGGTGGTATACCCCACACCAGTTGATGAGTCTGGCTCTCGCAAACACGACTTTAGCTTCGTCGTCAAAGCATCCCGTCGGAGGGGAACATAAAGACTGTCCCATAAATAGGTGTGAGCCTGCATAGTAGCCTTTATAAAATGTTGGACCTTCGTGAGACCCAGTTCCTAAAAAATACAAATATATATCAAAAAACATAATATCTTCCAGGAATCACTATAAAATCATAGTATAATAAGTGTAAAATTCACATTTATCACACATAACAGACAATTTGTTGATTAAAACGGTACCTGCCACAACATCATTGGCATCGTCCGCCTCATTCCGTGTCATGGAAAAGACCATAGAATTGGGTTTGTTTTCTTTCGGTTTGTTTGGAGGGGCCCCATTGCCTGCACCAGTTCCCTTTTTCTCAGTCTCAGGGTAATCCGCAATCCTATGCCCAAACTTTCCACATCGGAAGCAAGCACCACTCTGTCTGAGACATTCCCCAGTATGTGAAAGATTACAAACTGGGCACTTTGGGAATTCTTTGTTGTTCGGGGTAGATGTAGGTCCTCTTTGTTGATTATTGAACTGATTTGGTCGTTTGAACTTCTGGCCATTGTTAGAGGTCTAATTAGGGAGAGGTCGTTTGCGCTTGAATTCTTCTTCTCGGTGATGTATATCAGTCTCGGCCCTGATGGATGCTCCCATCACGTCCCCAAAGTTGGTGGTCTCATATACTGCTAAGGCTGATTTGATCCGATTGTTCAGACCCTTCTTGAAACGGTGCAGCTTTAAGTCATCGTCTGCCATAATGGTTGGTGCATAAGTCCATAGGGAATGGAATTTTGAAGAATACTCAATCACTGACATTCCTGAAGTTTGTGTCAGGTTATCAAATTCTTCCAACTTCTGGAGGTTAACGGCTGCTGGGAAGTATTGATTCAAAAATGCGCCTCGGAACCTTTGCCAAGTGATTGGTCTGGTCTCTTCCATCGAGGTGATTCTTTTCTATGATTCTTTTCTACTTCTTTCAGCCAGTGCTGAGCCACTTTTGGATTTGAGTTATTGTCGAACGTTGTCACTCGATTCTTACGAAGAGACGCATAATGGTACTTATTCCTTGCGGTTGAGGATGTGGCTGTGCCGGTTAGCAGTTGGGTTAATAAACCCTTGAAGAGTAGTGGCCACGATGGTAGCTATGGCCATGAAGTCTTCACTACTTAAACCCGTTCTTGGTCTTTGGGGTGGATCTTGGCTTCCACCGGCTTCATTATTGTTATTGCGTGGAAATGCGTATCGCGGGTTGCGGTTGTTACGGGGTGGACGCCCAGCCATATCCTACAAATTCATATATTTGTAATTTTGGTCCAAAAGTAATTTGTATAAACTCTCCCATATCGAGACATTCATCAATCCAAGCCTCAAGTTTTACTATAAATAATGACTTAAGTCGAGTTGAAAATCACACCTCTAAAAATTCTCCTTGGTTATTTTCAAAACCAATTTGAGAATCACTTAGTGTTTGGATCAGTAGTTACTACTGGGACTGAACTTTTTAGTCTAAAGTTTAGCTAGAAGCAAGGTGGTTCATCTGGACGAGTCGAGCTTCGAGACATGTCTGAAGAAACCCCAATGTTTTTAATATTGTGTTTTTATTTTGCAGTTTATTGTGTTTTTATGTATGTTGGTGATGTCGTTTGGACATCTAATATTATTTATTATGAGTTTATTTCTTTTTGTAATGTGGATCAGATATGTAATATTTTAATTTGGATAAAATATTAGTTTGTAATGATAATTATATAAAAAGAAATAAAGGTTTCACACCACTAATATTGCAGTTATAAATTACACGCCTCTAAATTTATGTTAATCAAGATTGTCAATTTGCAAAACGTTTATAGCTTAAAAACATTGAAGAAAATTGTAAAGTTTAAGGTCATTCTTACAAGCGAAATTATATGGTCATCATATAGGTTTGTCAATGAAAAATGAGTTTAAAATTAAGGTTGTGGAGAGATAAAATAATATTTTTAAGAAACATACAACAATAATATCTAAAAGTTTAGTTTATTCTTACTAAACAAAAAATTATATAAAACAGAACATGAATTATCATAATCTTGGTGTATTTTGAAAAAAATTGTTTAAGTGATTGAGAAATCGAAGGATAAATCTCAAACTTTTTATAGGCTAATGGGTGCAAAAATTGCGATTCAAAATTCTGTCAATCCAGATCTGGAAATTCAAAATTGGCCGAGCGATTTTAATGAGCATGATATGAGTATCATAAACCCAGAATTAATTTGAAAATGGTGTTTGAATTTGAGAGAAATCGAATCCTGAATTTTACGAAATTTTAGGGTTCTATAGCGCGAACATCGATTCAAAATCGAGCATCTTACCCTGTTTGTGAGAAATATCTGATAGAGGGCTCTAATCCGAAAGTTATTTCAATTTGGTGTCCGAATGTGGGAATCTTTCGAAAATTTAGGGTTCTTGGGGCATAAGATTCGATTTGTGATTTGTGATTGAAACTAGAAATTAGTTTAGGGCTACGGATCGAAATGTTACATGGAGTAACAAACAAGATTTAATTTTGACATGGTGTTCCGATCATTGAGAAATCGAGGGACAAAGTTTCGTGTTTTAGGATTCTTCAAGGCTCGGCTCCGAACAATCAATTGGCCATCTTGCGGTAGTTGGACTTGGAAATTTAGAGGGCTTTATATAATTGGATCATGATGATCATAGTGGTGTGACAGATTCGTCGATTGGTGTTCGTCGGCGGCGGAATCAAAAAATTGACGTGTTCGGACTTCGTGAGTTTTGATCGGTGATTTGGCCGGGAAATCGTCATCCGTTCAGTTCGATTCATGGTGTAGCGGCTTCGTCTCGTTCAGGCGGTCATGGTGACGTGTTGACTTTTCGGCTACGAGCAGCGGTGGCGGCGACGAGGTGGCATCGACAGTAGTCATTTTCAGTTTTTTTTTTTTTAAAAAAAAAATTTAGATTGTTTTTCGATTCCCAACTGATTTTTATATTTTAATAAGTCTTTTATTCCATAACAATAAATGTTTTACAACTGAAAATAAAAGCATAACTTAAATCTTAATAGAGTTTAGCGAAAGCATAATTATGTAAAATCTTGAAATCTTTGCAGTAAATCACCAACCCCAAAAAGTTGTTAATTTTGCTCCTTTGAGCCATACAAAATGCATCATATCAGAACACATATCATATACTAATTAAATTAGATCGATCTACAAAACATAAGGATTATAGAGGTGGCTCATACGAATTCTAGAGGTGGCTCCCGTACGTATAGTACTTTGCCCCATTGGTTCAAGAGGTGGCTCACACGTACGTAGTACATTGCTTCACATAGCACTTGCCATCATAGTTTTTAAAATAGTTCACATATTCGACTGAATTTTTAAGCATATATACGTTGTCAAAACAAAGGGTAATATAACAAAAGCCCACTTATAGATTATTTAGGTTGCAAAAAGGCTTCAAAATCTTCATTTTTTCCTTGATGGTACAACTAGAAATGATGGTTTTGATAGTATTTAATATGTGCAAGTCTTCCCACTCCATTGTTTTGCAGTCTTCCCACTCCACTTGCAAGTCTTCCTGCCAGTCTCCTCATCTCATTTGCAAAGTTTGCAAAGTCAAATGTGGGGTTTCACATATAACTTGGGAAATCAGAAACTTTGCAACAAGTTCTAGTTCTTAAAACAGAGTGCCAAAGGGATTTGATTACTGCATATTTATAGATATATCGAATAGAATTGGTGCGATTGGATCGGTCAGGATTCATAACAAAACCTTTAATGGAGTTGGACTCAATTGAACGAAAAACCTATATTATGCAACAAAGTTAGTTGAAATAATGGCTTAAAAATTCAAAACTCAGGAGCAAAAAGAGAAACATCAAAATTTGATCATACTTGGACATGCCAAGACTCTCGATCATTGTCGCTAAGGCTGGCAGCCTCAGCTAATCCCAACATGTCAGTAATTCTTTCAATCTCGAGTAAACTATCATCATACGAAGTTTTCATTTTCTGAAAACTACTACGCTGCTTTGAGGCCTTTATCCAAATTTCCTCAAAGTTCATCAATATATCATATGCATCCGGGCCATCAATTCTACAGTGTAAATCATGCCAAGGTTTTTCGTTCAATTGAGTCCAACTCCGTTAAAGGTTTTCCCAAGGATCCGAAGGAGGCAATAGACAGGGTAAACAATAGTTTATCTATTACTTTATCTTGGAGAATATTCATGATCTTATGTTCTATGGGGAGGATAACCCGGAGGGAAAAAATGTATAATTTGGCACTGCCACATCCCTTACTCCATCATGTGAATAATTTCATTCTATTCCCCCTTTCTTCCTGTGATCAATCCTTTCTTTGATCTTTAACGTATTTGGAGTCTGCCAGCCTGTTTAGCATGGATGGAGACTTCGCGCTATCACAGAGCTTGCAAAACTTCTTAAAAAGCATGATTTCTGTTAGTAATTGATGATTTAAGTTCTTAATTAGCTTATTTTCACTACAAAAACATTTTCCCTTAAAAAAGATTGCTCGAGAAATCGGTGAAACTTCAGTCTCTCATGCTTGCTCTTTATTGATTTGGTTTTACATTATAATTGCCAGCTTTTTTTTCTCGAACTTCTGGATTCATATGATTATGTTATATATTAGCTAAAGTGCCATTACCTTCATATGTAGGCCCATATAACATTTGTTTGCGGGAAACTGGTGGAGGAGGAGCTGAAAAGTTCAACCGCGAAACATGCGTCGACATTTAAAGTCACGTTGGCATTCTGTGTAAAGCCGCTGGTTGCCATGGTGGATTCATAGCATACAGAAGGCGACAGATAAACGTTAATCAATTATAAGGCTCTGTTGCTACAATTTATGGATGTGTTCATATTTAGGATTAAACAAGGCACAGTGACAAGATGGCACCAAAAACGCTTGTCAAGACGATATTTGGAATCTTCGTCCTTAAAATGATATTGTCATGCAACGGTACTTACGGTTTCAAAGACAATTCGTTTCCCAAGATACAACGAATATGACGCATGATAGAAACACTTCAAATCTCAACACATTAAATCACAAAGGCTTAAAGACACTCAAATATATGAATGATATGATGAAGAAAGCACAGAATTTTGCTCTCAAAACTTGAATTTGATCTTGCAAAAGTATGTTTAATTTGAAAAAGGGTTGTTATATTTTTCTAAAATATACATCACCAAAAGATATCATTTTGAAGCACAATTTCACAAAAAAACGGATCTGCACAGAAGAGACACCCTTTAGCAGAAAATTGCACTGACAATGATCGATCGCTACTTATACAACAGACAATAACTGATGATTTACCCATTCTTAATTTCAATTCATTGAGCATTTTTTCAACAACCCCACACATGAATTAAATAATGCATGTATGCATATGCTTGGAAGAGTGCCTTTAGCGAACTGTTATAGCATCTGGAGAGGTAGCTTGTGGTTTCGAACCTTCCGTAGTGGTATTCAATCGGATTTACTTGACTTAATAGTGAACATATTGTCTTGAACTATTTAGTCAATTGTGTAAACCTAGAAACTGAACTTACATCGTAACAATGCTAACGTTCGTTTTGGTTTCTTACTGTTGTGTCCATTACAACCTTGGACCACGCTTGGTTTCATAAGTGTTTTTTTCATATTTGAAGTGACCACACTTCGACCCACGTAGGTGATATCCTAAAAGAGTATCATATTATACTCCAACATATTTATTTATATGTTTTAGGAATCATTAAATGTCTTTTTCGATCCTCATACCTCTTTTGCAGGTTACATCTCTTATCATAGGAATGTGTTGGAGATTATCTCCAAAGTGTTTCTCCAATCTCGTAATTGGGTTGTTTCTTTTGAACATAGATCTTGGGATCTCCAGTCAACTAGGTTAGGTATCCACTACAAGATTTTAATTTTGGGCTTTTAATCTCATTCCCCTCGATAGACACTTTACATGATCTCTCGCTTAACCTTTTCGTAAACTTTATCCGTAGATTACTTATGTCAATAGAGATCACTTGGCATATGGTATTATGTATACGATGTAGAAGTCGAGACTTACCATTGTGAATACTACTTTATGCCCTTTCTATAGCAATATATATTAATTGCAGGCACAAGTTTTTTCCAACAAGAAATTTTCTCTAAGAAACTTCGAAGCTATTTGCCCTCTTCTCCGGCTTTTTCCATTGCTATGAACTATGTTTGCTTAGAGGATTTCCACGACAAAACAGCCACATTAATGATAAACACATAACCATTTGTAGATCTTTCATACCATATATCCAATTTGCATGGAAATTCTCAAATTTAATTCACAATTCAAATTTTAAACGCAATAATTATTAGAAATCCAAGTTCAAGATTTTATTTTATTGTTGGTGTTCACTTATCGTGTACGCTCAAATTTACATCACTCAATCTCAAGATTCATAACAATACTGCAGTAGCGTGAGTAGTGATCGACCTACGTGGAAGTGTGAATTCTTGTGTTAATGGAAATCAAAATAAAATAATAAAAGATGGGGTTGTGCGGATAAATTATAACTAGAAAGTAAAAACAAAGTGATTATACTATTGAAAGCGATTCTTGGTATTCCTCAACTCTACATTTGATATTATTATCTATCTCAAAGACTCAATTTACTTGAATATTCATCAATTGAAAATTCAATTCTTCACTCACCTTATTCCTAGTCAAACATAAATCAGCTTTCAAATTCAACTCTTATCAAATTATACCAAAACAACATCAGTTAAGATCAATTCAATGATAGCTTTCAAAACTAGTGAGTGATGAATATAAATAACATAAACACACGCGGTTTATATTAATCTAGTCAATTATTTTCCCTAAAACTTAATAAAATCACAGTAGAAAATTATCAGTCTTAGTTGCTTCTTCAATTAGATTACTCAACAATCTCTTATTCGATATCTAATTCGCAATAGATTGCATGCAAGTTACTAGGTTGTCAATCCAATAATAAGACAAGAATCATATCAATAAAATCAGAAATGCATTGTATTCAATCATTATTAAATTACTTCAGTTTTGTTGAGGTGTTGGTCCATGGTTGCGGTTTGTGTCTTGCATTCTAGGCCTCTCGTTTTCTGTAACAAATCTCTTGCTCAAGGTTATTTCTCATCATTACAAATCATCTCGAAGTGGTTTGTTGTTCCCTTATAATTATGGGCTGATCAAGCATAATTTTTTGCATTTTTGTGTTGTAGCTGATGTTGAGGAACAAATGTCAACAATGAAGAAATCATCAAGAGGAAGGGTGATCAAATGCAAGATGTTCGACTAGAAGTCTTAAACCATCCTTTTTCGATAATATTAAATGGATATTAACATTATGAAATGAACTTTTTTTGTAGTTTTTGCTCATCTTGTCTGTATGATGCACATTTGCGTAAAAGTCATATTTTGTTTGCAACGTTGTGATTGTCACGTGTATGATGATGACTGCTTAGACGGCTCCACAAATATTTCATTCTATGATGATCATGTTGTTTCAGCTTTTTATGCTTTTTCAGAACAAATGCATTTCTACTGGCACCGCAGCAATCGCGCTTTGCGCGATGCGAGAATACTAGTGTGTGTGTATATATATATATATATATATATATATATATATATATATATATATATATATATGCTAGTTTTTTTTTTTGGCACCGCACAAGGCGCAGTGTTAGGTACCAGCATGTTGGTCAATTTTTTCGTAATTTGATCGAAAATAACATTTCAAATAACTGATTTTAACAAACTTTAATGGAAAAAAATAACAAAAAGACTGATTCTAATTTTTTTTTATGTATATCTTACTATATAAACTGAAAAAATAACATTTGAAGTTGCGTGCATCAACAACTATTCCTCACAATAGTAAATTTAGGACACTTATTACATAGGGTAATATATATATATATATATAGATATATATATATGCTTACTGAGTTTGCATGAACAGTATGTTTTACCTCAAGTTTAGTCTATTTTATCCGTTCTAGTATTTTTTATATAAAAAAAAAATCTGAACGAAAGAGAATCAAACTAATTTTTTTTTAACATATAAAAAAAATATCTGAACGAAAGAGAATCAAACTAATTTTTTTTTAACCAATAGAAATATTATGGCAGCCATTAAACTATCATTATATATGAAACTAAATCTCACTTGAAATGGTCAACTCGTGGTAATAATGAAAACTGAATTATTTATAAGTGATTTTAGCACTCACAAATATCCTCCCAATATCCCAGTCAGTAGAAATTCCATACAATCACTCTCAGCAAATTTCATATATAGCCATTTTCGACTAAGGTAACTGAGGGAGTCGGTACAAGCTAGGAAAGCATAATTCATACCAAACTAAAAGAAATAGTAAGAAAAGAAAGCATGTTTTTATTACAACTCTCTTCATACATCAAAGTTTCTAACGGCATGAGGTCCACAACGTCGAAGAGTGCTGCAAAACGGCTGAAAACAAACATCGTAAACGCCAAAACTTTGCTTGCACAGTTCCTTTATCTTCCCATCGGTTCCATCTAAAAGTTCATAGCCATAGACTTTTTCAGCGGTAGCAAATAACTAAGTCATTCCATTCAAAACGCTATTGTCAGTCACCACTTTTTGATCAATATCTCTCAATCCCATTGCTTTGATTCTTCTAAGAAAAACCATTTTCCAGTACGAGGAAGATAAAACACAAATTGAGAACTTGTTTCTCCACAAGCAAATGGTGTTGGAATCCCCACTTGAAGATAGCCAGGTTTGAATGGCAGGTCCCCTTCCTAGCCTTCTTCGGAATCTGCAAGAACTCCGAGGTACGATTCTTCGTGTCATAAGCCACAATATAGGGCCAGACGAGTTCATTCCCTTTCCCGAAGTTTAATCCACAATCTGAAACAAAGTAAATCATTCCTTTCAAGTATGTGGAGAATCCCAGCCTCATGTTTGTTCCTCCAAAGTCCATGCTTCCGAGATCCCTCCAAATCTTCTGCTCAGGGTGAAGATCTTACATTGAAACTTCGCTCTCCACTCATTCGGGTGACCACTGATAACAACACGTAGTCATCTCTATTTTCATCTTCTTCTTTAAAGAAAATAAGATTGAATCTTTTTTGCAAGCTCTCATTCGGAATAGGTACTTGCATATAAGATGTTGTTGTTGGATTGAATATAAACAAACAGGGGTCTTCTCCATCTTTTTTCCAGCATAGCAAGCTGTTGAAAGAGGCCAAAAGCTTACCAAATTCACCCAAAAATTCAACAACTTTGCATGGCAAGGAGCAGATGTGATTTCCTTGACTTTGGATCGCATGCAGTTCCAGCCTATCATAGGCATAATACCAAAACCTGTTGTGTAGGAAAAAAAATCAGAATCGCCTATGAATCTCATGTTTTCTGACTGTTTTTTGATGAAAAAATCATCCGACAATATTTTGTCTATTGATTTAGACACCAGAGAAAAATTATGTAGGTTCTTTCGGGGTAACCATGAAAAAATTTCAAGCAACTGATCTTCGTTGAATGCATTGCGATATTACAGGGTTTTGTTTTCGTGAATATATATATATATATATATATATATATATATATATATATATATATATATATGTTGGACGGTGGTTGTTTAGGTGGCTCCTTCCAGAAGATGTATTGTTGCTATGGTGGCTTGGACGGTGGACGGTGGAAGGTGGCACACCATAGAATTCAACAATGGTAGGAAGAAAAGTTGGCATCAACTTGTTCACCGAAGGGTTTCTACGCCTATATAAACTCATCATCCCTCACTTCTGAAATTCATCCCTCAATCTGAAATTACTTCTCAATATTAAGCTATTAAAGCTTCTGCATCTGTTTCTGTGAGTTGTGAGGTGATCCTCAAGAGTTTGTAATTCTCGTCAGAAATTTCCAATAAATTGTGTTTGCTTCCCGTGGATGTAGGCAATTGCCGAACCACGTAAATATTCGTGTTCTTGTATATGTGTATGATTTTTGCACTTTATTTTGGGTATTCTGGCACAACAATTGATATCAGAGCCATGTGTTTGTGAAAATACCCGAAAATTGAAAGTGTCCGAAATTGATTTTTTATCATACTACTAGATTCGTCTCGTCGACGGGAGTCCGGAACAATTTTCGGTTCGCAATTTCGACTTCCGAGTCAACGGGAAATTAAATTTAAAGTTTTGAAAATATTCTGAAAATAAGGTCTGCACGTACGTGCATGTTGGAGAAGAAAGGATCCGATCCAACTTCAAAAATCGGATCCGGGTCGACCCAAAAATCGGCCCGAAGAACCAGTCAGCCCGATTCAAGGCCCGAAACTACCGACCCAGCCCGAACCGGGCCCGGCCCTCCGGTCAGCTGAACCAAATTGAACCAGCTGGTTCGACCGAACCGGCTCTGAACCGGTCCAGACCGGTCCAAAACTAAAATAGCCCATTCTTGCTCGTTTTACGTCCGATTTTGTTGATCCAAGACTGGTTTCCTACTATTTCGACCCTTCCGGACGCAACGGTAGCATCGGTTTCTGCTAAAAAGCTACCCAAAAGGTCGAAGTAATGGATGAAGAAGCATCCACTAGCGGTTCAGTGCGACGAACCATGTTATCCAATGCGAAGTTCGAGGTGGAGAAATTTGACGGCACCAACAACTTTGGCATGTGGCAATGTGAAGTATTAGATCTCTTATTCCGTGAGGGATCTAATATAGCTTTGGAGTCTAAGCCCAAAGACATGTCACCTGATGATTGGAACTATGTCAACCGGCAAGCTTGCGGGACAATCCGGCTCTGCTTATCCAAGGAGCAGAAGTATTTTGTCATGAAAGAAACGTCTGCAACGAGTCTCTGGAAGAAGCTGGAGGACAAATACATAACGAAAAGCATAGAGAACCGGCTCTATCTGAAAAAGAAGCTTTTTCGTTTCCAGTATAAGAAAGGTACGCCAATGATTGAGCATCTTGATAATTTCAACAAAATTATTGCCGATCTGCAAAATCTGGAGGTTGAAGTTCAAGATGAAGATATGGCGTTATTGTTGTTAAATTCCCTGCCCGAATCTTATGATCATCTGACCACGACTTTGTTATACGGCAAAGACGATGTCAAATTCATGGATGTTTCCAATGCGTTGGTAAACAATGAATATCGGAGGAAAGACCAGTATGATCATAGAGATACCACGTCTGAAGCACTGATGGTATCCAGAGGGAGAAATAACAACAAACAATATGTCAAGGGACGAGGCAGATCCAGATCGAAGTCCAGAGGAGAATCAACACGGAGACGTCCTGCAAAGGATGAATGTGCCTATTGTCATCAGAAAGGGCACTGGAAGAAGGATTGTCCTAACAAGGATAAGCCAAATGCGAATGTGGCACAACAAAATTCTAACAATGAAGATGATTCGGCATTCTCGGTTTCATCATCTTCATTCAATTCATCTGATAGATGGATTCTGGATTCTGGTTGTTCTTATCATATGTGCCCACATCGCCAGTGGTTCTCAGACTTTGAAGAAATCAATGGTGGGGTTGTCCTTATGGGCAACGATAATGCCTGTCAAACAAAAGGCATCGGTATAGTCCGCTTGAAGATGCACGACGGTACTATCAAACAACTTACAGAAGTGTGATATGTTCCTGATCTGAAGAAGAATCTGATCTCACTTGGAGTCCTCGAGTCCAATGGATACAAGATAACCATGGAGGGCGGAATTCTAAAAGTTGTACGAGGTGCACTCTTAGCGATGAAAGGTACTCGAGAAAAAAATCTATATTTTCTGGATGGTCACACATTTTCTAGGAGAGCTGCAGTCTCCACTAGCACTGTTGAAGATTCACCTGATACCTCACGGCTCTGGCATATGCGCTTGGGACATGCCGGTGAGAAGACTCTGCAAAATTTAGTGAATCGAGGTGTTCTGAAAGGTGCCAAAAGTGGGAAACTTGACTTCTGTGAACATTGTGTCTTGGGCAAGCAGACACGTGTCAAGTTTGGTACTGCTATCCATCGTACCAAAGGGATATTGGACTACGTGCACACCGACGTTTGGGGACCTTCTCAGAACGCTTCATTGGGAGGTAAACGATGGTTCGTTACTTTTATAGACGATTTCTCGAGATATGTCTGGGTGTATACTATGAATCATAAGGATGAAGTTCTGGACATCTTCCTCAACTGGAAGAAGATGATCGAAACCCAGATCGGAAGAAAGATAAAGAGGCTCAGATCTGATAATGGTGGAGAATACAAGTCAGACCCATTTCAGAAAACCTGCCAGAAAGAAGGGATAGTCAGACATTTCACCGTACCAGGCACGCCACAGCAAAATGGTGTAGCAGAACGTATGAATCGTACTCTGATTGATAAAGTCCGCTGCATGTTATCCCAATCTGGACTGAGCAAGACATTCTGGGCTGAAGCCTTGTCATATGCCTCTTATATCATCTACAGGCTACCAACTTCTGCACTAGAAGGAAAAACTCCGAAGGAGGTATGGTCTGGACGACCCTTTTCTGATTATGATTCTCTGCATATATTTGGGTGTCCCGCATACTTTCACGTCAGAAAATCAAAGTTGGAGCCTAGAGCCGAGAAAGCTGTTTTCATGGGCTTTAGTGAAGGAGTGAAAGCATTCCGTCTATGGAACCCCGAGTCAAAGAAGATTGTCTTGAGCCGAGACGTTACCTTTGACGAATCCGTAATGCTGAAACAGAAAGAGTCAGAGATAGAGAACCAAGATCCGAGTTCTCAGTTGCAGGTGGAGTTCGAGATTCCCACAACTCCAGACCAATCTGTTCAGATTGATGATCTTCCTGAAGAAGACTCTGACGATCAGATTGATGACTCTGTTCAAACGGAGGTACGGATTCAGCATCAGTACCTGATTCTATTGCTACCAGTAAACCAAAGAGAATTATCCGGAAACCTGCTCGATTTACTGATATGGTAGCGTTCGCTCTTCCAATTGATCAAGATGGTATTCCGTACAACTATAAAGAAGCTATTTATAGTACATAAAAGGCCATGTGGAAGACGGCGATGGATGAAGAAATGAAATCGCTTTATCAGAATAAAACATGGAAGCTGGTTCCACTTCCTAAAGGAAAGAAAGCGATTGGTTGTAAGTGGGTCTTTGCAAAGAAGGAAGATGCATCAGGCAAAGACAGTATCAGATACAAAGCTAGACTAGTAGCAAAAGGCTACGCTCAGACGGAAGGAATAGACTATGACGAGGTTTTCTCACCTGTTGTCAAGCATTCGTCTATTCGACTCTTACTAGCTTTGGTTGCACAGTTTGACCTCGAGCTAGCCCAGCTTGACGTTAAAAAAGCATTCCTTCATGGAACTTTGGACGAGGAGATCTATATGGCTCAACCTGATGGATTCAAAGTTCCCGGTCATGAAAATTGGGCTTGTAAGCTCGACAAGTCACTCTATGGTCTCAAACAGTCACCGAGACAGTGGTACAAACGGTTTGACGGCTTTATGAAGAAACAGAGATACACATGCAGTCAGTTTGATCATTGTGTCTACCTGAAAAAACTCCAAGATGATACATTTATCTATCTGCTCTTATATGTTGATGATATGATGATCGCATCTAAAAGCAAGATAGAGATTGATAAACTAAAGGCTCAGCTCAGCTCAGAATTTGAGATGAAAGATCTTGGAGAGGCCAAGAAGATTCTTGGAATGGAGATCAAGAGAGAAAGAACAAAGGGCACAGTCTGTCTGACACAGACTCAGTATCTGAAGAATGTACTCCAGAGATTTGGTATATATGGAAATACCAAACCTGTAAGTACTCCGTTAGCTCCGCATTTCAAATTGAGTGCATCAATGTCTCCTACTACAGATGCCGAGATGAGACAAATGGATAACATTCCTTATGCAAATGCTGTCGGAGCTCTGATGTATGCAATGGTGTGCACAAGACCTGATATTTCTCATGCAGTTAGCATGGTGAGCCGATACATGCACAACCCTGGTAAAGAACATTGGCATGCAATAAAGTGGATTCTACGGTATATTCAGGGTACCGTGGATGTTGGTCTGAAATTTCAAAAAGACGAAATTAATCGTCTAGTTGGATACGTCGATTCGGATTATGCTGGTGATCTTGATAAGCGTCGATCAACTACTGGTTATGTATTTACCATGGCAGAAGGACCAGTGAGTTGGAGATCCACGCTACAGTCTACAGTTGCTTTGTCTACTACAGAGGCAGAGTACATGGCAATCACAGAAGCATTCAAGGAAGGCATCTGGTTGCATAATTTGGTGAAAGACTTGGGCATCAGGCAGAAAAATACAGAGATTTTCTGTGACAGTCAAAGTGCCATATGTCTGGCAAAGAATCAAGTCCATCACAGTCGCACCAAACACATTGATGTTCGCTACCACTTTGTTCGGGAAATAGTAGAAGAGGGAGATATTCTACTCAGAAAAATCGGGACTGCAGACAATCCTGCAGACATGTTAACAAAGGTGGTGACAGGGATCAAGTTTCAACACTGCTTGAACCTGATCAACATCTCTCGAGTATCCAACGCCTAGGGCGTACTGAATGAGGCAGCACATATTAACTGGAAAATCGCCAAGGTGGAGATTGTTGGACGGTGGTTGTTTAGGTGGCTCCTTCCAGAAGATGTATTGTTGCTATGGTGGCTTGGACGGTGGACGGTGGAAGGTGGCACACCATAGAATTCAACAATGGTAGGAAGAAAAGTTGGCATCAACTTGTTCACCGAAGGGTTTCTACGCCTATATAAACTCATCATCCCTCACTTCTGAAATTCATCCCTCAATCTGAAATTACTTCTCAATATTAAGCTATTAAAGCTTCTGCATCTGTTTTTGTGAGTTGTGAGGTGATCCTCAAGAGTTTGTAATTCTCGTCAGAAATTTCCAATAAATTGTGTTTGCTTCCCGTGGATGTAGGCAATTGCCGAACCACGTAAATATTCGTGTTCTTGTATATGTGTATAATTTTTGCACTTTATTTTGGGTATTCTGGCACAACAATATATATATATATGTGTGTGTGTTTTATTTTTTATGTTACATAATAAATTCTCTCTTGTCGCCAGTTATGTTTCCTTTTTTAGATATGTCAAAAATTAAAATAAGTAATGAATTGATCCTTTATTAAAAATAGATTTAGTTTACTATTTAAATAATATATTTTTAGTTTATTATTTTACTTTAATCTGCTTGTAAAATCCAGTAAACCAGAAAAAAAAAATTTAGAAGTGTTATTTAATTTATTAATAAATGTTTTTTTATCTGACAAAATATGAAATACAAGTCTTAGTTAATAATCTACTTCTTCTATTTCTTACATTGCACCCGAGTTTTAGCAACAAAGAACAAAATAAACTTATTTACGGGCAATTCTATCCTACTCCAGGTGAAGATCTCCCGATTACTTAATTTGCGCCACATGTTCTTTTTCATTAATTTATTTTATTTTGGTTTTATAAACAAATGATAATTGCTGTCATTTTATTAATTATTATACTATTGGTTTTAATAAAGAAATGATAATTCCCGCCACTTCCCACCCACGTCTCAATTTCGCCGTTTCTTCTACAACAAATTTCCACTTTTTCTTCCATTACAAATTTCTTCTTGCAACTTTTTCCACCAATCCAAGGTATGCTTTATTTCTATGTTATCTTTAATTATTATCTAAAATATATTTTAAAGAATTTAGATTTAGTTGATTTGATAAAAGAATGGTAGAGATTCATATCAACACATAGGTGTTCTGGATTGAAAAACGAGAATGGCTTATTATTTTTTTATCAAAAACTGTTACCTTCTTTTTTGATTCGCTTTGATAACAAAATGAATTTATATGGGGGAAGGGATGAGCTATCTCGTGAAAGCCCTAGTTAAGCCGGAGCCTGGGAAAATCTAACCGGTTAAGAGTCTCCGGCGATCAAACTGGTGAATGGTCCCTTTTTTTTCTCAGCCACTTCTCTTGTTAACAATTCTCCTTTTTATAGGGGGAGGGTCGTCAGTGGTCCAACAGTGGTCCAGCCTTGCCTGGGACTTTGGAGACAATGTCTGATGCTGGGGGAGAACCACAGACTGGGGAACCTACAACTGTTACCTACCTCGTACGGCCTCCCTGCTTTTGCGATTCTGTCTGCATCCGAGGATATGCTTTTCGTACTCAAGGTACTTGACCATCCTCTGATTGGTTAATGGGCCTAGCATTTGCTTTAATAGGTGTCCGACTCCTGTAATCCCAGTCCCGGTACACAGGACCACCATAGGTGTGTCAGTGACCCTCTCGGACTCAGCTCGGCTGTCCTGGCCAATGACAGCCCGTCCCGACCTATTGAGGTACCTCCTCGCCTCAGCTCGGCTGCTCTGGCCAATGGCTGCCCGTCCCGACCTCTTGAGGTACATCCTCGCCTCAGCTCGGAGGTTGCCCCGATGATTATGGTCAAGGAGCGCGTAATAGGGCTCTGCTCGGAAAAGACCACGACAGCTGGCCAGAGGTGGTCGTGCCCGGTGGCAACTTGGCACGGGCGGCGAGCTTGAAGAGGACAGCGTGGTATCCATCCTGACGACTTCCTTTGTTGGGCTGTAAACGGGTCCCCAACTGACCGGGTCCAAATAAAGTTCGGGTCCCTAAACCTACTGGGCCTCCAGGGCTAGGGATATCAAAAACAATGATGATTTAATACATTTAATATTTTTCAATTGTTGTATTGTATATTTCTCGCAAACATATATGATATTATATAAAGATTATTTTCAACTATATACAGTATCATAATAAATATATTTTATTGTAATTTTATTTGATTTTACTATATTTGAAATTCTAATATTTAAATGGTTTATCTTAATTGTTTGTTTTAGATTCGATGATAAACAACGAAGAAGAAGAATGTGATATGTCGGATGTTGTGAAACAAAATATGTCCACGATTGAAGAATTTGAACAAAGGTTAGCGGTTGGTCAAACCATTAAAAGTATTGATGATGCATATTTATTATACTGTAAGTATGCATACAATAAATGTTTTAGTGCTCGAAGAGGAAAATAAGCATATTTTAATGGTTCTAAAGATCTTTATATGAAAGAGTTTGTGTGTTCATCTCAAGGAATAAAGGATGAAAAGCAGAGTGCAAATAATAATAGACAAATATATCAGAAATTAGAAACAAGAACCAAATGTAAGGCGAGATTGAGAATTCGAAGGAAGAAAAATGAAATCTGGAGAGTGGCAATTTTTGAAATTGAACATAATCATGACATGGTAGATGGAAGTCGAAGATATTTGCTAAGATCAGCTCGTAAAGTTTCATATGCTCAAGGTGAAACTTTAAGAGCGATGTAAGAGGCTGAGATAAAACCTTCTAATGTGTTGTCATATATGGAAAAGGAATCCCATGGAGTGGTAAATTTCGAAAAGATGCTTATAATTATCTGAATTATCTCACAAAAGGACATTCAAGAGTTGACAATGGTGATGCTTTTGAATTGATGCGGTATTCAAAAACCAAATCAAATGATGAAGATTTATTTTATTGGGATATTCATATGGATGAAGATGGCCGTTTGTCTAATTTTTCTACGGAGATAGTCAAGCTATGGTTATGAGTACTTTGGTGATGTGATTTCTTTTGATACTACTTATCGGACCAATAAATATAATTTGATATGTGCTCCTTTTATTGGCATAAATCATCATATGGATAATGTGATGTTTGGGTTAGCATTTATGTTTGATGAGACAGAGACGTCGTTTCAATGGTTATTTAAAACATTTCTTGAATCTATGGAGGAAAACAACCATAAACAATTTTTACAGATCAATGTCAGGCAATGATCAATGCTATTTGATCATTGTTTCCTGTTCACAACACCGACTTTGCCAATGGCACATTTCAAAATATGCCCTTCACATATAGGTAGTTTGAATGTCAATCACGTATTTAAAGGCATGTTTACAAAGTGTGTGCAATTTTGTGATTCTGAAGAGAAATTTAATGTTGTGTGGACAAAAATGATTAATGAGTTTGGTCTTGAAGACCATTCATGGCTAAAGGGAATGCACAAATTACGACATAAATGGTCAACAGCATTTAGCAATGACAAATGTTGTGCTGGGCTTAAAGCTACTTCTAAAAGTGAGTCCACAAATTTTGTTCTAAAAGATGGAGGAAAGAGAAATTTTATTTTGTTCGAATTTGTGACTAATTTTGAAGCAGTACAAAAAAACGGTGATGGATAAAAGAAAATGAAGAAGACTACAAATATCGACATAAAGTGTCTTCGATTGTGGTGAAAAATAGCCATTACTACAACATGCTGCATCTGTTTACACACTTGAAATTTACAAAATATTTGAAAATCAAAGAGAGTTAAAAACTCTTGTATTACAAGTCACTGGGATTCAAAGGGGAAGAAAAGAAAAGGTGACACTTTTTCTCAATTTTTATATTTTAATTATGTTGTGATTTATTTGATTAGTATTATTTTAAAAGGTACATCTTAACCTCATTTATTATTTGCAATAACATAATTTTATATTTTTGTAGAAAGGAAGGCGGAAAATTCGTTATAGGATGATTGGAGACTTCAATGATGTGGGAACGTCTTTTGGAGATTTTGGACGACAATGCTAAAGCGTGTCTTTTTTGTTCATTTTGAATGTAAATGCTGTGCAATTTCAACTATTTATTGAAAGAGTTATCATGTTTTTTTTTATATTAAACGATAAAATTTTGCTTTATAAGATATTCTATTTTATGTGATTGTGATAGTCATTAAAAGTGTATCTCCTTAGACTTTATATTTTATTGAACTCACATGAGTTTTTTTTTTTTTTGGTGATATGCTCAAAAATTTTATAGTATTAAAGTAAAAGTAGCAAGAGAGACAACATTCAGTTAGATATAATCTTTATGTCTAGAATAAAAATAGAATAAGCATTTGCAAATGGTCAGAATATCAACATAAATTTTCTATCTAATGTAAATTTTATATAATTTTTAAATATAAAATAATGAGTTTTCAAATCTTTGATTTTAACAATAAAAATTAAAATCTTTTGTTAAAGAATTATAATGTTATATTATAATAATAATAAAATTGGACACATATTAAAAAAAATTATTACAAAAATTGAAAAGAATAGAAAAATGCAACCATAGGGAGAAGTGGAAATTTGTTGGAGAATTGGTGTGTAATGGTAACATGAGTGGTAAAAAAATGTCCCATATTCCCGTGTGAAATTGGATATTTGAATTTATTCTTTTTAAAATGCATTGGATATTTGGATTTGAATCATGTAACCTGGGTTCAAATTTGGGTACAATATTGTCTTGTATTTTGTCTTCCTCTTTGTAAAGATGGGCAAACTTAATTTAATATAATGTTTTTTCTTAAAAATAATAATAAAAAAAGATGGATAAACATCCGCAACAAATTTTTATTGTACATAACAAATGATTTCTCAGTATCAAACAATGAAGGTTTACTGTTCCTTCCTTCAAATCCGGAATAACACTTAGCAGTGTAATAATTTATAATTCATCAATGGAAAAATATGAAATGTCAATAAATTACAAAAAATATATCACCACAAAATATTTATTGCCGCATCTGTACTCTTATAACTATATCCCAGAAAAGAATGAGTCTCTTAGACACGCCTTTCTTGAAATTGAGCAAGTCACTTCCTTGAATATCAATGAACTGAGCATTGTAATATTTGTATTATTACAATTAAATTCGGTAAGTGTATTATTTCTTGAAATCAAGCAAGCTCATTTCTTAAAATAATTGCATTGTAATTGTTGACCGAATGGTTTTTACCTGCAGTATTGAAACTCGGATGTTTATATGAACTTTTGGTTTAATTTTCACGTAACTAACTTTTGCCCCCGGGTCAAATTCCTAGATTCGCCACTGACCACTGCTTTATTAAATCACATGGAATTCAAGATCCTTGCTCTGATACCATATCAAAAGTAGTGTTTTCTTTCATTAAACATTCTATTTTCTGTATATCAATTCAATAAGAAGAGTACAAGATATAGGAATACAAGAACTATTTTAGGAAGTTATTCTAAACATTATTTTACTGCTAAAATCATGCTTTGATCCTTGAGTGAAAGGATTCCTGACTAAAGCTTTCCATAATTGGCTAATTGCATGACTCATGCCAACACCCTCACTCCCAACAAATCAAGTGAATACTCAGTCAAACTTTAATCTGAATGCACATCTTCAAGTAACTTGCAAAAGAAAGAATGGCGATGGGTGTCCCGCCCCGAGACCGGAGCGCATGACACCGACGTTGATTCCAAACATAAATCAAAATCAACAAGCCTCGTGTACAGATCTATGATAAAAATCAGTCTATTTATTCCATTGAAAATAATAATCGTCTTTACAATTGATATTACAAAATATAATTGTCTCGGATTAAAACAAAGATGCGAAAGCGTAAATAAAACTAATAAATTTTCGTTGAAGGTTCTTCATGGATCATCATCTCCAAAATTATTCTTGTTATTCTTCCTCGATCTCCTCTTTTCGTCTTTGTCTAGGAGGGGAGGTAAGGGGATTAGTGTTTGGGAAAAACACGCAGCAAGTAGGGGCCGATTGAACAGTAAAAACACATATATTTTCATAGCAGAAATCAATTTAAACAATTATTTATCAAATCCATAGATCTTGGCATATGAACACATTTCTTACTCATAAACACATATCTTCCACATATTCACATAACGACTTATTGGATTCAAGAGGTGGCTCATGTATGCATAGCACTTTGCTCTTAAGGATCAAGAGGTGACTCCCATGCATGTGGCACGCCCACATCATGTAGCACTTTGCCCTGCCGAATCAAGTGGTGACTCATACATACGTAGCACTTTGCTCCGCAAAGTCCTTTAAGTCATGATCATGTCACATACTTGTTTAGATTTAAAACATAATCTTCATCTTTGATATTCAATCGAAAGTTTAAATCATAAATAATGTTTTGAAAACGAAATGAAATTGTAGCAAAAACCCGCTTACATGTTAAATAACCGAAGCGTGCTAAGATGAGATCCGGGTTAAGAAAATGGTGTGAATCTCCTCTTCTCTTCTTGAAGGTTTCGAAAATGTGTGTATGTGTTGTGTGAGTGCTAATATTTCAAAAATGGTGAGTAGGAGTATAGGTTAAAGGCATGAGGTGGTTTTATGCAAGCAATGGTGGGAATTAAGGGTGGAAATCCCATGAAAATGGTGTCTTGGTTGGTTAGTCTTTTCTTGGATGGAATAATGTGATTTTATAGGGAAAATAATCATAGATCAATTTCTTTAGCCTTTTATTGACAAGATTGTGGTTAAATAATAATTGGATAGCATTATGATAATTAGGATATTATTGAGGTAATTAAATGGGTTGATGAATGGACATCATTGTCATGATTTAGAAATGCAAAAATTAGGGTCATCACATCCATCCCTCCTTATTGGATGTTTCGTCCTCTAAACTTGAGTCAATTCATTGTTGGAAGAGATAGGGGTATTTCTCTAGCATCTTTTCTTCCGGTTCCCAAGAGTCTTCTCTCTCCGTACGGTTTGACCATTTGACTTTGACGTATGGAATAGTCCTTCATCGCAGTACTTGATCCTTTGAGTCCACGTTCCAGATCGGAAATTCTTCATACTTCGTAGGTTCACTCATGTTTCCTTCGACAACTAAAGGTTCTACTTCGAGTACATGGTTCGGAATGGTAATGAATCTCCTCAGTTGTGGTACGTGAAATATATTATTAATTTGGGATAGGCTTGGAGTGAGTGCTATTTTGATTCTGTTGGGACCGTCAATGTTGAAAGTAACTCGCTTAGGGTAATAGTTTGCTCCAAATTTTGTATTGAAGTCTGAGGCTCAAACACGTAGCATATCCTCGAGGGTTTGAGTTGTCCTTTCAGTCTTGCCATCGATTTGTGGGTAATATAAATGGTACTAAGAGTCACATGAGTACTTGTCGGTTATCGAAAGCCCTCCCACGGTCGTGATACCAATCGTGAGTCTATATTAGAAGTTGTCTAGACTGGCTTCCTACATTCATTAGTTTAAAGTTTCAACCGAGCTCTTACCTAATCAAACCATCATTCATATTTACAAGTATTTCTTCTATCGCTTTCGATACTCACTCTAATGAAAGTATCTTAATCTTAGGAAGGTGAGTGAAAAAAATTTCGAGTTTGAACGGATGTTCTTTGCCAAGATGATCAACTTTTTGTGAGCTGAACCAATTAACAATGTGATGTAATACTACAAGAATTTGCAATGGTAACTTACGTTATTCTATGTACAATCTCATGAAAGAAAGGAAATGATAATTCCAAGAAAGTTGAAAGCAGGAAAAAGTATTTATTTTTGCGCATCAACTCAAAATAAGTTTTGCAAGACGATAGTCGAAAAATAATTTTTGATATGAAGAAGATCAAGGTCATATCAAATTCAAGCAATCATGGAGTCTCGACAATGAATGAATAAACAATTGATGTATCGAACTTTAATGAAGAACGATAACCACATTATCCAAAGAATATTTGGGTAATTATGAAGCAAAAACATACTATGAAGATCCGAGTTACTACAAATGATTGGACGATTGTTTCACAAGTAAGATATATTTCAAACGGTCCAAACTATTTAAAATAGATGAGGATATAAGAACAATTTCAGGGTGAATCAATAGTTGAATAAGTGTTTGCAAAAATGAGACTATTTCAAATTGACGAATGAAGCTCTATAGTGCAATAAGTAGATTGAATAATTGTCCGGATAAAATCATATGATTCGAGTATTCCAGAAGCATTAAAAGTGAGCTTTCACATTGAATACAAAATTATATCAAAAGGGATAAAATAGAGCGCAAAAGATATAATTGATGTTTAGGATGAAATAAATCAAGCGGGGAAATGTCCAATGGGCATGATGACATGCTAACCCATTATTCCAATGAAAGTTGAGTTCAATGATATCAATAATAAATTTGAAGGAAGACAAATGAATTCATTGGTCGAATAAATTTTATCGAATTTCAAAAGATTTATTGGACTGCGGAAAGTTGGTTTCTAATTTTCTTAATAAATCCTAAGGGACTAGTCTATTCTCATTTGAACCAAAATATTATAAGCTTGAGTACGAAGTTCCATCACTATATCCAAATTGAGAAATGGATATCTAATTTCCTTATTAATATTTAGAGACTAATCCACTATCCCTCATTTCAACCAAATGATCATACAACTTGAACCCAAAGTATCACAACTTATACTCAAATTATGAGATGTATCTTAAATTATGTGTCACAATAATATAACATGATTTACTTAGGCTCTAAGGATCTCAATAAGAATAAGGAGGACATGTCGTCGACTATTCGAGTTTCACTTGAAATGAAGTTTCTTGGAATTGGGTGAAAAATTTCAAACAATTGTCATCAATGAATCTAATAAAATATGAACTCAAATCTATTGAGTGATTTGAGAATTAAAATTCTCGAAGTTAGCTCAAGAATAAAAATTTAAGGAATTGGGCGTAATACATTGAAAACAATTGGATTGAGTTCATCATGACTTACAAATAGGGATATGGCTTTTCAAAATAATAGTAGCAAAGGTTTAAAGTTGTTGCGTAGGAGCGTAACCGAGGAATAACACAATTCGAGACACGCTCGGAGAATAAATTAGAATTTATTAATTAAATTGAGAGGTTCACGACAAAATCCTAAACAAAGAAATTCATCACTCGAATACCAAAGAACCTTATTGTCCTTATGACTTTGCATATTAGAAAAAAACTAGTTTATTGATTCTCCGTCTCCTAAATCCCCTTCAACATCTTCCAGTATCATAGGATCTTCATCTTCCATCATGAAATTGATCACAGACTGCTTGTAGGCGACTTCCTGTGCCAATTCTTTCTTCTCATTCACGAGGGCTTGAATTTGAGTCCACATGTTCTCTTGATGCTCATTGAACTCCTGCTCGAAGTGTTCCTACTGTTGGCACTTATTAATGTGGACTTTCATAAGTGTTTTGTTGTCCTCGATTGATTTTGTAAGTCGCTCTTCGGCACGATAATGGTGGTAGGTCATCATTTGGGCCTTGTAACGGTAGTGATTGATTATTTCTAACAACTCGGTCTTATCTCGCAGATCCCTGTCTTGGAATATTTTAAATTCAGTTATACCATGCTCCTTCTTTTGGATCAAACTGATTTGAGCTTGAGTCATTGCAGCCTACGTTGTATTGGGGAAAAATGTTGCAGTGGATGAGGAATTGGAGGGTGGGATTTCGTGGGTTAGAATTCTTTGAGGAGAAAAATTGGATCATCAATTGGTTCCGTTTCGGTTCCTGAATTTCGAAATTGACAAATGATTTTCCTTAGAATTGATGTGAGGGTAAAATACACGATTCGGATTGGAATAATATGCTTCGGTGGTTCAAACATCGAGGGCAAGAATTTGAGTTATTAGGGTTTAAAAGGCGTGGATTGGGGCTTCAAGAATTCGATCACTCAAGGTTTGGAATTTCAAAATTGTTAAGGGGCTATTAATATACAGGTTATGAGGGTTCATAACCCAGATTTAATTTTAAAAATGCATCGGAGTTGGAAGAAATCAAGGTCCAAAATTTTCGCAATTTTAAGGTTCTTGGGCGAGAATCTCGATCCGAAATTGAGCATCTTTCCTTGTTTATGATTTTTGATTGGATAGAGGGCTTTTGTTTGACATGATATAAGGATCATAAACCCAGAATTAATTTTAAATTAGTGTTCGGATAGATTAGGAAATCGAATCCCAAATTTCCGTGACCTAGGGTTCTAAGGGGCGTGAATTGTGGTTCCAAATTGGCGTCCTTTCCTTGTCTGTAATCCTACGAAATCATAGGGCTTTTACTACTGGCATGATTTCAAGCAAGATCCCAAAATTAATTGGATTTTTGTGTTCGAATGTTCGATTAAATAGGTAGTGAAATTTTTCGTAAATTAGGGTTTTACAGGGCGTGAATTTCGCCTTGAAATTGACCGCCTTACATTGTTTATTAAATCGAATTCAGTAAGGGGCTTTTATTATAGGAACAATTATGATTGACATACCGAAGTTAATTGGAATTTCGTGTTCGAATTGTCTGTCAAATTGGATGCTGAAATTTCGAAAAAAAATTAGGGTTCTTGAGCGTGATTTTAGGTTCAAAATCGGAGGTCTTCCCTTGTTGTTTATTTTAATTTTCCAAAGGGCTTTTGATATATATGTCATGTGGAACATTTACCCGGAACTAATTCAAATTCTATGTTCGGATTGATGGAAAAATGAATTTGGGATGTTTCAACATTTTAGGGTTCTTGGGGCTAAATTTTTGGTCCTCAATTGACGCATTTTCTTCGTTTGGAAGTTGTTAGGAATATAGGGCTTTTATAATGCATGTTGTTATGGTCATTTACCCAGATTTAATTGGAAATATACGTTCGGATTTTTTGCGAACTTGCTGATCGAAATTTTCGCTGGTTTAGGGCTATGGTGCGTGAATTTTGGCTCAAAATTGGAAATCTTCTCTTGTTTTGTAACTCGATAGCATCATAGGGCTTTTATTACCCATACATTGAAGAATGAAACTTCGAATCTAATTTGAAATTCTTGTTCGATTTCAAGAGTAATTGCAGAAATAATTTTTGGTTAGGGTTCTCGACAAGGGCGAACATTTGGATCGCAATTAAGCACTTTCCGTTGCTTGTGACTAAAATTTGACATATGGGTTTTATCCCCCATTTAATGCGAAGTAAATACCGAAGTTAATTTAATTTGCGCGTTATAATGCGGGAGAAATCGAAGGTCTAAATTTTCGCTGGTTATGTTCCTAGGGTTCATCGAGTTCGATGTCTATCGTCCCTTTTGACAATCGTCTTGAGATCATAACTTGTAATTGATCTCGTATTTTTTATCTTAAGGTCATGATCTGCACGTTCATGTCACCACTTTTACGGTATACGTCCGGTGACACCAGATCTGTAAATCAACCAAGGGTTTAATGCGTGCGAATTTTCGATCAGAAATTGACTGGGCAATCGAGCTCCGATTGACCTGAAAGCTGGGAAGTCAGTTCTTCTACGGGTGTTGGTCACGATGGTGGTTCGTCCGACGAATATGGAGTGGCAGGCAGCTGCGGTTCTGGCGGCAGATTCTTGAATTTTAGGTTTTTTTATTTTTAATTTTTTTTTTGTATTTTCGCTTTTTTTTTTTTAAAAAGTTATTTCAGATTGTTAGTTTGATTCCTCAATGATTTTTGGACTAAAATCAGTTGGTCTATTTGATCCAAGATGTTTAATCTGGTATTTTTATCAACCAGAAATCTTTTCCCAACGGAATCATGGAACATGGCTCTGATACCACTAAAATGTCACGCCCGAGACTGGAGCGCATGACACCGGCGTTGATTTCAAACATTAATTCAAAATCAACAGGCCTTGTGTACAGATCTATGATAAAAGCCAGTCTATTTATTTCATTGAAAATAATAATCGTCTTTACAATTGATATTACAAAATACAATTGTCTCGGATTAAAGCAAAGATGAGGAAGCGTAAATAAAACTAATAAATTTTCGTTGAAGGTTCTTCGTGGATCATCATCTCCTAAATTGTTCTTGTTATTCTTCATCAATCTCATCTTTTCGTATTTATTTGGAAGGGATGTAAGGGGGTGAGTGTATGGGAAAAACACCCAGCAAGCATGGGCCAATTGAACAGTAAAAACACATATATTTTCATAGCAGAAATCATTTTAAACAATTCTTTATCAAATCCATAGATCTTGGCATATGAACACATTTCTTACTCATAAACACATATCTTCCACATATTCACATAACGACTTATTGGATTCAAGAGGTGGCTCCCGTATGCATAGCACTTTGCTCTTAAGGATCAAGAGGTGACTCCCATGCATGTGGCAGCCCACATCATGTAGCACTTTGCCCCACCGAATCAAGTTGTAACTCATACATACGTAGCATTTTGCTCCGCAAAGTCCTTTAATTCATGATCATGACACATACTTGTTTAGATTTAAAACATAATCCTCATCTTTGATATTCAATCGAAAGTTTAAATCATAAATAATGTTTTGAAAACAATGAAATTGTAGCAAAAACCCACTTACATGTTAAATAACCGAAGCGTGCTAAGATGAGATCCGGGTTGAGAAAATGGTGTGAATCTCCTCTTCTCTTCTTGAAGGTTTCGAAAATGTGTATATGTATTGTGTGAGTGCTAATATTTCAAAAATGGTGAGTAGGAGTATAGGTTAAAGGCATGAGGTGGTTTTATGCAAGCAATGGTGGGAATTAGGGGTGGAGACCCATGATTTATGTCTTTCAATAGCAAATATCAAGGTAGGTCAAAAAATGGTGTTTTGGTTGGTTAGGCTTTTCTTGGATGGAATAGTGTGATTTTATAGGGAAAATAATTATAGATCCATTTCTTTAGCCTTTTATTGACAAGATTGTGGTTAAATAATAATTGGATGGCATTATGAAAATTAGGATATTATTGCGGTAATTAAATGGGTTAGTGAATGGTCATCATTGTCATGATTTAGAAATGCGAAAATTAGGGTCATCACAATGGGAATTGTGATTACAGGTGAGGCAGGTGATTACGCCAGAAGATTTACATCATTTGTGCTCTTATCTTGTGTAGTGGCCGCCATGGGAGGCTTCATCTTTGGTTATGATCATGGTTCGCCGACACGGACACGGAGGATGTTGCGGAGACGGTTGTTTCAGTTTCATTGACATTTCTCGGAACGATCGCGGTATAGATGTTAAAAGGCACGACACAACCCATTTTTTACGCCATGCTGGGCGAGCACGTTGAAAACAGGTCGTGCCGGCACAACCGTTTCCAAATATGGGTAGGCCCGTGGCCTATCCACTTCAATGTTTTTCATTTTTTTACTTTCGACTTCGGCGATCGATCATCAGAATTGTGCCGATCAATCTGCAAATAAAGGTTCGTGCCCACGGCACGGCCCGTGGGCAAATATTCGTGGCCCAGCATGGCTCGTTACTGTAGAGGCATGTGTCGTGTCGTGCCTCCTATTGCCCGACATTTTTGACACCACTAGTTGCGGTTATTGCCGCAGAGTTTTTTAAAACTAAAAACAAAAATAATTAGATAATTTTGACAAATTTTTTTAATAAACAAAATCTAAAATTTTTTTGAAAAATTTGAGGATGTTCCTAAACGGTCATTTCTTGCAACCGCTTTTGAAAATGTTCCGGATTGCAAAATCATCGTTCCGTTCCGCGACGACCGTGAAATCATCATTATAACTTTAGCATGGAACTTTAACGCTTCCGCTTTTGCGAACTTAAGATATTGGAGTTTCATGTTTCTTCTGATAAACATATTTCAGCTTTAATCACTTAGATTTCGTATGCATTTTGAGTGTAAAGATACATCCCTTTTGATGTTTCTTGTGGAGTAGCAAGATTCTAGATTTTTTGTGCTTTATGTAGTTCTTAAACTTGGGTGTTTTATACAATAATTGAATGTATAGATAAATTTCTATCAAGTCTAGAATTCGGGTTTTTGTTAAATTTCGGTGTTTCGATATCTGGTTTCAAGATATTTATACCGATGGGTATTTCCATGATTTGATGCTTTGGTTTCTGTTAAGAAATAGCTCTAATCTTTTCTAGATATGGGCGCTACGGGTTAAGAAGATGTGAAAGAGTGTTTATCTATAAGAATGATGTAACTCTTCTTTAGATTTCGAATGGAAAAAGATCAATCTTGAAAGATTGTGTATTGGTTTTCCTGTTATTTTTGCACTTGTACAGACTTATTTTTTCTGCAATATTGCCTCCAAATGCAACTTTGAAGTAGCCTTCATATGTCGTATTGAAAGAGGTCATTTTCGATCGGGACTGAAACAAATGAATAGCATAAGCTGTTCTTTGTTTAAAATAATCCGATTTTCCAATGTCTATATAATCAGAAAAAAGTGGCATCTTTAACTAGCCGGTTAACCTGTAGGCGGAATAACCTCCATGGAGCCGTTCTTGAAAAAGTTCTTCTCAAAAGTGTACACTAGGATGATAGAAGACAGAGAGATGAGCAAGTACTTTAAATTTGACAGCCAATTGCTGACATTATTCACATCCTCGGTCTATTCAGCCAACTTGATCACTTCATTTTTTGCCTCGTTTGTCACCAAATCCTTTGGACGAAAAAAGTCCATGCCTGCTGGAGGCGCTGCGTTTCTTCTTGGTGCAGCCCTTAATGGTGCCGCCCAGATACATACATGCTGATTTTTGGCGGAGTCCTGCTTGGAATTGGTGTGGGTTTTACGAAACAGGTAAGCAAATCGTCTAAAATCCTCTGTTACACTAAAGTGTAACATAAGATTAAATGAATTTGTGAGCACCTCCAAGTTTTCGTCTAGAAAATTTATTCTTCGGGATTGCTTTGCAGGCTGTCCCATTGTATCTTTTGGAAATGGCACTGCCTAAGTACAGAGGAGCATTAGTAATGGTTTCCAGTTCAGTATGGGTCTAGGGTTGTTAGCAGCAAGCCTTATCAACTATGGTGTACCAAAAAAGGCCACTGATAATACCAGAGCACATTTTGTTTGTGCCAGAGCAATATTTACCAAATTCCAATTTTATCCCTCAAATCACCGGCCTTCTTTTTGGTTTCTATGCGGCGGGGGGAGTTCAGATTTCAATGTATTCCTCTTTCATCGTAATAATAATTTTCATAACGATTCCCCTGACAATTTTTTTATAATATAATATATATATATATAATATTTATGCTATTTATAAAATATATATTATCAATATACTCTTTTAATAATATTTATTAATATACTCTTTTAATAATATTTTTTCATAATTTATATAATATTGTTTATACTCTAGTAATTTAGTTATTGTATTTATAATATTTGTTTAATAATAATATTTATAATAAATATATGTATATTTAATTTTATTATTAACTAATATTATTTATAATTTAATTATAAATATAATACTTATATATAATATTGTAACAATAATTATATATATAATAGAATCAGGCTCCTTAGGAAACCAGATTTGGATCACAAGAACATTAACTCGCCGTTGAATATGTTCCACCACATGGTCGGAAACATTAACTTTATTTACTTCTATGTATTTATTCATGCGTTTTAGTCTTACACTTTCAGCAATTTCTGTTGCGCTTTAAATAAAAAAAAAATTACATTTTTTTTTTATTCTGGTCCCAACTTACATCTCTAAATTATTCTTATTGAAATTTGATGCAACAGTGGAACGAATTTGATGGCGAAAAGTGCGCCGTTAACCATTTTCTTTGTCGGATAAGGCCAATGAAATAATGATGTTAGCCAGCAAACCGAGCGCTGCCGCGGAGCAGTACCACCACTTCTCCGCCTCTGCTCCGGCCATTATACCACAAAGCCCAGCGGAGTCCGCCTCCATCTTTCTCAATGTTGTCTCGAGTTTAGCCGAGTAGGAGCTTTTTAAAGATTCCGAGTCAATATGTATTGGGGCACTCCCACAATTGATATGCTCTATTGAAAATAGAACATTTTGAAGGAGATGTGATATGATACTTGTTATTATAATTTAGACACTAGATAAGTATTATATTAATTACTAGCGATTATTATTTAATTGATTGACAAGCAATTAAAAACTTTTTCGCATCCAAATAATTTCAGAAATTATACGTACGTGTGAATATTAGTAATATGTAAATAAATACATTATACATGAAAGCCAAAATGACACATTTATATGTTAAGATTTAAGAAAGATTGAATGAAACCAGATAAATACATGTAAAAAAATAATTTAATAATAAAAGATCAGGAGACGACCCACGAACTTTCGAAAAGTCGGGTAAAAAATCAAATTCAGCAATAATCAAACTCGAATAGAATGTATCACAAACTAGCTGGGCTATTTATTGATTTAATTCTCATGGGACATTTAGAACATAATGGGCTAATTTAAATAAAAATTGCAGATTTTAGAAAAGATTTAAAAATTAATGTTAATTTTTTTAAAAAACAAATTAACATAAAACATATTTGTGGTATTTTTTTTTTTTTTACATATGTGTTTTACGCCAATTTATTAAAAAAAATTAACATTATTTTATAAATCTTTTTTAAAATCTGTAATTTTTATTTAAATTAGCCGAACATAATGGGTGGGAAGGAAGAAACATTTAAGAGAACTTAATTATAAAAGTCAATAATTTAAAAGAATTACTATTACGAGGAAAGAGAAGTACATTGAAATCTGAGCTCATCCAGCTGCACAAAAACCAACGAGAAGGCTGGTGATTTGAGGGTAAATTTGGAATTTGGTAAATATTGCTCTGGCACAAACAAAATATGCTCTGGCATTATCAGTGGCCCCAAAAAAATCACCGGTAGGATGGCTGTAGTTTCAGCATCGGTTTTAACACTGGGAGCACTCTTTCTACCAGACACACCAAACAGCATCATTCAAAGAAGAAACGATCATGAAGAAGCAAAACTTATACTTCGAAGACTTCGAGGCACGTAAGACATCCGCGAAGAGCTAGAAGATCTTGTCAATGCAAGGATGTTCCAAAAACCACGAAAAACCAGTATATATCATCCTCCAACTAAACTACAGGCCTCAATTTGTGATGTCAATAGCAATCCCATATTTTCAATTGTAACAGGAATCAATGTAGTTGCATACGTACCATTGGTTTGGGTGAAAGTGCTTCTCTCATGTCTTCGTTGCTCACCTGGGTTTTAGGATCCAGCACAAACTTGATAGCAATGCTAGTTGTCGACAAAATCGGGAGAAGGCTTTTGCTAATAATCGGGAGATAACTATGCTCGTTTCTCAGGTGATAGTTGGTGGCACAATCACAACTAAACTAGGAGATCACAATGAATGAACCAAAGCCAAGTCCTACATGGTTTTGACTATCATTTGCATACACATGGCTGGTTTTTTAGTTTCTTGGGGTCTATTAGGATGGTTGATTCCGTGTGAGATTTTTCCTTTGGAATTCCGATATGCGGGACAGAGTATTACTGTGGCCGTGGACTTTATTTTCACTCGTCGTTGGGGAGAAATTTTTGGCATCGATGCTTGGTCATTTCAAGTCTGGCCTTTTCTTCTTCTTTGGTGGGTGGTTCGTGGTGATGACCGTGTTCGCTTATGTTTTGTTACCGGAGACAAAGAATGTGCCGACTGCCGATTGAACAGGTGGAGAGGCATGGAGAGAGCATTGGTTTTGGAAGAAATTCGTGGGGAATAAGAAAGATTCATGCAGCATAGCTTAGCATAACACATTTGCTGTATGAGATAGTATATGTTTCATGTAGGGAAATATTGGTATTACTAATTTTAGTCATATAATTGCCCAGGAATTTAGTTTTTGGCCAAAAACTATACAAAAGTTAGATTTATATTGGCTGAGCAGCGGTAACAAATTTATATTGTTGCGAAAATATTTTAAGATATTGGATTTTCCCAAGTCCGAGAGGTCTTAGCCTGAGAGCTCTTCTCTTCTACTGAAAATGGAATAAACTTACGAATTCGGCAGTGTTTTTATTAAATTTTGATGATGAGGTACTTATCAAAGTTAATGGAATGACCACAGAGACATAACTCGAAGTTAAATAAAAAGATTTTGAGTCCAAATGTACCAACGAGGATATTATGACAGAAATAAGCTTTTGGAGAAACCTGATGTATATGTGCGACTTAATTCCTTCTATGTTTCATATGTATATCTCAAATAATTGAGATTAAAGGCTTAGCAGTTGTTATTGTATCAAAATATTTTGGTCTTTCACTTGACCCTTCATGTCTCGATTTTTATTTTTCATTAGCATTTTGCTCCATTCCATGGATGCGAGACAATATTTCATTTGGTATTGGTGGTGACGGTCAAAATAAGGAGATTATGAATGCGACCCATTTTCTTTTCCTTTTTATTTTTTCTTTTCCTGAAAATAATTGGAACCATTTCAATCATAAAAAAATATGTTGCCTTTGGCGTAGTGTTTGGGGTATTCTTTGTATTTTTTTGTAAATTTTTATCATAAATTTGGCTCGACTTATAGAAGAAAAAAAAAGGAAAAAAATCAGGCCGGTACAATGTGGTGAAAAATTGTTGATCCTAGTCAAGGAAAAAAACATTAAATCACTTAGGTCCACATTGGACCAAAAAGACAAATGCACCCTTACTTTTTACATTCTCTCTCTCCCTTTTTGATTTATCTCTCATACTTTTGTCATTCTCTCTCATCCTTTTCGGATTCTCTCTCATCCTTTTCAGATTCTCTCTCTTATTTTTTGCATTCTCTCTCCTTTTTGAATTAGCTCTCTTCCTTTACACAAGTTATAATTACATGCACCAATTATAATTTACATGCATCAGTTATAATTTACATGCACCAGTTATAATTACATGCACCAGTTATAATTTACATGCACCAGTTATAATTACATGCACCAGTTATAATTTACATGCACCAGTTATAATTACATGCACTAGTTATAATTTGCATGCACCAGTTATAATTTGCAGGCACCAGTTATAATTTACATGCACCAGTTATAATTACATGCACCAGTTATAATTTACATGCACCAGTTATAATTTACATGCACCAGTTATAATTACATGCGCAAGTAATAATTTACATGGATCAGTTATAATTACATGCACCAGTTATAATTTACATGCACCAGTTATAATTTATATGAACCAATTATAATTTACATGCACCAGTTATAATTACATGCACCAGTTATAATTTACATGCACCAGTTATAATTTAAATGCATGAATTATAATTTACATGCACCAGTTATAATTACATGCATCAGTAATAATTTACATGCACCAGTTACAATTCTCATGCACCAGTTATAATTACATGCACCAGTTATAATTCTCATGCACCAGTTTATAATTCTCATGCACTAGTTATAATTTACAGGCACCCATTATAATTTGCATGCATCAATTATAATTACATGCACCAGTTATAATTTGCATTCACCAGTTATAATTTGCACGCACCAGTTATAATTTGCATGCACCAGTTATAATTTACATGCACCGATTATAATTTCATGCACCAGTTAAAATTTGCATGCACCAGTTATAATTTACATGCACGAGTTATAATTTGCATGCACCAGTTATAAAATACATGCACCAGTTATAATTACATGCACCAGTTATAATTTCCATGCACCATTTATAATTACATGCACCAGTTATAATTTGCATGCACCAGTTATAATTACATGCATCAGTTATAATTTACATGCACCAGTTATAATTACATCACAAGTTATAATTTACATGCACCAGTTATAATTTACATGCACCATTAATAATTACATGCACCAGTTATAATTACATGCAGAAGTTACAATTTACATGCACCAGTTATAATTAGATGCACCAGTTATAATTAGATGCACCAGTTATAATTTACATGCACCAGTTATAATTACATCCACAAGTTATAATTTACATGCACCAGTTATAATTTACATGCACCATTAATAATTACATGCACGAGTTATAATTTACATGTACCAGTTATAATTACATGCACCAGTTACAATTTACATGCACCAGTTATAATTTTCATGCACCAGTCATAATTTACATGCACCAGTTATAATTACATGCACCAGTTATAATTTACATGTACCATTTATAATTACATGCACCAGTTACAATTTACATGCACCAGTTATAATTTTCATGCACCAGTCATAATTTACATGCACCAGTTATAACTGCATGCACGAGTTATAATTTGCATGCACCAGTTATAATTTGCATGCAGAAGTTACAATTTACATGCACCAGTTATAATTACATGCAGAAGTTACAATTTACATGCACCAGTTATAATTAGATGCACCAGTTATAATTAGATGCACCAGTTAGAATTTACATGCACCAGTTATAATTACATCCACAAGTTATAATTTACATGCACCAGTTATAATTTACATGCACCATTTATAATTACATGCACCAGTTATAATTTACATGTAATTACATGCACCAGTTATAATTTACATGCATAAGTTATAATTACATGCACCAGTTACAATTTACATTCACCAGTTATAATTAGATGCACCAGTTATAATGCTCATGCACCAGTTATAATTTACATGCACTTGTTATAATTAAATGCACCAGTTATAATTGATCACCAGTTATAATTAAATGCACCAGTTATAATTTACATGCACCAGTTATAATTTACATGCAACAGTTATAATTTACATGCACCAGTTATAATTAATGCACCAGTTATAATTTACATGCACCAGTTATAATTACATGCATCAGTTATAATTTACATGCACCAGTTATAATTACATGCACCAGTAATAATTACATGCACAAGTTATAATTTACATGCATCAGTTATAATTTACATGCACCAGTTATAATTTACATGCACCAGTTAAAATTACATGCACCAGTTATAATTTACATGAACCTGTTATAATTACATGCATCACTTACAATTTACATACACTAGTTATAATTACATGAATCAGCTATAATTCTCATGCACCAGTTGTAATTTATATGCACCAGTTATAATATACATGCACCAGTTATAATTAAATGCACAAGTTATAATTACATGCACCAGTTATAATTTACATGCACCAGTTATAATTACATGCACCAGTTATAATTTTCATGCACCAGTAATAATTACATGCACCAGTTATAATTTGCATGCATCAATCATAATTACATGCACCAGTTATAATTGCATGCATCAGTTATAATTTCCATGCACCAGTTATACTTACATGCACCAGTTATAAATTACATGCACCAGTTATAATTAGATGCATCAGTTATAATTTACATGCACCAGTTATAATTTACATGCACCAGTTATAATTACATGCACCAGTTATACTTTACATGCACCAGTTATATTTACATGCGCCAGTAATAATTTACATGGACCAGATATAATTACATGCACTAGTTATAATTTACATGCACCAGTTATAATTTACATGAACCAGTTATAATTTACAAACACCAGTTATAATTGCATGCATCAGTTATAATTTACATGCACCAGTTATAATTTAAATGCATGAATTATAATTTACATGCATCAGTTATAATTACATGCACCAGTTATAATTGCATGCATCAGTTATAATTTCATTGCACCAGTTATACTTACATGCACCAGTTATAAATTACATGCACCAGTTATAATTACATGCATCAGTTATAATTTACATGCACCAGTTATAATTAAATGCACCAGTTATACTTTACATGCACCAGTTATAATTACATGCGCCAGTAATAATTTACATGGACCAGATATAATTACATGCACCAGTTATAATTTACATGCACCAGTTATAATTTACATGAACCAGTTATAATTTACATACTCCAGTTATAATTACATGCACCCGTTATAATTTACATGCACCAGTTATAATTTAAATGCATGAATTATAATTTACACGCATCAGTTATAATTACATGCACCAGTTACAATTTACATGCACCAGTTATAATTACATGCATCAATTACAATTTACATGCACCAGTTATAATTAGATGCACCTGTTATAATTCTCATGCACCAGTTATAATTTGCATGCACCTGTTATAATTAAATGCAACAGTTATAATTTATTACCAGTTATAATTATATGCACCAGTTATAATTTACATGCACTAGTTATAATTTAATGCAACCGTTATAATTTACATGCACCAGTTATAGTTACATGCAACAGTTATAATTTACATGCACCAGTTATAATTACATGCATCAGTTATAATTTACATGAACCAGTTATAATTACATGCACCAGTTATAATTACATGCACCAGTTATAATTTGCATGCACCAGTTATAATTACATGCACCAGTTTTAATTACATGCATCAGTTATAATTTACATGCACGAGTTATAATTACATGCACGAGTTATAATTTGCATGCACCAATTATAATTTGCATGCACCAGTTATAATTTACAAGCACCAGTTATAATTACACGCATCAGTTATAATTTGCATGCACCAGTTATAATTTGCATGCACCATTTATAATTTACATGCACCAGTTATAATTACATGCATCAGTTATAATTTACACGCACCAGTTATAATTACATGTACCAGTTAAATGACTTGCATCAATTATAATTTGCAAGCACCAGTTATAATTTCATGCACCAGTTATAATTTTCATGCACCAGTCATAATTTACATGCACCAGTTATAACTGCATGCACGAGTTATAATTTGCATGCACCAGTTATAATTTGCATGCACCAGTTATAATTTATATGCACCAGTTATAATTACATGCACCAGTTATAAATTTCATGCATCAGTTATAATTTAAATGCACCAGTTATAATTACATGCACCCATTATAATTTGCATTTACCAGTTATAATTACATGCACCAGTTATAATTTGCATGCATCAGTTATAATTTACATCCACCAGTTATAATTTGCATGCATCAATCATAATTACATGCACCAGTTATAATTGCATGCATCAGTTATAATTTCCATGCACCAGTTATACTTACATGCACCAGTTATAAATTACATGCACCAGTTATAATTAGATGCATCAGTTATAATTTACATGCACCAGTTATAATTTACATGCACCAGTTATAATTACATGCACCAGTTATAATTACATGCACCAGTTATAATTTACATGCACCAGTTATAATTACATGCACCAGTTATAATTTACATGCACCAGTTATAATTACATGCACTAGTTATAATTTGCATGCACCTGTTATAATTTGCAGGCACCAGTTATAATTTACATGCACCAGTTATAATTACATGCACCAGTTATAATTTACATGCACCAGTTATAATTTACATGCACCAGTTATAATTACATGCGCAAGTAATAATTTACATGGATCAGTTATAATTACATGCACCAGTTATAATTTACATGCACCAGTTATAATTTATATGAACCAATTATAATTTACATGCACCAGTTATAATTACATGCACCAGTTATAATTTACATGCACCAGTTATAATTTAAATGCATGAATTATAATTTACATGCACCAGTTATAATTACATGCATCAGTAATAATTTACATGCACCAGTTACAATTCTCATGCACCAGTTATAATTACATGCACCAGTTATAATTCTCATGCACCAGTTTATAATTCTCATGCACTAGTTATAATTTACATGCACCCATTATAATTTGCATGCATCAATTATAATTACATGCACCAGTTATAATTTGCATTCACCAGTTATAATTTGCACGCACCAGTTATAATTTGCATGCACCAGTTATAATTTACATGCACCGATTATAATTTCATGCACCAGTTAAAATTTGCATGCACCAGTTATAATTTACATGCACGAGTTATAATTTGCATGCACCAGTTATAAAATACATGCACCAGTTATAATTACATGCACCAGTTATAATTTCCATGCACCATTTATAATTACATGCACCAGTTATAATTTGCATGCACCAGTTATAATTACATGCATCAGTTATAATTTACATGCACCAGTTATAATTACATCACAAGTTATAATTTACATGCACCAGTTATAATTTACATGCACCATTAATAATTACATGCACCAGTTATAATTACATGCAGAAGTTACAATTTACATGCACCAGTTATAATTAGATGCACCAGTTATAATTAGATGCACCAGTTATAATTTACATGCACCAGTTATAATTACATCCACAAGTTATAATTTACATGCACCAGTTATAATTTACATGCACCATTAATAATTACATGCACGAGTTATAATTTACATGTACCAGTTATAATTACATGCACCAGTTACAATTTACATGCACCAGTTATAATTTTCATGCACCAGTCATAATTTACATGCACCAGTTATAATTACATGCACCAGTTATAATTTACATGTACCATTTATAATTACATGCACCAGTTACAATTTACATGCATCAGTTATAATTTTCATGCACCAGTCATAATTTACATGCACCAGTTATAACTGCATGCACGAGTTATAATTTGCATGCACCAGTTATAATTTGCATGCAGAAGTTACAATTTACATGCACCAGTTATAATTACATGCAGAAGTTACAATTTACATGCACCAGTTATAATTAGATGCACCAGTTATAATTAGATGCACCAGTTAGAATTTACATGCACCAGTTATAATTACATCCACAAGTTATAATTTACATGCACCAGTTATAATTTACATGCACCATTTATAATTACATGCACCAGTTATAATTTACATGTAATTACATGCACCAGTTATAATTTACATGCATAAGTTATAATTACATGCACCAGTTACAATTTACATTCACCAGTTATAATTAGATGCACCAGTTATAATGCTCATGCACCAGTTATAATTTACATGCACTTGTTATAATTAAATGCACCAGTTATAATTGATCACCAGTTATAATTAAATGCACCAGTTATAATTTACATGCACCAGTTATAATTTACATGCAACAGTTATAATTTACATGCACCAGTTATAATTAATGCACCAGTTATAATTTACATGCACCAGTTATAATTACATGCATCAGTTATAATTTACATGCACCAGTTATAATTACATGCACCAGTAATAATTACATGCACAAGTTATAATTTACATGCATCAGTTATAATTTACATGCACCAGTTATAATTTACATGCACCAGTTAAAATTACATGCACCAGTTATAATTTACATGCACCAGTTATAATTACATGCACCAGTTATAATTTACATGAACCTGTTATAATTACATGCATCACTTACAATTTACATACACTAGTTATAATTACATGAATCAGCTATAATTCTCATGCACCAGTTGTAATTTATATGCACCAGTTATAATATACATGCACCAGTTATAATTAAATGCACAAGTTATAATTACATGCACCAGTTATAATTTACATGCACCAGTTATAATTACATGCACCAGTTATAATTTTCATGCACCAGTAATAATTACATGCACCAGTTATAATTTGCATGCATCAATCATAATTACATGCACCAGTTATAATTGCATGCATCAGTTATAATTTCCATGCACCAGTTATACTTACATGCACCAGTTATAAATTACATGCACCAGTTATAATTAGATGCATCAGTTATAATTTACATGCACCAGTTATAATTTACATGCACCAGTTATAATTACATGCACCAGTTATACTTTACATGCACCAGTTATATTTACATGCGCCAGTAATAATTTACATGGACCAGATATAATTACATGCACTAGTTATAATTTACATGCACCAGTTATAATTTACATGAACCAGTTATAATTTACAAACACCAGTTATAATTGCATGCATCAGTTATAATTTACATGCACCAGTTATAATTTAAATGCATGAATTATAATTTACATGCATCAGTTATAATTACATGCACCAGTTATAATTGCATGCATCAGTTATAATTTCATTGCACCAGTTATACTTACATGCACCAGTTATAAATTACATGCACCAGTTATAATTACATGCATCAGTTATAATTTACATGCACCAGTTATAATTAAATGCACCAGTTATACTTTACATGCACCAGTTATAATTACATGCGCCAGTAATAATTTACATGGACCAGATATAATTACATGCACCAGTTATAATTTACATGCACCAGTTATAATTTACATGAACCAGTTATAATTTACATACTCCAGTTATAATTACATGCACCCGTTATAATTTACATGCACCAGTTATAATTTAAATGCATGAATTATAATTTACACGCATCAGTTATAATTACATGCACCAGTTACAATTTACATGCACCAGTTATAATTACATGCATCAATTACAATTTACATGCACCAGTTATAATTAGATGCACCTGTTATAATTCTCATGCACCAGTTATAATTTGCATGCACCTGTTATAATTAAATGCAACAGTTATAATTTATTACCAGTTATAATTATATGCACCAGTTATAATTTACATGCACTAGTTATAATTTAATGCAACCGTTATAATTTACATGCACCAGTTATAGTTACATGCAACAGTTATAATTTACATGCACCAGTTATAATTACATGCATCAGTTATAATTTACATGAACCAGTTATAATTACATGCACCAGTTATAATTACATGCACCAGTTATAATTTGCATGCACCAGTTATAATTACATGCACCAGTTTTAATTACATGCATCAGTTATAATTTACATGCACCAGTTATAATTACATGCACGAGTTATAATTTGCATGCACCAATTATAATTTGCATGCACCAGTTATAATTTACAAGCACCAGTTATAATTACACGCATCAGTTATAATTTGCATGCACCAGTTATAATTTGCATGCACCATTTATAATTTACATGCACCAGTTATAATTACATGCATCAGTTATAATTTACACGCACCAGTTATAATTACATGTACCAGTTAAATGACTTGCATCAATTATAATTTGCAAGCACCAGTTATAATTTCATGCACCAGTTATAATTTTCATGCACCAGTCATAATTTCCATGCACCAGTTATAACTGCATGCACGAGTTATAATTTGCATGCACCAGTTATAATTTGCATGCACCAGTTATAATTTATATGCACCAGTTATAATTACATGCACCAGTTATAATTTTCATGCATCAGTTATAATTTAAATGCACCAGTTATAATTACATGCACCCATTATAATTTGCATTTACCAGTTATAATTACATGCACCAGTTATAATTTGCATGCATCAGTTATAATTTACATCCACCAGTTATAATTACATGCACCAGTTATAATTTACACGCATCAGTTATAATTACATGCACCAGTTATAATTTTGTTGCATCAGTTATAATTACATGCACGAGCTATAATTTTCATGCACCAGTTATTATTACATGCACCAGTTATAATTTGCAAGCTCTAGTTATAATTTGCATGCACAAGTTATAATTTGCATGTATAAGTTATAATTATATGCACCAGTTATAATTACATGCACCTGTTATAATTTGCATGCACCTGTTATAATTACATGCACCAGTTATAATTTATATGCATCAGTTATGATTCCGATCCAACATATAAAATTACATGCATCAATTATAATTTACATGTACCATTATAATTTTGTACCAGTTATAATTTACATGCGCAGGTTATTTTTTAAATTTTAATTATAATTTTGCACTGGTTATAATTTACATGCGCAGGTTATTTTTTAAATTTTAGTTATAATTTTGTACCAGTTATAATTTACATACGCCGGTTATTTTTTAGATTTTAATGGCAATCGTAAAAATCATTTTTTTAAATAAAATTAATGGCAAATAGAGGAGAGAGAATGCAAAAAGTAGGTGAGAGAAAACAAAACGTAGGTTTAAAAAAGAGTATATAAAATTTAAAAAGGAAGAGAGAGAATGCAAAAAGTATGAGAGAGATTGCATAAAGTAAGGGTGTTTAGGGAATGAAAAAAGACCTTTTTTGAAACAAAGTTTGGAAAATGGACTTATGTGAAAAGATATTTTTCCTCCCTGCATTTATTTGTACACTTTTTAAAAATGAAGATTTATATAAAAAAACTTGTTTGGTAAGAGTACCTAAATATAAATTTCCCAAAAAAAATTACAATTCATCAAATTTCAGCAGTACCATTATAACTGACGGATGAGTTCAACCTACCATAAGGATAATGCACTTATGCTAGATTTTAGGGTCCAAATTTGATTTAAATATGCGATGTCCACTTTTTATGTTGATCTTATATGTTCAAATCAAATTTGAACCATTGAATATAGGGTTCATGCTAGAGTTTGTAGCGTTGCAATTTATAACAATTAACAACTCAGGACATTTTAAAGTAAATGCCATTTTTATCTTTAACTTTTCATTGTCAATTATCATAAACAAGTATCTCAAAATTAAAATGTTATCATTTGCTAGCAAAACTCTTACAACAAATTAAATAAGAAATATTTTTTAAAAATTCTTTCATAGATTGCAAAAAATAATGATGTAATTTGCATAAGTTTGAAAAAAAAATTTGTTAAAATTTAAAGAAAAAAAATTATAGTTTCTAGCTAATTTAAATAAAATAATCTACTTTTAAACTATGTTGCACGGATACGGATACGGATACGCGGATACGTGAATACGCGGATACGGGTACGGCTGCACGGGATTTTCAAAATTTGTAGGATACGATACGTCCGGATACGTCAAATTTTATTAATTTATTTATATATATATAAATATATAATTAATAATATTTGTAATAAATCAAGTTTCAAGCATATAATCAACATTAAACACATTAGAAATCAGAATAAAGTTGCAAACTCACCAACTTCACGACAAATGGTAAAATATTAATCCAGAACATCTAAAAATTTCAAGCATATAATCGACATAAACACATTAAAGTGGTTAGGAAATAGGGATTTAGTTAAATAATTTAATTTAATTACAGTTTCAACCCTATTTTTTTAAAAAAAATCGAATTTGCCGTATCCTACCCGTATCGGATACGGTCAACGGCGTATCTTGACCGTATCCGAAACGTATCCGAAATAAAAATTTATTTTTTATCCTCGGATACGCCACGTGGCGTATCCGATACGTATCGGTGCCGTATCCTGCCGTATCCGTATCCCAGAAGTATCCGATATTTGACCGCAAAATTTTTTGGAGTATCGGTGCAACATAGCTTTTAAAAACTTAGAATATAAACAGGGGCGTAACCATAATATCAAAAATCAGGTTGACAAAAACTTAAAACAAAATTTTATAGTAAGTAAACTAGGATATTTATTATTATTTTAAAAAAGTTTACTATAAATAAATTTTTTTATGAAAAATATTACATAATTTTTTAATTTTTCTCCATAAAGTCACACACTTGAATATAAGGAGATGAATATGAAGTTTGAATCAAAAATCGTGAACCATTTGAGTTTTATATGTTAGATTTTTGTCGTAGTATATGACTTATATATATTGAAATTGGGCAGATCCTGAAGCGTAGACGGTTTGAAATTAGAGTTGTTAGATATTCAAAATTTTCAATGCATCGTTTCCACTTTGGTAAAAGCGTCAAATGCTCGGTATTTGTATGTAGATACAATTATTTGGAAGATGATTGTTTGAATAGTTATAATTCTTTAACTAGGAAAAGGGTCGAACTATGATATTTGGTCAGCTTTATAATTAAATTATTTGGTTTGTATTATTATCACAAACTTTAATTTTTATGTAATCTTGTTTTTTGACATTGGAGAAAGAAAAAAAAAAAGTCCAGATTGGGAACAAGTCAAGACGATAATTCCACATAGAAATTCCAACAGCTTGTCGGCAAACTTAGTTGGAAATGATGAGTTTTAGGTAATTTTGTTTAATTTATTTATATATCTTGACAGGAGAAAGACTCCAAGTCTTCCCTTGGAATTTCCAAATTCCAAACCAATGAATACGAGGGAAATTATATATATATATATATACTTATATATATATATATATATATATATATATATATATAAGTACCGCACATAAATATTCTGAGTACAAGAAATTAAAGATCATACAAGGTCATCAGCCATGTCTACACCAGCGCAGTAAGTTGCCCTCTTCACTTCAATTCTTCCTAAAAATGTTAATTAATATATGATAATTATGTTACAGACTCGATTTTCTGAGAAAATTATATAATTTTACTTTTAAAAAAAATAATTTAAAGAGCTTCTTAAATTTAAAATACTTTATTATCTGATCATATGGGTTATTGGCAACGAAATCTTTGGGGTTTTCCAAATAAGCAAATTTGCATTCATGTGGTTTGAAAATATAAGATTTACTCCTTGGAGTTTTCAAAATAGGCAGTTTAGGCTAATGTGATTTGAAAAATGCGGTTTAGCTCCTGTGGTTTGTGAAAGTAGAGAGTTTACCCCCTGAAGTTTGTAAATAAGTGCAAAACACTCACTCCATGTGTGCTATATTTTGCAAACCACGTGGAGTAAAATACCTATTTTGCAAACACGTAGGATAAAATGTTTATTTACAAATCACAGATGGGTTAAAGTGCATATTATCGATATCATATGGGTAAATTGCCATTGTCTCTCTCATCATATGTTAGTTTCGGGTTCAATTCTTCTGCTCCATTTATATGCAACAATACATGCTCCATATAATATCTCCTAATGAATTCCTATTAAATTCCCTCCTAAATAATATCTCATATATTTTCCTTCCTAAATAATCTCATTTCTATATTACAAAAAAACAAATTTAACTTTTTATATAATTGTTAATATTTTTATAGTATTTGAGATTGAGTGGAATTGGGTGTTTGTGTGGAAATTGGTATCTTTGTGTTAATCCATAAATATTATTATATTTTTATATATTTTTGGTGTTCGTATGGAAAGTTTCAAATTTTATATAAAAAGTTAAATTTATTTTTTTGTAATATAGAATTGAGATTATTTAGGAAGGAAAATATATGGGAGATTATTTAGGAGAGAATTTAATAGGAATTCATTAAGAGATATTATATGGAGCATGTATTGTTGCATATAAATGGAGCAGAAGAATTGAACCCGTTAGTTTCTAGATTGCTCGATGTGTTTTCTTCATATTGTTTGAGTGATATATTTATTTATGGTGAATATAATTACAATTGGCTTGGATTACGATTATCCATAATTTTCTTTTTAAAAAAATTCAGATATTATAACTCAATACCTCCAGTGGCAAAGACATATGCTGTGGTCTGTGTGCTAACCACTGGTGCTTATCACATGCAACTGTACAATATTACTAATATTAGCCTTGTCTACTCAGATGTTTTCAAAAGATTTCAGGTAAATTTATTTATTTAGTTATTTTTTATTTATGATTATCAATGTAAACATTATACATATATGGGGGAGTAATTAATTTGATCGAATATTGTATTATTATTATTATTATAGTTAAACTGGATGATATCTTATTTTGGAGCCAACGACAATTTACCCTATTTCGTATCGCTAATATGCACTTTATTTTCCTATGTTTGTAAATGTGAATTTTACCTCATGTGATTTGTAAAATATAGTATAATGCCCCCTTTACAATTTTAAAATAATTTAACTCGTCATGACGAAAATACCCCGTTTAGGAGAATGTTTTGCACCTACGTATAAACTACAAGAAGCGTACTGCCTATTTTTAAACAAAAGAGAGGTAAGTTGCATCTGACCGAAACCACAGGGGCTAAATTATATCTGACCGAAACCACAAGGTGATTAATTACCACTGGTAAAACTCTGTCAATTTATTTTTTCAAATATTAGGTGCATTCAAATTTTAGGTGCAAATTACCCATATAATATTCATTAGTTGTAGATTACCGTTATATGTTATTCTTTTATGTGAGTTTTAACAACTTATTATTTTTTAGGTGTACACGTATGTTATTATTTAGGTGCATTTTACCCATCAGTGATACGAATGACATTTTAATATGTAATTTTAAAATCTGAATGCATAAAAAGTGTGTCACACAAATCATACATGAATAAGATGTTTTTGTACCAATTTACAAACTATGGTGGATAAACTGTCTATTTTAAAATAAAATATGATAAATTGACTATTTGAAAAATCATACGATTCATTGGCAAAAATCCTTTATGTTGTGATTATGCAGATTTGGAGGCTCATAACATCCTTTTTCTTTCTTGGGCCATTTTCACTAAAGTTTGCTGTGCGTCTCTTCACAATGTACGATCCAAGTATTTTAATGATGCAATAATTTAAATTCATAATATAATTTTTTTTATGGAAATTTAAATTAATTTATTTAAAATGTTTTTTTTTTAGATTATATTATGGAGTTCAATTAGAAAGGGGCCCTTATGACAAGAGGACGGCTGACTTAGTATGGATGTATATATTTGGAGCCATGTCAGTCTTGGTAATCAACTTTTATATATAGAGTCAACAAATTGTTTATATTATTTTTTTTCCGAGGGAAATTAATTCAATAAATAAAAATTTATGGCTTTTTTCTCCATACAGGTGATGGCAATAATTCCATATTTATGGTCTCCATTTCTTGGTCCGTCTCTTGTTTTCGTGCTAGGGTATGTATGGGGTCGAGAATTCCCGAATACCCGAGTCAATATTCATGATCTATTTGAATTGAAGGTACAAAATCGTCACTCAATTGTTAGAATCCACTTCTTAATCTGAAAAGTAGATAAGTAATTTTCAAAAACAATCCAAAACATAAGTGATCAAAAACCAATCCGAACCAAAAATCCAAAAACCCGATCCGATTAAGTGATTAAAACAAACCGATGTCGTTATTATTTTATTTTTTATATAGTTTTAGAAAAAGAAAAAACATAAGGCCGGACAAATCGAGTCGAGTCATTCGAAATCCACCCGACCCGACCCATTCGATACTCCTACATCACATGGAGTCACACTCCAGACCGGAACTTTGGTAAAATTTGACAAAACAAATTGAAAGTTGACATGTATTTGTGGTTGCAGGGATTTTACGTTCCTTGGTATATGCTAGTAATGGATTTATTGCTGGGAAATTCTTTAATACCAGGTTTAGTAGGAATTGCCGCAGGTCACCTCTATTACTTCGTCACAGTACTTTATCCACTTTCCAGTGGCAACAACATTTGCAAGACTCCTCTATGTGTGTATCCTTCAAAATTTTCAGAATTTTTTGGATTGCAATGACATAAATACCATCATGTAGGAGGGGTAGTTTGCACCTAATCACAAATCATACGAGACATTCTGTCATTTTCAAATCATAGGGAGGTAAGTTACACCTGATCGAAACCATGTGGGATAAATTGTCACTGGATAAAACTCTGTCAAATTCTTTTTCTTCTAATTTTAGGTGCAATTTATCCCTTTATGTTATTCTTTAGGTTTTAAATAGATAGATTACCCCTTATTTATTATTTAGTTGCAATTTACTCTCTCAATGATACAATTGATCTTTTAACATGTATTTTTAAAGCCCGGATGTTAATGACGATTGTAACACAAATTATATACGTGGTGGGCATTTTGCACCTAAATCATGGGTGAATAAACTGTCTATTTCAAATCACATCGGGTAAACTGCCTAATTTTAAAAACCAATGGGTTACGTTATTCCTTAACTGTATTTAGTCATAAACTGGTGGCATTTTGGGGTAAGGGGTTTCAGATGAATTCTCCATTCAGAAGGAGTGAGGCTTCAGAAGGAACAATATTCCATGGGAGGAGTTACCGGTTAAATGGGTCTAGAACCACCGCACCTCGGTCGCAAACCACCGCTTCAGAACCAGCGGAGACAAACACGAACACAAACGCCGCAGAGACAACGAATACAACCGGTCGCATGGCTTTTCGCGGCAGGAGCTACCGCCTCGGCAGCCGGTAGCCCAATAGTTGACGGGATGATTAACCTATTGATATACACTTCAAATTCTTGCAATGTTGTCACCTCATTTCGGTCCATAGTTGTGTGGTAATCTTACGTCGTATCATATATTTTGATATTATGAAAGAACAAGGTTTTGGAACATATTTCACTTAAGGAAATAAAAAAAAATAGATAATATATAGATAAATGACATTTGATTCAATTTTCTGTTAGTTTCAAAATGAACTAATTTTGAAATTGAGTTTGGAAAGAGCTTCTAAGATGTGTAACTCGATCCATGTTGAGAATTTATAAGTTTGTAAGGTCAGATCGTATTCCATTTTAAGGTCGGATTGTAAGGTCCATGGATTGTAAATTAGTTTTTTAGAATATCAAAATATTTAGTGGTGTGTTTTTGAGTGTTTATTTAAAGCATTTCTATGTTATCTGTGCTTAAAGTTGATTTTTTTTGTTTTTAAGCTGTTTCTAAGATAGAAAACAGATTTTTGATGTTTGATTTTCTTGTTTGTGTTGTTGCTTCTCTAAAAAAAACATGCAAAATCAAAAAAAGAAAATCAATTAATGAGATGCTTCTGGCTGCTTTGAGGTGAGATGTTGCAATTTTGTAATAAATATCAAAAAAATCACCCAAATTTGAGCGAACTAACATAAAAATGCTTTAATAAGCATTTGCAAACATATGAGTACTTGCAAAAATTAGGAAAGCTTATCGGTGTGTTTGAAATATTTGCAATTGGCTCCTCAAGTATCACCTCCTTTTCAATTCCTGACCCAAAAATCACAAAATTAACCCCTATATTTCTCTATGTTTAAAATTCTGCCCCAAACTTCACCAAGTCACCCCTCCAAAAGCCTTCCCCGTACATCCTTGTTGAACCCTTGAAATACTTTATGAAAAGATAAGATTATATTACAGTAAAATAAAGTTAAAACATACCTAATACACATTATATTTGACAAATTTATATATTTTTTATATTATTTACAGGGATATTCAAATCTTAACTTGATTGTTCACCTAATATGGATAATTATTGTTCTCTGATAAATATACTTTAGAGAATGAAAAATGAAAATGAATTATTAATATTTGGTCATAAGATAATGAATTCGAAAAATGAAACCAAATATTACATTTGTGTTTCAACATGTTTTGTAATAGTATGAATTTATTAAAAATGACTTATATTATTTTAGGAAAATTAAGAATGTCTAACATTTAAGTTCATGATTTAAGCAAAACTTAGTACGCGACTTAATAAAAGTTAGTCATAAAGTGTCACACGCGCACTCAATGCGCCAGATCATGATATGAGCGTCAGTGTGTGACTTAGTAAAACTTAATGCGCAATTTAGTAAAACTTAGTCCGTCTTAAAGCGCCGCACAATCACTCAATGCCTCAATTCGAGACCGGAGCGCCAGTACGCGAAGGGGGGAGAGAATTATGTGACTTATGTTAGACGGTTTAGAACCGCAGGTTCGCCGGTTCAAAAAACATCGACCCTTAATCTTCCTTGACGGTTTTGATTACAGTTAATGAACTATCGGTTCCTGTTATGGTTAACCAACGATTACGATTACGATTTGACCTTTATTTTTTAAAAAATATTTTTAAATATTATTAAAATTTGAAAAAAAATTTGTGAAAATATGTGAACGTGTTTTCCTCTATGGATTAATCAATAAATAACATGAAAATATATTCAAGCTCAAATAATGAAAATGTGTAAGATATATTGTTTGATTAATATATATAAATTATAACATTCTATTTAGATCAATAAGGCTTTTATAAGGTTGATGCTAATTATTCAAGTTGGAGGTCATGAGTTCAAATCTACACCATAACAGTTTTAAATTTAAAAATGTAAAAAAAATTAAAATAAACCATTGAGTAGCCGCTGTTTCACAGATTAGAAAATAATTTAATGACCCTTAACCGGTCCGTCTATAGACTGGGCGATTACGGGTCCGACTCGTCAACCGTTGACCCTAAGGGTGCTTAACGGGGCAACACGAACCAATCCAAATCCCCTAATTCCGGAACCGATCCGATCCGGTTCCGATTCTACCGGTTTTGGGTTGGACCAGTTCCAAACCGGAACCGGTTTTTTGATTATTTTTTTTCAAAAAATCAAGGGAAATTGTTGCTTTGAGGATTCGAACACTCGACCATCATCTTTGATCGCTTTTATTTTAAACAATTATTCCAATCTAGCGATTTTAGACTGCAAGTGCACGGTGTCAAGTTTTAGTATAGATAGGAAGATACGGATTGTCGAACCCACAAGGACTAACAAGCAAGTACCACATAAGATTTCTTTTAACTATATTTAACCTACGATAATCAATTAATAATTAAACTAAACTAAATTAAGCTACTATAATCCAACCAAAATAGTCGACGATCACGAGAAAAATCCACAAGTAAGAATCAAGACAATTATTCACCTAACCCAACTCTTACAATTCTTTTCTCCATACATCTCTAAGGTGACGGGTTTTCCGAATTTATTCAATATACTCTCTCGAGCTATATTAAGTCTAACATCAAATTGCAACTAGTAACTCTCGTTCACGTAATTAACAATTTAACATTGAATGAGATTTATGAAAACCACTAACTTTAGATTAAACAACCCAAAGCTATCACTCGTGTGTGATTTTATCTCTCGATCTCAATCTTTAACACGCGGCATGAATTATTATATCGTATTATAATTTCATCTCTCGATCTCAATTATAATTAAATATCATTCAAAGGTGATCAATCCTTCAAAAGCATTAAAAACAATAACACATGCTCATAGATGATATATGAATTCAATCAATCAAGAATATTAAAGGAAAACAATGTTTAGAATATTTCTCAATCATTCAAAACACAATAAATCCAATAATAATTCAAAACAAATAATATAAAAGTAAAAGCAAACTCCCAAGTCGACTCTTTCGTTGATTCTCGATCCTTCCTCGCTTCTTTCTCGATCGTGCTCTTCGATTATCTTGTTGGCTTGTTCCAATTCCTAGGGTGAAGGGTTGAAGGATGGATTGATGGTAGAAGGATGGAGGCTGGACATGAAGTGAAGGAAAGTGAGGGGAGAAGAAGGTGGAGGCTGTGGTGATTGGGTTCCTAGGTTAAAATCTGATGATCTTCTTGAGTAGGTCTCCTCCCTGCCTTTTAAAAATCCCGTGCATCAAATAAGGAAAGCAGTCCAAAATTTCCAAAATTCATCAGGCGTAATGACGCCCCTGAAGTGGCGTAGTTACGCCTGTCGATGTGTCAACAAATCTGGCTTCCCGCATGATAGGCGTAATTACGCCTCCAAAGTGGCGTAATTACGCCACTTAAATTTTCAAAAGCCGTGGGCTAGGTGTAGTTACGCCTCAAAGTAGGCGTAATTACGCCTGTTGAATTAATTCAATGATGTTTCTTCGCCTTTTTTCAGCTTCTGGCGAGTTTCGTATTTTGGCCATAACTTTCTCATATGAACTCCAAATTTGATGAATCAGCTGTCCACGCGAAGATAAGAGAAAGTTCTACAACTTTTATATGGACCACATTTCCAAAACATGGCTCTAACATATAGTAATGTGAGGAGAAAGGAGCAACATGTGTCTTGGATTCTGGTTTTTTCCTCTTTTCTTCAACTTTATTCATTCTTTCATCATTTTTGGTTCATTTCTTCTACTTTTATGCATTTCAACATTGATTCCTGAAATATAGAAATATATACCATAAACCGTAAAATAATCCAAGAATCAACACCAAAACATATCATATCATAGCCTAAAAACGCGTAATATTCAACCCTATCAACTCCCCCAAACTTATCACTTAATCGTCATCGATTAAGCATTAAAATCATAAGGTAGAGTTCATTCTTGATATTTGAAACAATTATTTCATGACTAGGGATGGGAATGGGGCGGGTCCAAACCCGGACCCGTATTGAACCCGACCCGCCGGGGCGGGTCCAAACCCGCTTCAACCGGGTTTGGAAGCGGGGCGGGGCGGGTCCTGGGATTGGCCGAACCCGCCCCGCTATGCATTTTTAATTTTTTTTTAAAAAAAAATTAATATTGAATATACATTTCACTTCTTTGATTGTACAATAATGTGTTATTGTTTAATTTCATATCAAAATTCATGTGTTTATGGTAAAGAAGTTGAACATTTTGAATGGAATAAAAACTAAATAATAAATATTTGATAGTTTAAAGATAATTTTACGATGCTTATTATAAATATTTACTAGAGGAAAACATTAAATTCAATCTCAAAACTCAATTTTTGTGTTTCAAAATTAATTTCTACAAAAAAAATTTTAAAAAAAAAAAAATTGTTTGTGGGGCGGGGCGGGTAAACCCGCGAACCCGGCGGGTCTAAGCGGGGCGGGGCGGGTATGGGTTTTATGTGTAGCGGGGCGGGTCCTGGGATTGGCCAAACCCGTCCCAAACCCGCCCCGTTGCCATCCCTATTCATGACTTGCTTATTCTCAGAAATCTCATGCACATATACAAAAGTTGACAAGACATGTTTTCTCCTAATTCAAGCAACATATCTCAAAACGTGTGTGTGTGCTCTAGTCAATCTCAAGTTTCATGCACATATTCAAGATCAAATCATGCTAATCAACTCAAAGTCGAGATTATCATCAAGCATTACATAGGCCTATTTTCAAACAACTTCTCCACTAATGATAGTTACTCCCTAGACTTGGATCAAAATGACTTTTTAAGCTTGTAATGTAAGGCCTTTGGTGTTGGCTTCAAAGAAAAGATAGGATAAGCGCAAAGAAGAGAGTATAATCATTTACAATTCAAATGTTTTGCACACATCGAGCTTCTCTTCTTTTTCTTTTATAGCCTTGGCCACTTTGGGTCTTACTTAGTCAATCTTTTTCTCAAGGCTTTTTGTCTATCTTTTTCTTTCTCATTCATCAATTTTTTTCAATAAGCTCATCAAGATATAATAATTCAAGTGCATCGAATGATATTCATTATACTCCCTTAGGGTAAGGATAACTTTTTCATTTAGGCTCAAATAAGGGTAAGTATAATGAGTTTGCCAAGAATGTCGAATGGGGGTCTAATCATATGCAATGCATATACCATTCTTTTTTCAATAAAGCTCAAATGGGACACTAGGGATTGATATGAATTATGGTAAGCTTGAAAGGCTCAAACGTTTCAAAGATCGCCTAGATCATTTCCAAGTCAAGTTTGTAACTATAAAATTTCGCCTCAAAGTGTCATCATCAAATAAGTTCTAGGATAGCTCTAAGATGCTCAAGACAAAATAATCAAGTTCACAACAATTATCACTATTCAACATGCAATCCACAAGATCATGACTCATTGTGCTCAAAGTATCCCTCATTCTTGACATGCTAACTCAAATTACGATCTTCATGTACAAGTCCAATAATCATCACAAATAAAGTTCATATGCATAGTGAGATCAAAATCCTCATTGAATAGTCACTACTATAATTCATTCTTTTCTCAAGTTTGAACTCATAAATAAATTTTTTTTTAGCTCATAATAATCGGACGATTCAAGTGTCATTTAAGCACGCAACATGTGGTTAAAACAAGTAAAACATGCAAGCTACTACTCCCCCAAACTTAAATCAAACATTGCCTCAATGTTTAAAAGAATTAAAAGGGGAAAAGTGAACTCCCCTGATCACGACGCTTGCATGAGGGTTGAGGAAGATTCGCTTTTGAAAGCTCCACTGTTGTAGGGTTCATCGCTCCAACTGAGTACCTAGCAAGAGAAGAATGCAAATAAAATAGTCGACACGAGAGATAAACAAACTAAATGCAAAAACTAAAAATAAACAAAACTAAATGGTAAAAGGATACGCTTGGGTTGCCTCCCAAGAAGCGCTGATTTTTAGTCGTCGGCTTGACCATCAGAAGCAACCATCAAAGAGCGGCTGCCGCCCATAGTAAGTATCGTATGATACCACTAATGGGTCTTCATTCAGTATGCCCTCAAGATTGGCAAGATTGTAGCAGTGTACGCTCGTCGCTCCAACAACATTCATCTTGAAGTGGTAGGAATGGGAGAATGATTCTTGACTCGGCTTTATCTCTTTCAGGATGTAGTGCGGTGAAGTTGGCATCGATGGAAAATACGGATCCAAATATGGCATAGAACATGTCTCCATCGATGGACTTAAATCAGAATCTTCGAAAGTCTCTTCCTTCTCCAACATCACACTCGACTCATCTTCATATAGGAACTCCTCGGATGACATCTCTGAAGTAGGCTCAAGTTCCTTTGAATATTCCACACTAGGAGGATCATTCCCCCAAACTTGGTTGGTTGAGTGATCGTCATCATATAACCAAACTCGATTTGTAGCCTCTTGATTTGTAGCCCTCATATCTTCCTCTTGGTAGCTAGTTGAAATTGTTTCCATGAGGACCACCATTTGCTGCTCCAGGTGACGCATAGAGTTGGTTTGGCACTCCAAACTATTCTCAGTTGATGCCATGAATCTCACTAAGGTATCCTCTAACTGAGTTGTGACATCTGCAGAACTATCTCTCCTCTCTTCGCGATGTTCAAATGGTTGTGGCGTATCAATAGGGTAGTGAGGCTCCGGTGGGTATTGATGACTCCATCCTTGTAGTGAAGGTTCACAATGCCAGTGATGATCGAAGTCCGCGATATCATTGAACAGGTGCAATACGCTGTCTTCATCTCTTTCAACCAAAGGACTTCCAGTTGCCAGTGCTCCGCTCAATACCCATTCTCGTGTCTGTGCATCCAACCCTTTGAAGAAATATTGCAGGAGAGTATAGTTCGAAAAGTTGTGATACCGGTATGTGTCTGCCAATTCGTCGAATCTCCCCCACGCTGCATAAAACGGCTCTGAATATTGTTGGACAAATCTTGTGAAGACTTGTTGATGAAGCATCACAAGTACCTCGCAAGAAAAACAAATAAAACAATTTTAATTTTTTTTTTTCGAAATAAATATATACAAAAGAAAAAAATGGTTAAATTACAGTCAAAGAACCTAGTATGATATTACTAAAGTTAGTCCCCGGCAACGGCGCCAAAAACTTGATCGCTTTTATTTTAAACAATTATTCCAATCTAGCGATTTTAGACCGCAAGTGCACGGTGTCAAGTTTTAGTATAGATAGGAAGATACGGATTGTCGAACCCACAAGGACTAACAAGCAAGTACCACATAAGATTTCTTTTAACTATATTTAACCTACAATAATCAATTAATAATTAAACTAAACTAAATTAAGCTACTATAATCCAACCAAAATAGTCGACGATCACGAGAAAAATCCACAAGTAAGAATCAAGACAATTATTCACCTAACCCAACTCTTACAATTCTTTTCTCCATACATCTCTAAGGTGACGGGTTTTCCGAATTTATTCAATATACTCTCTCGAGCTATATTAAGTCTAACATCAAATTGCAACTAGTAACTCTCGTTCACGTAATTAACAATTTAACATTGAATGAGATTTATGAAAACCACTAACTTTAGATTAAACAACCCAAAGCTATCACCCGTGTGTGATTTTATCTCTCGATCTCAATCTTTAACACACGGCATGAATTATTATATCGTATTATAATTTCATCTCTCGATCTCAATTATAATTAAATATCATTCAAAGGTGATCAATCCTTCAAAAGCATTAAAAACAATAACGCATGCTCATAGATGATATATGAATTCAATCAATCAAGAATATTAAAGGAAAACAATGTTTAGAATATTTCTCAATCATTCAAAACACAATAAATCCAATAATAATTCAAAACAAATAATAGAAAAGTAAAAGCAAACTCCCAAGTCGACTCTTTCGTTGATTCTCGATCCTTCCTCGCTTCTTTCTCGATCGTGCTCTTCGATTATCTTGTTGGCTTGTTCCAATTCCTAGGGTGAAGGGTTGAAGGATGGATTGATGGTAGAAGGATGGAGGCTGGACATGGAGTGAAGGAAAGTGAGGGGAGAAGAAGGTGGAGGCTGTGGTGATTGGGTTCCTAGGTTAAAATCTGATGATCTTCTTGAGTAGGTCTCCTCCCTGCCTTTTAAAAATCCCGTGCATCAAATAAGGAAAGCAGTCCAAAATTTCCAAAATTCATCAGGCGTAATGACGCCTCTGAAGTGGCGTAGTTACGCCTGTCGATGTGTCAACAAATCTGGCTTCCCGCGTGATAGGCGTAATTACGCCTCCAAGTAGTTACGCCTCAAAGTAGGCGTAATTACGCCTGTTGAATTAATTCAATGATGTTTCTTGGCCTTTTTTCAGCTTCTGGCGAGTTTCGTATTTTGGCCATAACTTTCTCATATGAACTCCAAATTTGATGAATCAGCTGTCCACGCGAAGATAAGAGAAAGTTCTACAACTTTTATATGGACCACATTTCTAAAACATGGCTCGAACATATAGTAATGTGAGGAGAAAGGAGCAACATGTGTCTTGGATTCTGGTTTTTTCCTCTTTTCTTCAACTTTATTCATTCTTTCATCATTTTTGGTTCATTTCTTCTACTTTTATGCATTTCAACATTGATTCCTGAAATATAGAAATATATACCATTAACCGTAAAATAATCCAAGAATCAACACCAAAACATATACATATCATAGCCTAAAAACGCGTAATATTCAACCCTATCAATCTTCTATTCTAAAGCTCTAACCAATTGAGCTAATGGGCTTTGTGTTTGTAAACTAACCTCAAATATATTTATCTAAATTTTTTGTAAAAAAATTTACTTTTTAAAAAATAAATGATCCGATTCCGGTTCAACTCGGAACCATATCCGTTTATTCCGGAATTGGTAAGATACCGATTCCGGAACGGTAGAACCGATCTGGATCGTATCTTACCGGTTCCGGGGCCGGTTCAGAACACGTTAGCCCGGTTCCGATTCCGAACCGGCTAACCGGTCTGGTTTCGGGCCGAGTCCGGATTGACCCGGCTCGTTAATCACCCTAGTTGACCCGGTTAATAAGCTCGTTGACCATGGACCGGTTCCAAGCCGGTTAAGGGTCAAGAAATCACTATTATCAGAAGTGGACATGCATGCAACTAAGAATACATCCCATTAAAATAACATATCATCACACACACGATTGGTATAGATTACAAGTTAACCCGCTAGCTTATAAAGTAACGATTTAAACTTAGTACAACAAAAAAAAAAAACAAAATAATAATAAATGGTCGTGTATTAGCCGATGATATATATATATGGACACACAATATATTGCTACTATAAATCAAGACATTGGGATTGGACTTGTAAATAGATTCATAACCTTTCGAGCACAACCAATAGTTATTCGAACTCCTTTTACTTGTAGAAGTGCGTCTTGGATCTGCCGATTATGTTATGGTCGGAGTTCTACTCATGGTGACTTTGTTGAATTGGGAGAAGATGTATGTATTTCGTTGTTATTACACACACGATTGGAGAGGGTGTTTCGCGTTTTCACAAATCAAATGGGGGTAAACTATATATTTTGAAAATCACATGGATGTAAACTATTTATTTTCAAATCACATAGATATAAACTGTCTATTTGGAAAACTACGGAAGGTTTATTTCCAAAAATCCTATATATTGAGGGCAAAAAATGAAAGAAAATAGTTTATTCCCCCTGGCCTTGTCTGGCTAGTCCCCTTTCCAATTAATAGGATATGGATAATTACTAATTAGTCTAACTTTGGGCATGTCACTAATTTGCATTTTGTTTATACTAATCTTTTAAAAACATTTTTGAGCGAAACGTTCCTGATTTTTGCCAAACGATATTGCATGTTCACCAGAATTTCTGAGCATTTGGGTGGAGACTCTCAATGGGGATCAAGGGTCAAACTTGTTGGTCTAGTTGGTTTGACACTATTAATATTTATGAGTAAAAATTATTATGTTGAAATACCAAAAATAAAATGTAAACATCATATGCACGTATAAGAAAACCAAAATATTGATATTACAGACGAGAATTATATTAACTCTCGGATCACCTCACATCTCACAGATACAGAAACAGAACCAAAATATTGATATTACGGACGAGAATTACATTAACTCTCGGATCACTTCACATCTCACAGATATATAAACAGAAGCTTAAAAGCTTAGAGATAACCAGATGATGGATGAATTTACAGAGAATGGTTGTGGGGTCCTCGTTACTTAACCCATTATGTATCATGTTAACATACATATGTGAGTCTGGATTAAGTAATAACAAGCACTGATTAAGAGTATCGTACTAGTTAAGTTGTTACATGGTTTATAAAAACCTATCCACTACACATCATATGTACAAACAACAACCTACTACAAGATAACTCCTAGGCAGTGGTTCAGCTCGCAGCGGAAAATAACTCACATCCCGTCCTCCCACATCTATGAGTCCCTACAGAAACATTCACACAACGTGAGTATAGATAAACAACTATCTCAGTGCGATATCAAAACACAATATCAATGATAAAGCAATAATAATCATATCCAATGTGAATGCTCTGTCTCATGCATCAACAAATGCTACTATGTCATGACATGTCTCAACAATCACCATATTATCACGAGCCCAATATGATATGCCTATTCAGCTCAATATGTCAGTGGAACCACATCACATCTTCATATTAGCAGCACATATCATAGTACTGTACTCATCTGTGATAATAACCAGAGCATATACCCAAACCAGGCGTATATCTCTCAAGCCAAAGCATATGTAGTATATCTATCGTGGCAACAATCCCAGCCAAAGCATATACCAAACCTGGCATATCTATCAATGCAATGATCTTACCAAAGCATATACACATATCTATCAAGGCATCCATCCCAATCATATGAAATCCATGTATGTACATGCATATGATACTACCAATCATATGACACAAAGCTAACATAAATCATATGATATCAAAACCATAACATCATCATCACATAATATCTATACTCCGTACGTCAACACGTACCTGGTATACGACAACAAAACGATAATTCAGGCGTTGATGGCTAATTGCCTTTTTGCCCCGTCCCCTGTGATGATGCTACACCAATATCAACAATAAACCATGTTATAAGAGGCTTCAAAAATAAATGCTACAAAAATTTAACATTTTTCAAAAATCTGTCATCACCGATCGATCGCCTAATTTTCTCGATCGATCGCCGAACTATTCACTCTTCGCCGATCGATCGCCACATGTACCGATCGATTGCCTCAAAATCACCGATCGATCGCTCAATGTTCAAACCGCCTTAAAATTTCACTGTTCGCGGTGATCGATCGAGACCAAATTTTCGATCGATCGGCACGATCAGAAAAATCGAGACAATGGCGATTTTGAGCTTATCTTCATGGTATTTCTTGCACAATTCATTTCCTATCATTTAACCACATTTCATGAAATCCCTAGGATCATATAAACATGTTTCTACCATCTTAGAATCCAATTAATAGCATATAAACATGATATGATTCTTCACATGAACATTTGATATTCCACTTCACATACATCAACACCAATTACATAATTCAAGTGTAAAACCATGAATTCCTTACCAAGATATGAAGAAATCACTTCACACAACTTCCTAGCTCAATTCACAAGTGAATCCCAAGCTCAAACCAAAAAGAACTTGAAAGAGATGGAGAGGAGCTTGTGTAGGATTTTAGTAGGTGTGTTTAGGTGAAGTATGTGATTTCACTTGGTATCCCTTAATAAAAAGCATTTCAATTAATCATCATGCTAAGTCACCTTGATATAGGGTATTTGAAGCTAATAACATGTTAGTGAACATGTACATGAAGATGAAATTTAAATTCAAATGCAATTCCAACTCAAATTAACTTCACATGCATATTCAAATCATTTTGCACCATGTTTCATTCCTTGCCATATATCATTTCATGCATGTGTTATTTCATTATTGGTTCCACCAGAACCCCCATTATCATACCGCCATTTGATATAATTACATCATAATCATATCATATGTGTATAAACCAAATCGAAGCATTACATTTATATAGCCATATAAACCCTCATAGATGATTATCATCTTGAATTTGTCATCATCCATTGTTGACTGATTCCAGAAGGCAATGCTACATGTAAGAAAACGTGTGCAAAAAAGCTGGCAGAATTTGTAACAGTGCTTGGAAAAAAACCATCGTCCAATCTCCACCTTGGCGATTTCCATCAATATGTGTAGCCTCCTTCACTACGCTCTTAGGCATCTGATACCGGATACTCGATTAATGTTGATAAAGTCCAAGCAGTATTGAAACTTGATCCATGTCACCACCTTTGTTAACACATATGCAAGATTATTTTTTTGTAGAGTAGAATATCCCATTCTTTTACTATTTCCAGAACAAAGTGGTACTGTACATCGACGTGTTTGTTGCGATTGTGATATACTTGGTGCTTTGCCAGAAATATGGCACTCTCATTGATGCAAAAAATCTCAGTATTTTTCTGATGAACTTTGTTCTTTGCCAGACATATGGCACTCCCACTGTCACAGAAAATCTCTGTGTTTTTCTGCCTCGTACCCAAGTCTTTCACCAAATTATGCAACCAGATACGTTCCATGATCCCCATATATTTTGTCTCTATAGTAGACGAATCAACTATGTACTGTAGCATAGATCTCCAGTCTATTGATAGCAACAGATACTGATGTTGAATATGGTATCCTCATTTCAATGAAGTCTCCATTCTGATCGCCAGAGTCTTCTGGAGTTGTGGGAATCATAAACTCCACCTGAAAATTAGAACTCCGATCTTGGTTCTCTTTATCTAACTGGTTCAGCACAACAAATTAGTCAAAGGTAAAGTCTCGGCTCAAGACAATCTTGTTTGACTCAGGGTTCCATAGACATAATATCTTCACTCCTTCACTAAAGCCCAAGAAAGATGCTTTCTCGGCTCTAGGTTCAAGCTTGGGTGTTCTAAAGTGAAAGTATGCGTTACACCCAAATATATACAAGGGATCAGAAACGTGTTGTCCAATCCTTACCTCCCTGAGAGTTTTTCCGTATAGTAGATAAACTGATAGCCTGCTGAAGATATAAGAGATATATGACAAGGTTTCTGCCCTGAATGACTTGCTCACTCCAGATTGAGATACCTTGCAGCGGATCAGAGTACAATTCATCATTTTTCCTTCACCATTCTCTTTTGGTGGCATGGTTTGATGAAATGTCAGACTATCCCTTCATTCTGGCAGATGTTCTGAAATGTGACTGACTTGTATTCTCCACCGTTATCAGAACAGAGTCTCTTTATCTTTCGTGTGATCTGGGTTTCGATCATCGTCTTCCAGTTGAGGAAGATGTCCAGAACTTCATCCTTATGCTTAATAGAATACACCCAGATTTGGAGTGGTTCAGCGGTGCAAACAGATCGGTTCTTTGATTCCGACAGATTCAGGTCGGTTCGGTGACTCAATCAGGTCGTTTTGTGGTTCCGACAGACAGATTCAGGTCAGTTCTGATGTCCAACAATACAAATAGATTCAGGTTGGTTCTTCGATCTGACAATGCAGATAACTTTAGGTTAGTTCTATGGGTCCAACATTGCAGATAGATTTGGGTCAGTTCTACGATTCTGACAATGCATACAGAATCAGTTTGGTTCTGAGGTTCCGACGATGCAAACAGGTTCAGGTTGGGTTCCGCGGGTCCGACAGTCCAGATAGATTCAGGTCGATTTCTATGGGTCCGGCGGCGCAGAAAAACTCAGGTCGGGATCTGTGGGTCCGGCGGTGCAGATAGTTTTGGGTCATGCTCTACGGGTCCCATGGTGAAGACAGATTCAGACACTTGCTCGATCTAGTTCACTCCAGTGAGGCCGATTCATATGCCTCCAGCAGTTCGGACCGGTTCATCCGGTTTGGGATGGGCCAGTTGACAAAGTTCCAATTATCAGGTGACGTATCATTGATACTATTTTTACTTCATAATGTCACATGACAAAATTGTTTGTTCCGTCAAATTTCTCCCCCTCGAACTTTGCATTTGATATCCATTACTTTGACTTTATTTTTCCCGGTGGCGTTTTAGCAGAAGCAGTTGCTACCGTTGCGTCCAGAAGAGTCGAAATAGTAGGGAACCAGTCCTGGATTGGCAAAAATAGCAGCAAAAATTAACTGAATCGGGCAATTTCGGTTCGGAAGAATAGTGCTAGTTCGGGTCGGTGAACAGTACTGGGCCGTGATTATTGCTGGGGCCGATGAATAGTGATGTGTCGTGTACAATGCTGAGTTTGAACGATGCCGAGTTGACTCTATACACTACCGGTGAACAATGATGCTATAGTATCATCTTCTTAAACAGATTCTTAAACTTTTCTCCAAAATTACAGAAATGCCATTGACTTTGATTGAAATTTCCCGTCGACTCAGCTATCAAAAAATTACAAAGGCTGGTGTTTTGGATTCCTAGCGACGAAACAAATCTAATGGTATTATCAGAATTAAATTTTGGGCAGTTTCAATTTTTGGTTATTTGAATGCAACCTAGGCTCTGATATCATTTGTTGTGCCAGAATACCCAAAATAAATATAAATATCATACGCACATATTCTAAGAACACCAAAATATTGATATTTTCAGACAAGAATTACATTAACTTTCGGATCACCTCACATCTCACAGATACATAAACAGAAGTTTAAAAGTTTAAACATAACCAGATGATGGATTAATTTACAGAGAATGGTTAATGGGTTTATATAGCCATACAAACACTCGGAGATGATTATCATCTTGAATTTGCCATCCTCCATTGTTGACTGATTCCAGATAGCAATGCTACAGATAAGGAAACGTGTGCAAAAATGCTGGCCGAATATGTAATAGTGCTTGGAAAACAGCCACTGTTCAACAAAAATGAAAGTATATTCTGTGTTAAAAGAATAACTAATAATAAGCTCAATGAATTTATCCATAAACCAGTCTTTTGGTTTGGATTCTTCTTATGAGATTATGATCTGATACTGGTGCTCCTGTTGAAATTCAACAAAAGAGTTGAACTGGGTAAGGCTTACCACCGGGTTAGGTCGGTGACTGTAATGTGACTCGTATCCATATTATAAGTGGGAAATATGTAGAAAAATTCTTGTGTGAGTCGGTATCTACCCTATATATGGATCAACATAAAGAAAATGAGTTTATCATGATTTGATTAGCATTGATTGACATGTCTGGTTTAGTTCATATTCTTTGTACTAAAATACATGATTGTTTAGAACAAGTGTCGACTTCCAAGGTGTGAGTAAAATTACACTACTAAATCAATGATTAATAAAATCACCATACTACCTATGGCCTAACAAAATTGCATTATAAAAAAATGGGGTTTTTGGCAACGACCCTCTTGTAGTTTCATAAATAGACAATTTGCACTACTGTGTGAAAATAGGTAATTTACCTCCAGTGGTTTTCAAAATAGACAGTTATCCCCTTGTGTTTTAAAATATGCAGTTTACCCCCTCTGGTTTGTGAATAGGTGTAAAAAATCTCATACACATAAGGGGACAATGTGCCATCTTTTGCAAACCATAGGGGTAAATGTCTATTTTGAAACCACATTGTGATAAACTATTTATCTTCAAACCAAAGGTGTGTAAAATACATATTTACAAACACAAGGTGTAAAATGTTTATTGACGATATCACGAGGTAAATTGCCACCGACTCAAGTTAAATACCAAAAATATAACCAGGGGGGAGAAATGCAGTTTCACATCTAATTTACCTCGTCTCATTGTTTATTATTATTATTGAATACAGTGGGAGGTTGGAATCCCGATTACACAAGTACGCCAGAATGTTGCAGCTGCTTATAGAAATGAAGTAGAATAGCAAACAAGTGAAAAGCTTCTTCCGTACAAAACGTGGTTTCTGAAGAAAAAGGTATTTCTTGTCTCAAAAAATTATCAGGTAGCATAAAGTAAATGAGACACATGATTTTTAAGTGGAAAACCCCAAAATAAGGGGAAAAACACGTTGTACAATAAAATGGTAAGTAATATGGAGAGAAAAATGGTGTAAAAATGGTGTTTGGTGTCGTATTATTGATCCCCCAAAAAATCTCTCTGAAACCATCGGTCATCCTCCTTATATAATTGAAAGAATTGAAAGTCACTGTAATCATTTCATCTGACATGTCTTTACCATGCTTTTGTCCATCATGACACTTTATTGGAACTTGAAATGTGACGTGTCATCATGCATGCATATACATGTGTCAATTCCATATCGAATTCCATGCCCTGTCTCTTCTCATCCCGGTTGGTGGGGTCTCTTCTCTTCCCGGGTGGGTCTCTTCTCTTCCTGGGTGGTGTCTTCTCTTCCCGCCTTCTCTTCCCAAGTGATGTCTCTTCTCTTCCCATCTTCTCTTCCCGTGTGATGTCTCTTCTCTTCCCGAGTGGGTCTCTTCTCTTCCCGGGTGGGTCTCTTCTCTTCTCGGGTGGTGTCTCTTCTCTTGCCGGGTGATGTCTCTTATCTTCTCGGGTAGGGTCTCTTCTATTCCCTGGTGGGGTCTCTTCTCTTCGCGGGTGATGTGTATTATCTTCTCGGGTAGTGTCTATTCTCTTCCCGCGTGAGTCTCTTCTCTTCCCGGGTGGGCCTCTTTTCTTTTTTGGTGGTGTCTCTTCTCTTCCCGGGTGGGGTCTTATTTATATTAGGTATTTTTTAATATATATCCCGATGTCTTACAAATGTGTTTCAGCCTAATTATTATGCCTTAATTCATTCAAGTATAACAATACTCAATTAAATTACTTCCCATTTGTTATTCAAATAATAAGATTTGAATTTTATGTGTAATCCCAAAAAAATATTGATTAGTTCAATTAAGTTGTAAAATTTTGAGTAGGCCAATGGTCGCATCGTATAGCAAATATTTGTGGGTGGAAATACAAGTTGTGTTGTTAGAGAAAAATGATATTGCTGATGCAATAAGCGATGAGATTAGTAAACATGATATCAAGAATCTCGTCCTTGGAGGTTCATCAGCTGGTGGCTTGTTCTCAAGGTAAAAATGGAGTTTTCTTGTCACCCCAGGGCCAGGACCCACGTAAGCGCGACTGCGCAATGAGCTCATATAACAACTACTTCGTATCCGTCCTCACTCTACGAAATGGTTAACTCAAGTTGATATTATAGTCCATTGTAAGCCTTTATAAACCATTTTGTGGGACAAGGTCACAAAGGTATTACATCACCTCTCCTTTAGAACGCAATGTCCTCATCGCGACCTAACTCATTGATCCATCAGCACCAGGAATCTAGAGGTGGCTCTTACAGGTTCAAGAGGGTGATTACCGTCATGTAGCACTTTGTGCCGCAGGTTCATGAGGTGGCTCCCACACATGTGACACTTTGCCTGCTGGTTCAAGCCATCAAATGTGACAAAATATATAAGCATAATAATTTTCGAAATATGCATCAAAACGGAGTAGAACCTAATATGAATACTGAAACAGAAACTGAACAGAATTGCTCTCATCAGAGCCTGAATAGAGCAAATTTTCATATCAGAAACATATATCATTAAAATAACCACAATAAATTCTCTAATTTTCTCCTGGTACTGATATCATTTCTCTAGACTTAACCCTCCTAGAGATAAGGTCAGAATATCAATCACCCACGAATAAAGGGTCTGGACTTCCCAGAACAACGGTTAACCACCAGATCTGGTCAGAATGTCGGTTATAATACCTCCACATCAGGGTCATAAACAGAATTTGGAATTCCTTACCAATTGTATTTCGATAATTAAAGTGCTTGAGAAATTAATTTTCATCAACAACTAGGGGTGCTTACCGGGCCGGATCAAACCGGACCCGGCCCGGATTCGGACCGTTAAGTCCGGTCCGAAACCGGAACCGGACTTAACGGTTCCGGTTCGCCCCGGAACCGGTTAGAAACCAGTCCGGGGCGGTTCCTAAGAACCAAACTGGTAGCACCGCTGGTTCCGGTGCTACCGGTTTGGTTCCGGTTCCAGAACCGAAAACGGTAGCTTTTTAAAAATAAAAAAATAAAAAAAAAAAGGAAGAAGGCAACGGCTATACAGCCGTTGCCTTCTTCAACGTTAATTGTTAACGTTGGCAACGGCTCTTAGCCGTTGCCAACGTTAACATTTATTTTTTTAAAAAAAAAAAATTTAATAAAAAATAAAAACTATAAATAGGGGATGTTGTGTTGTGTATTTTTTCATAACAATTCTTGTAACGAAAAATAATTCACTCTCATATTTTTCTCTCAATTGTGATATCTACAATTTACTTATAGTCTTATATAATAATGGCATCTTCATCTAGCAGTGGTGCTGGTCGTAGCCGGGGTCGCAGTCGGGGTCTCGTTCCGGGTCGTCTATCACTGAGTTCATCTTCTGCAATGAATTTGCCTTTGCCAATTCCTGAGTTAAATGAAAGTTATAATTTTTTTGCTGACCTCAATGTTGGTGGTTCTTCTATGAATGTCTAACCACAACAACCCCAACAACCTGCCGAACCTGTTGCTGCCCAAGCCCAAGAAAGACAACATGTGGAGTCATCCGGAGCCACTACAGCAGCGAGTAGACAACCGACTCGTGCCAAAAGAAGTAAGATATGGGATCACTTTGAACTCGGTCAAAAAGAAGGTACTAATGAATCTGTTGCAATATGTAAATTATGTAAGATCCAGTATTCATATAAAGCTGGTGGTTCCAGTGGAGGCACCGGAACATTTAAAAAACACTTAGTAAAAAAACATAATTTTGATGAAACAACATTACAACCATTAGGTCGAGAAGCAACACAAGCACAAATTAATGTTCTTATTGGCACGAATTTTATTTTAATTGCTGAAATTAATCGTAGGTCACTTGTTAGATATGTGATCAGATGTGAACTACCTTTTATACAAGCTGAACGTGCTGGTTTTATTGAATTTGCTTCGTCTATACAATCCATGTTTAAACATATTTCCAGGCACACACTAAAAAGAAATTGTATGTACGTATTTGTTGAATATAGAAATACATTGTTTCAACATCTTTCTAGTTTGCCTTGTAGGGTTAGTTTAACAACTGATATTTGGACAAATGTAAATTCTGATTCATATCTTGTTGTCACTTGTCATTGGATTGATGATAATTGGTGTATGCAAAAAAGGATTTTGTCTTTAGATGAGTTAGACTGTGCACATACTTGTTATGTAATTGCTAAATATGTATTCAACACTTGTAGACATTATGGAATTCAGGATAAGGTATTTTCAATCACATTAGACAATGCTGCGAATAACAATGCTACGATGCCTGATTTAAAGACCTATCTTAAACCAATGCTTGATGGTATTTTTTTTCATGTTAGATGTGCATGTCATGTGATTAATTTGGCTGTTAAAGTTGGTTATGAGGACAATCACTCAGCATGTATTGAGAAAATGAAATACTGCGCTAAATGGTTACGCACGAGCCGTGTTAAGCGTGATTGGAAACAATTATGTTTATCTAATGGTTTAAAGCATCTTCTTTTTCCATCACCAATAGAAACTAGGTGGAATTCGTTGTACAATATGTTGAATGCTATGTTACCTTACAAAGATATTTTAACTCCATTTTATAATTCATATCAAATGCCTGATAGCGATGAAAGTATTTATTTGACTAATGAGGATTGAGAATTTGTTGAAAATTGTGTATCATTGTTAGGTACTTTCAAAGAAGCGACAGATCGTTTCTCTGGTGTTACTTATCCAACTTCCGTTTATTTTCTTCCTTTAGTATTTAACATGTTTGATAAATTTATAGAATTTAGAGATGACTATGACTTGCATGCTTTTGTTAGTGCAATGGAAACTAAATTTATAAAGTATTGGGAACAAATCCCACCCGTGCACTGCATCGCAACTTTGCTAGATCCTAGTCAATGTTTATCTTCATTTGAGATATTTTTTGAATATTATGCTAAATTTTTGGGGAAGGTTGTTGACGATCAAAAGACGTCTACAATGCAATCTCTCCAAAATATGTTTCAATTGTATTATAATCAACAGGCAAGTGAATCATCGCAACAAAGGCCTGTTGAAGAACAACCCCAAGCTCAATCTAAAGGTGGGGGCATCAATTTGCTTAGAATGCTGGGCAGGAAAAAACTTAAGGGAAAATGACCTTTTACTAGCACGTCGACTGAGTTGCAAATTTATCTGAATTATCAATTTCTAACCGAAGACAACTTCGACGTCTTACAATGGTGGAAGTCCAATGCAACACAATTCCCTATCTTAGCCAAAATGGCTAGAGACGTGTATGCTGTACAAGCTTCAAGCGTCGCTTCTGAATCGGCATTCTCAACATGCGGCCGTATTATTGGAGACTACAGAAGTAGTCTATCAGCTGATTCGTTATGCATGCTCACGTTACTTAAAGATTGGTTTGAAGTAGAATGCAAAAATAGAAGAGATGGGACGGTTGACGAATTCGTAAATCATTATGACTAGCAAGAAGAAGAGAACGCCAAAACAATACTTATCAATTATGAAGACTGCTAAGTACTAAATTGTAATATTTTTTTATTTAGATTTTCAATTGTCATGTCTTTACAATTATTTGTATGCATCTTTATTATGAAATGAAGAAGAAATATATTGAATTTGTGATGAACATCATTGAAGAAACATTTACAACATAAAAACAAAAAAACAAATAACCGTTAAGGAACCGGACCAAACCGGAACCGGTTCGATCCGGTTCCTTAACGGACCGGACCGGTTCCGCCCATAACGGGTCCGGAACCGGCCGGTTCCGGTCCGGTAAGCACCCCTATCAACAACCAATGTGGGATAAGAGTATTACATTTCTTTTAGGTCGTGCTTGGTTTAAAGGATTTGAAATGAATGGGATTTCAAATTCTCCACACAACTCAATTTTTATGTTTGGATAAGAAATTGAACTATGTATTTCAAAGTTCTCATTCTTTTTCAATACATCTTCATTTGCACTTTAGAAGAATTTGGAATCACAATTTATTACATATCATTTCAAATCCATGAATTTTAATTTATTAGTTTTCAAATCCTTTTGTTCAAATTAAATCCTTCCATTCAAATACAACATTAGAGATTAAGTTCTAATTCACAAAATAATTTGATAAATGTACCTAAGATTTCAATATTCGTTTTCATTTCTGGAAAATAACAAACAAACAAGCACTGTCATTTATTTTAAATTTATTTCCAAGATAAACCATCGTGCTTTTTCATATGTATCAAAATTAATTTTGACTTAACTTTTCATCATTTTCTAAAAATACTTTATTAATATATTATATTCTAACTCAAATACTATTCTAAACCTTAAAAATGATTTATCCAAGATTTCTACATTTTCCAAACTTATATTTGAGAAAATTACAAAAATAGTCTCATATAATAGAGTTATTTATAATATTAGTCCCAAACTTTTAAAATTAATCAATAGTCTCAAAAAAATTATTTTTTAGCAAAATTCATAAATGCTTTTTTATTAAATATAGCACCACATAAATTATTTTTTTAATAAAAACTTTGGGACTATTATTCTAATACTATTTTAAAACTTAAAATGATTTTATCAAACCATTTTTGGTTTGATTTTATATCTACATTGGCCAAACATATATTTTATTTTCTCAAAGTGCTTGATCCTAGAATATATAAAAATTTAATAATATTATATGATCATTGAGATTGTGTTTTAAATACATAAAACACAGTTCTTTTTGGACTCCTAGGGGACAAAACTTGTCCTCAAGAATCTCAGAATGCTGCCCAACTTTCTGCATTGTCTACGTTGTCTCCGAAGGGAAATCATCGTCTGTGCGTCGATCTGATCTCGAGGCTCTTCCAAATGACACCCAAAGATTCAACAACTATCATTACATTTTATTCAAAACCAGGTAAAATAATATCATCAGGCTATTTAATTTCAAGTACGGGTGAGCATCGGCGCAACAGTTAAAGTTGAGGTCACGTGACCTTGGACGTCGCGTACACGTGTTCGAATCGCGAAACAGTCTCTTGTACTGCAAGTGAATGCTGCGTACATTAGGCACAAAGCGGTTTGACATCTTCACTATCCCCACGCATAGCAAAAGCTTCGTGCACTAGGGTTTTATTTAATTTCAAGTATTAATGATAATTTAAGTACTTGAACTTTGGGACCAATAATTCTATAATTTACACAAATAAACGTGATTCCTCCAATGAACTCATGACGGAGTCGAGGCATGTTCGAGGACGATGTAATATATTCGATTATTTACATATATTTATATGTATTATTTTATTGTATTTTATATTTTTTGAATAGTAGTAAGATCGTGATTAACAAGTTGGCATATGGCTAGATTTGCATGGAGAAAAAATATAAGTTTGAGCAAATGAACTAATTTATACATTTTCTCAGAGTGGACATTGCGAGGTTCACCTAATACATACACTCCATTTCTACCCCCTACCCCCTACGCCACAAGCCAAGCATCTGCAAGGTGCTGCAACTATGAACCAGAAACATTTTGAGGGAAGAAAGAATTGGAACGACACGCAAACGTCATCTTACCATGTCGGAGACTTCAAAGATGATGCGATTTGTAGCTCAAGTAGCTCAGATATTACTGACCTAAAGAGTAAGAATTCTAGTTCTGTCAAAAGCTTGATGACAGATGAGCATCATTCTTCGACGACTGATTGGTCTTCCAGCTTAAATGGTTCCACAGATTTCTCATCCGGAAGTCAGGCAACAAATCTTCTTTCTTATGAATCTCCGTGGAAACGTACTTTGTACCCTGTAAACTGTTAGTGATATTAATTTTACCCTCGAAGTAGGATTACTGATTACGGATGTGAAGTTAAAAGTATTTTTGGATGTAAGTTTTTCAGGTTAATATAAACTTTGAGTTGGAAAAGTTAAGAATGGAACTGAGACAGGTTCATTGAATTTGTGCAAAAGCACAAACTGAGGCAATTGATGTCTCCAGGAAGGTAATATGATCAGTTCTTACAGTCTTTTTTCAAATCTATTACGCAGGTAATATGATCAGTTCTTACAGTCTTTTTTCAAATCTGTTACGCGTGAATCCGATGTTTCAGATTGAATGTGCCTCCATTACAAACTATATATATGGCATCTATTCTTGCTATATGAAAATAACAACACAATTCACTAGAAAACCAACTCGCGGTCTGGGACGTGACAGCATGAGTAATCCTGAATTATCTTTCAAATGGCCTATTATTTTCTCAGTTAAATGATCTTCACCGGTAAAGAATAGAGGAAGGGATTAAGCTCCAGGAAATAAGCTCTAAACGAGGAGGCCAAAGAGTTAGCTGAAAAAGAAAAGGCCAAGTATGAAGATGCTAAAAAGGAAGCTGACTATGCAAAAGAATGCATAAAAAAAGAGGCAGCAGTAAAAATAGAGGCAGAAAAGAAAGCTAAATCGAGATGTTAAAACGAAGCAAAAGCTTGAAAATTCTTTAGCTATTCCAGTGCACCACTACCATGAATTTACCTGGGAAGAAATCAAATCTGCTAAATTAAATTTCTCCAATGATCTTAGAGTCGGAATGGGATCTTATGGAACCGTATACAAGTGCATTTTACGTCATACGACTGCTGCTGTCAAAGTACTTCATTCCATGGCAGCTAATAGAACCAAAAAATCTCAGCAAGAGGTAAGAAAATAGTGCTTTCTAACTTGAAGTTCTGTATAGTTGTAATGATGTTTAAATTTTCCGTTTAATAAATTTCAGCTCGAAATATTTGAGTAAAATTCGGCATATGCACTTGCTAACTCTTCTCGGGGCATGTCCCGAGCAAGGTTTCCTTGTGTACGAGTACATGGAAAACGGTAGCCTGGAGGAAAGATTATTCAAGAAAAACAACAGACTTCCAACTCCATTGTTTGAAAGGTTTCGAATAGCTCGTGAAGTTGCCTTAGCACTCGTTTTCCTGCACAACTCCAAGCCGAAACCAATAATCCACCGTGATCTCAAGCCAGCAAACATCCTTCTTGATCACAATTTCGTCAGCAAAATCGGGGAAGTAGGCCTCTCTACAGTGCTTCATTCAGACACGTCGAATGTGACAACCTTGTACAAAGACACGAGCCCTGTCGGAACCCTTTGCTATATAGACCCTGAATACAGAGAACAGGCCTGGTTTCTCCAAAATCTGATGTTTATGCATTTGGAATGGTGGTTTTGCAACTTTTGACAGCAAAACCAGCTATAGCACTTACTCGGCCGTGGAAATGGCTGTGAATGAGGACCGTTTGGCTTGGGTACTGGACTCTGAAGCCGGTAACTGGCCTACTGAGGAGATCGAAAGGATTGGCTATCTTGGGTTTGAGTTGCACCGAGCTTCCACATAAAGACAGGCCCGATTTGAAAAATCAGATCCTCCCTTGCTGGAGAAACTAAGGACTGTTGCTGATAAGGCTCGGGATTTAGCATCTTCTGGCGAGTTCTCCAATACATTTCATATGCCCATTGCTTACGGTACATATGCAGCATACAAACATATATTCTTGGAGAATCAAGAAATCTCGTTATCTTTTTCTTATTCTTCATGTGGAATTTCGAAGTTTCGTGGTACAGGATGTGATGAACGATACATGCATGGCTGTGGATGGATACACATACGACAGAAAGGCAATAGATAAATGGCTAAAGAAAAACACTCATCACCTGTGACAAGTTTGCCTTGCTGAATAAAAGCTTGATACCCTTCTTTCTGCTATTGTGGATTGGAAATCAGGAAAACAATTACCATTTCCACTCATTTTCTTGCATGTTCGAGCACTATCAAGTTTTTTTTTCTAAGACATTGGAAACAATTTGTAGAAAGATGAGTTTTAAGAGAACTAGAAGCTCTTTATTCAAAACTACATCAAAGAAGAGATACAATGTAGGTTTATATAGACTCCTAATACTAAAGAGTCCTAAGAAAAGAAAACACTCCAATAAATCAAATACAAAGATTATCTTAGCTCCTTATCTCATAACAATCTCTATCTATCTATTTATTCAACACTCCCCCTCAAGCAAAGTCATATATGTCTATCATGCCCAGCTTGGAACAAAAATCTTCAAATAAAGGATGATGAAGTGCCTTAGTTAAGATGTCAGCAAATTGCATGTGAGTGGAGACATAATTGAGATCAATAATTCTCTTCTCGATCTTTTCACTGATGAAGTGTCGATCTAACTCAATGTGTTTGGTACGGTCATGATGCACTGGATTTTTAGCAATGCTTATGGCGGCTTGATTATCACACATCATTTCAACTGGATGATTGTTGTCTAGCTTGAGTTCACTTAGCAACCTTTTCAACCACATTCCTTCACATATGCCTTGAGCCAAGGCATGATACTCTGCTTCTGCACTGCTCCTAGCTACAACAGTTTGCTTCTTACTCCTCCATGTTACCAGATTTCCCCATACAAATGCACAGTAAGCAGATGTTGATCTTCTGTCAGTGTGAGAGCCAGCCCAATCAGCATCACTGTAAACTTTGACGCTTCTGTTTGTCGACTTCTTGAAGAAGGATTTCTTTTGAGATACCTCAATATTCGATATACAGCATCCATATGATCCTTGGTTGGGTTATTCATAAATTGACTGACAACGCTAACCACAAAACCAATATCCGGGTGTGTGTGTGAAAGATAAATTAGCTTCCCCACTAAGCGCTGATACCTTCCTTTGTCAACCAATGGACTGTCTTCTCTTGCTTCCAGCTTTACTTTAGTGTCCATCGGTGTGTCTATGGGTTTTCATCCCAACATTCCAGTTTCCTTTAGGAGGTCCAATACATATTTTCTTTGAGAAATAAAGATACCGTTGGATGATCGAGCAACTTCCATTCCTAAAAAAATACTTCAAATGTCCTAGATCTTTCATTTCAAATTCCCTAGAAAGTAGAGCTTTCACCTGAGTCATTTCATCATTGTGGTTTCCTGTGAGAACAATATCATCAACATACACTATAAGAATAGTGATCTTTCCTTCCTCTGAATTCTTGACAAACAATGTGTGATCAGACTGACACTGTAAGTAACCGTTCCCCTTTAGAACAGTGGAGAAACGATGGAACCAAGCTCGAGGTGACTGCTTCAGGCCATAAAGGGATTTCTTCAAGTTCCATACTTTATTAACCGTAGACTGAGTCCCAAATCCAGGAGGAATATCCATATAGATTTCTTCCTCAAGATCTCCGTTGAAAAAAGCATTCTTGACATCAAGCTGATATAAGGGCCAGTCCATATGTCCAGCAATAGAGAGAAGAACTCGGATAGTATTTAACCTGGCAACTAGAGCAAACGTCTCTTGATAATCAATGCCATAAGATTGGGTATACCCTTTTGCAACTAATCTGGCTTTATATCGCTCTATGCTCCCATCAGATTTATGTTTCACTGAAAAAATCCATCTACACCCAACAGTCCTCTTATTTGGAGGTAAATCAGTAATGAGCCATGTTTTGTTTTTCTCTAGAGCTATTATTTTGTCTAGGACAGCAGATTTCCAATTTGGGTCTTGCATAGCAGTCTCAATATTGGACGGTATCTGGACCTGATCTAAACATGACACAAAAGCTCGATATGTAGGAGATAAGTGATCAGTTGAAACAAATTTAGATATAGGATGTTGAGTGCATGATCTCACCCCTTTTCTAACTGCTATAGGCCTATCATCAGAATCATCAATATTGTGGTTAGAAGAATCAGTATTACCTCGTGGTTTCTCAGCATAACATGGATCCAAGGAGGAGTCATGACAAGGCTGAATTTGTTCAGGTTCCCGATGCCTCCTAGAGTAAACCTGCAATGGTGGTTCAGGCACATGAAGTGGATGATGAGAGATTGTGAAAGGCTCTATAATGGGTATGGTTGGCTCTATAATGGGTATGGTTGGTTGGATTGCTGCTGGAGTTTGAGATTCATTCAGATTGCTCTCCCCCGGAATCGAAGAACGAGGATAAAAAGGCTGATTTTCAAAGAATGTCACATCCATGGTATGGAAGAAACGCTTGAGAATTGGTGAGTAGCATTTATACCCTTTTTGGTTGGGAGAATAACCAAGAAAAATGCATTTTATCGATCGAGGTCAAGTTTACCCTGAGCATGTGAGTGGATGTGTACAAAGGAAGTACATCCAAAGATTTTGAGTGAAATAGTCGGTAAAAGGTGCGAGGTAGGATAAGTCCTGAGAAGGGTTTTTATAGGAGCATCAAACTTGAGGATAAGAGAGGCATTCTATTAATGAGGTAAGCTGCAGTCAGAACTGCATCACCCCAAAAACAAGAAGGTGCATTATGGGAAAAGAGTAAGGAGCGAGCAACCTCAAGTAAGTGACGATTCTCGCGCTCAGAGATCCCAATCTGTTGAGGAGTATCAACACATGAACTTTGGTGGATAATACCTTGGGTATGTAGGTAAGCGCCAAGGTTGGAGTTAAAAGAGTCACGGGCACGGTCAGGTTTTAATACACGAATACGGGTAGAGAATTGGGTTTGAATCATGGTGTTGAATTGCTTAAAAAGGTCACTTGTTTCAGATTTGTCTTTCATTAAGAAAACCCATGAGAGTCTAGTGTGATCATCAACAAACAGTAAAAACCAACGAGAACCAGTGACGTTTTTAACTCTGGAAGGACCCCAAATATCGCTGTGAATGAGTGAGAATGGATGGGATGGCTTATACGCAATAGGTTTGAAGTAATGACGAGTATGTTTAGATAATTGACAAACATCACACGTGAAAGAATTCAAATTTTTATTGCGAAATAACGAAGGAAAAAGTTTTGCAAGATACAAAAAACTCGGATGCCCTAAACGATAATGTAATAATAAAATATCATTGTTCAAACTCAAAGAATTAATAGAAAACGAGGAATTAAATGAACGTGCACACTGAGAAGCAACAGCACAAGTGGGTCGAATAAGGTATAGGCCTGCACAGATCTCAGCATTGCCAATCGTCCGCCCCGAAGCCAAGTCCTGAAAAACACAAGAGGTAGACAAGAATTTAGTGACACAGTTGAGATCCATACTTAGGCGACTAACAGATAACAGGTTGCACTCAAGATCAGGAACATATAAAACCGATTTTAGCACCAAATCCTCCAAGAGGGGTACTGAACCAGTGCCAACAACTGGCACGCGACAACCATTTGCAATCCGGACAGAGCAACCTGAAGTGCTTGGCTGATAGGATTGAAACATGTTCAAATTCCCTGTCATGTGCTCAGATGCACCTGAATCAATGATCCAATAATCTGATAACATCTGATGTGAGAGCAAGGCTTTGGAAACAATACCTGTATGGGCATGATTACCAGCACCAAGAGGCGGAACGTTATTGGATGGAAGTGCTTTAGACAACAAATTTTGAAGGGTATCAAGTTGCTCTTTGCTGAAGGGTTGGGAAGCTTGGCCAGAACCGTCAGATTGGGCAACTTGAGCACGCCGCTGACGGAAAGATTTCCAGTTTGCCGGTTTACCATGAATCTTCCAACAAGTGTCAAGAGTGTGATTAGGTCTGTTGCATTTTTCACACCAAGGGCGACCATTACGCATATTATTAGATGAACCGGAAGGCTGCCCAACCGAGCCAGTGTGATGAGAAGCAAGATCTTGTTGAGGTGCCGCACCAGGAAGGGTTCTTGGTGCTGCCAAGGCTAATCCCTCAATTAACTGGGTACCAGTCGGAGAGCTCATCATTAATTTCCTTCGGCTCTCTTCATGGCGCATGACGGAGAAGGCTTCACGCAGCCGAGGGAGGGGCTTAATGGACAGAACCCGTGCCCGAACATCATCAAGGTTGGTATTGAGGCCCAATAAAAATTGAAAAAGGCGTCAAGTTTCGACGATGGATCTGTGAATTGATTCATCATCAGAACACTTCCACTCATAGGACTCGAAAAGATCCAGTTGTTGCCAGTATCTTGTAAGGTATGTGAAATACTGGGTAACGGTGGACTCCCCCTGTTTCAGCGCCTGAATGCGGCTTTCGATGTCAAACAGCTCGGCGATATTATCCTTGCTGGAGAAAGTATCCCTGGCAGCATCCCAAACTGATTTGGCCGTGGAATACAATAGGAATTGTTCACCAATATCGGGTGTCATGGAATTGATAAGCCATGACATCACCATATTGTTTTCGATATTCCATGTTTTAAACGCGGCTTCATCAGTTTTGACAGGGCAGCGGCTTGAGCCAGAAATAAAGTCATCTCGACCCCTACCTCGAATAAACATCCTCACCGACTGAGACTTGAGTCCACTTAACCGATGATTTGTAATAAAATTCGAAGAAAAATCACTAAGTGTTGGTAGGGTGAGTGTAGTGGTAATATTTGTGGTGGCCGAGGAAGAAGAATCCGTAGAAACCATTTGTGCGATGGGCTGAATTGAACGGAAAAAAAAACCGTGAACAATAATAGCGCCGCGTGAACAGTAGCCGTGAACAGTGATCGCGTTACGTGAACAGTAGCCGTGAACAGTGTTCGCGGCACGTGAGCAGCAGCCGTGAACAGTAATCACGCCGCGTGAACAGTAGCCGCGCACAGTAACAGCCGCGAAAAACTTTGGAAAAAAAATTCGTATAAGATCTAATGGCTCTGATACCATGTAGAAAGATGAGTTTTAAGAGAACTATAAACTCTTTATTCAAAACTATATCAAAGACGAAATACAATGTAGGTTCATATAGACTCCTAATACTAAAGAGTCCTAAGAAAAAAAACACTCCAATAAATCAAATACAAAGATTATCTTAGCTCCTTATCTCATCGCAATCTCTATCTATTTATTCAACACAATTATTTGATTTCTCAAACTTTTTTAGGTAACTTACATATGATCAGTATACTTATCATCAAACTATTTTATCTTGTTAATACCTCTAAGCTAGGTCACTCAAACTTGTAATCATTGAGATAATATATATATATATATATATATATATATATATATATATATAAACAAAACAAAGACATAGATAGGCTCGGTTTTAAGAAATGTCCGGTCACATAACAAGACATGTCATTTGCATGGACCATCGACCAGAACCATCAGCAAACAAACGCCATGCAACGCTTCTAAACTTCAATCGGTTTCATAATTTATGCACTCGGTTTGCCTCGTCAATGAGCAAGCTTATGTCATGAGCAAGCTATTACCATCCTCATAAGGTGGATCAGGAATTTATTCACGAGCAATAAATATAATCAATAATCATTCAATATATACTCCTAAAGTTTGATTCCAATCAAGAATCAGAAGAATGACTTTCTCAGTTTTACATGCACAGGTCTTTCGTTATTTCTAACATTCATTCAATCAAGAAGAATTATTCAAAGAAACCTGTCCATTTTCAAGGAATGTAATACATGGGATTTGGGACCTTGAATGAACGACTCGACATTGAAGAACCCAATAAATCACTCCATTGATCGCCCGAATTTCCTAGTATCCGGTAACCGTCTTTTATAAGTTCATCCCTCCTCTCTGATTTGTACTGTGTTGCTGGCTTTCCATGATCTTCAGAGGACCTGCATAATTAATTAGTGAGGCATTCTAAGTCCAGTTAATTTGAATGAATATAAGATGGTGTAATGCTAATTTTCGAAGCATCCTATTTAGACTCGACTGAGAAACTCTAATGAGGGGCAATCTAATATATACTGATATATTTTTAGGAGTTCAAAACTTGCATTTTTAACACAGATACGCGTACGAAACCCCCCCTCTTTCCACAAATTACAAACCATCTAACGTGAAGAAAGCTATGCTCATGTTTAAGTTTTTTGAAAAATTTAGACATAGGGTAAACATGATTTAACTAAGCATTTCAAACAAGATCTGTAAATAATATACAATCAAATGTAATGGAATACGTAAAAAGTAAGTTATATTGCATCAAAAAATGGGGTCGACATAGACCGAAAAAAGTTCTAAGTTATTGAAGCGTAAAACATGCGGCCACGGTTGAAGGGCTACTAGTAAGCACTTGCAATCATGTCAGCTGATGCAGCATACAAGTACTTTCTAACAAACTTTAATGTTAATTGAAAATAGGCGCAGGGGCTTTAACTTATTAATCAAGCATCATCAATCAATGATACAGTCACATAAAATGAACAAAAAAGGAGCACACTACTTGATTAATGACTTGTGCAAGGATTTGAAATCCAAAAACATCTAACTGTAAACTACCATTTGTCTCGTGTTCTTAATCGCCTATACAATTGCTACGGAAAGAATCTAGATGTCAACCTTTTGAAACCTTAGCAGAATTTAACAGAGATTACTGAGAATCCACTGAAATGATTCATCAAGTAACGAATATAGCTTCAAACTACTCAACAGCAGGTGTTGAAATCCAAGTATAATGCTAACCTCAGCATGAGCTTGTTCCAGTCCTGAAATCCAACTTTCAACAAATTATGCACGGTTGTATTTCGATGCCTTTCACTTCGACCAGTCAACAAGAAGACCTTGATTCCCAAGCTTAAAACTACATCATATAGCTTCAAACTAAACTCTACAGCAGGTGCTGTTCCCATCTCAACCCACTGATCAAATTTCGCGCTGTCAAAAATCTCCAACCTACAAACCATCAAGAAAACTAACATATCATATCGAATCATAGGTAGATAAGCTGAAGAGCTATCACGATTTAGATGGTTATGCTAAAAAACTAAATTCTAGCAAACAATAATTATTATTTTTTTTTTGAAAATTTGCATGGGGCTCGGTCTATGCGCTCCGCCCATGATTGGATCCAATACGGTGTACATTGACGAATTCCAAAAAAGAAACTTGATGATTAACAAAATCCAAAACAAAAATTGATACAATTGAAATTGTTATAACCGAACTTTGACAAGATTTACAAAATTATGCCCATGACCTCCTAAAAATTACTATGAAGCACAAGCCAAATATTAAATTTAGACTTTAATTTACAATAATTACAAAACAGAATCTTTAAGTAGAGATGAAAGACAATTCATGAAAACATACCAATAACAAAGGTTAATCACGAATGCATCCAATATTAGGGACGCCTCCATGATTGCGGAATGACATGTAAGAGGTTCAAAAGCCAATTTCATGACCATTATTTTCTTCTATTAAGCATACCAAATCTCATATTCAAATCATAAACATAAACATAAACAAGAAACAATTTAAAGCCATACCCATAACCATGCTCAGTATAATAGGGAAGATTGGACAGTAAAGTCTCATCTACGTCAAAAATCCAAGCATCATTCCCATCTCCACTTAAACTCACACTTCTTGCAAACTTTTCAGACTCATTAGAAACCCTTTGAAGATCAAGTTCGTAACCCCTTCCTTCCATATATTCCTTCACATAATCAGCACAATCTTCTGGAATTGTCCTCCACGGGCTTAAATTATTAGCCTCCACAGCAACCCTCCAACTGGTACACTTTAATGAAGCATCTGCATTGGGACAATCTTTCAACTGCGCTTCGTTGATTTCAGCGTATTCGACAATCAGAGGCCTTGGAAAGGGGCTAGGATCGAAAATTTCTTGACACAGGGAAAAGGGCAACATGGACAGGAAAAGGAGAATTGTTTTGAAGAAACCCATCGCAAAAATAGCTTCTGGTTCCAAGATTGATTGAAATACGTGAAGAGATTAACAATTAATCGTTTGTGGTCGAGAAAAGGGGTATCAACAAGAATGGAATCATAAAACCTTGGTGTGCGGGGTTTCAACTTCCTCAATAAATACTTTTCTTTATGTGAACGGAAACCCCCTTTTGCAAAGTTTTCTTTTCCCCTGTTTTTTTGGGATTATTACATAGATTGGATTTTAGATTTTTGAGACGACGATGGCTTGTGAGCTAAGCAGATGAAAATGTCCATGCCCACCAATCAAAAGCTTGGGAATCTTGTTGACCGTTGCGCGTGTTGGTGAGCCTGGTGGCTATTATTGGCTAATTCAACCACCAAATCCTCGTGCGAATTGTAGACGAATATTTTTTTATTATTATGCAATTGTAGACGAATATTTTAACAATTGACTGTAGGAATTTTATTATTTTTAGGATAAATAGGGAAAAATCCTAATGTTCATCTATTTTAGCATTTTACCTCATAATATTTATAAAAAAAACCAAAAATGTTATTTAATATTTAAAAACTATTAACATAGGGGTCCAATAGATGGCAAAATGTTTTTTTTAAATCATTTTGAAATTAAAATTTATAAAAGATTATATCAAATTATGATTAGTTTGGACATAGTAGTAGTTTGCTAAAAAGATTCATGAGTATTTGTTTAAATTCAAATAGTTAAAAATAGGGAACAGTGTACTTTTAGTCCCCATACTTTACTATTAAAGCGTTTTTAGCCCTTAAATAGTTCACCCTAACCCTTTTAGTCTTTAATCTTTTATATAGGATATGAAATTAGTCATTATTATTAACTAAGACATATATACCCTTTAAAGAATTTGTAGAATAGAAATAGGCCCATCAAGATTCTGTATTACAATAAAATTTTGACAAACTGATATATAACTACCATCAGGTATCCCACCAGGTTTTACGATGGCTCCCAACATCAATCACACGACCGCAACTGATGGTTCTTCAAATGGATCCTTCAACAGTAGGTAGCGCATCTCTAATTCGTTTCCTACCTTAGAGCATAGAGTATAACCAGATATATGAAAGAGTTAAAGAAATCTGGGAGATAGATGTGCAACAGCCTTACTTTTATTCTGAAATTATTTATAATATTTATTATATTAATACATCTCCTTCTGGGAGGCGAAGAACATGTTTAGCCTATCATATACTGATGCTTGACTCGAAACAATACTGAACAAAGTACAAACAGAAATATTACAAAGAAAGAAATTATTACTAAGCTAAGAAAGTTGATAAATTTACAGCTTGGAGACTACAATATTTATTTGTGAGAAAACTATGGAGAATTTCTGATGTCCTTAGATTCCTCAAGGCTTCGCCTTATATAGGCATGAATCCTGATTTCAAATGCGGGTTCCAAAATCTTGTTGAATATTAAATGCGCCCGTGAGTACGCATTTATCTCGTGGTCTGGCATCTTTGTCTGAGTGCGCCAGACTATTCTCGTGAGTGGTCCTACCATTTTTGTTTCTTTTGATAATGGTAGTGGTCCTCGCCAGAGTCACATGACTCATGTCTCCATGTAGACCATAGAAATTTGGCTCTTCCAGTCCGCATGAGAATCTTCCATGTTTGTCTGGTCCCGCTCTGTCCTCTTTCTTCTGGTCCCATTTGACAGGTAATCATTTCCCGAATAGTGGCTCCTTTTGCTCTGGGTAGGTTGGGCAGATATGGTCCTGCCATCTTCCAAAGTGAGCTATGTTGCAGAATTTCTGGTATGTTTCTTTGGTCGTCGGAATCTTGCTATCCCACAATACCTGCCTTTTCTTTTCGAAGATCTCTTCGGTAAATTCCATGGTATGGCTAGTTATGGAGTTCACCATGAAGGATCAATTCGTTGTTTTCTTGGAATATTTTGAATGGATACTTGAATTTGTCCATCTCTGTGAGACAGGCCCATAATCCCCATGTTCTTCTGGTAGTGATATCGTCTTCTGTGAGCGGGAAAACTAGTGTAGTTCCTTCAGGGCGGGTGATTAATCTGATCCATCGACTTCCAGTTAGGCCTCTGCAACTTTATAAAGTGGAAGCTGGGATGAAGGCCTTTTCCTGTTATTTTTGGGGCTGCATTTAAGAATTTTAGCTCCAGAACATCTCATCTTTCGAGTGTATGGTTGTTTTGTCATGAGTCATACACTCCCTCGTAGATCAATTCCAGTAACTTCACAATTTTCAGAAAACTTGGTGATGTGGTGAAAACTGAGGCTAGACAGCCAAAGTCAAACCACTCGCTGGCACTTTTATTTTGACACGAGGATGCATCCACATCATTGGGTATTTTCCTGACCAATCAGCTATTATTTTTCTAGGAATTACACCCACTCTTGTATGGAGTTTCTCCCATGTTTTCTGGTATTCCTGCAAAGGGGAACTGAGGAAACTTTAATCTCGTTAGTATTAACCTTAGACTTGCATGTCGATGGCCTAAGATTAATCTCCTCCTCATTAACCCCTGAGGTACTGGGTTGGCTTGATTCTTCAGATATCCTGGATATCTGGGAATCAATTTTTCCTTCTGTGTATTTTCCAAATTGATCAATACTAGAACTCGTAGTGGTGGTATACATTCATGAGTCTATGTTAGTTTCGGACTTTATCGATAAGGTTTTAAAGATGACAAAACATATCAGACCGGATCGAGAGAATTCAGGCTGACCAGATCGATCGCTCAAAACAGATCAAGCTGATAAGGCATATCGCATATCAGACCGGATCGATAGAAATCAGACTGACTAGATCGAAGCTTCATATCGATCTCAATCTTTATCAGATCAGAGTAGTCAAGGATGAATAAAGATTGGTTCTTCAGTCCGAATCATTAACGGCTATTTATTGAAGCATTTAATGTCGCAATTAATGCTGAAAAAGACCATAGACTGAAGATTACCATAAAAGGTAAGAAGACAAAGAAGAGCTTACCTGACAGTCGCCGAAAGCATGAACCAGAATGGCAAGTAACTTAAAGAAGAAGACTGTAGCTTACTCAGAGTTTAAGCAGAGTCAAGAGTTGCAAATTAAAGGAAATAATGTCGTTGGTACATGCAACTATAAAAGGATGCAACTGAAGAGCTCAAGAGTGAGTCTGATCAATCGAAAAATGCACAAGAAAGCAAAACAGCACAAGCTTACAAGCTCAGACATTCTCGAGCTGAAAATCTTCATAAGCACAAGTATATTGTAATATTTGATCATTTAGGATCATTGTGTGCATAGACTAAAGTCTATCTTGTGTATTCTGTATTGAAATATAGAAGTGAGAAACAATTGTAACTGTCAGACAGAGTGTGTCTGAACAGATCGAGAGACTAGGAGTTTCAGTCTGGTAGTGAGGTAAATCCAGCTCAATCGGGTTTGTACAACAGGATTGTATAAATCAAAGTCTTCTAGTGGAATCCTTCCTTAATTGGAAGAAGGGGAGACGTAGAAGGATTACACCACCTTCGAACTTCCAGAAACATATTCTGTGTTTTATCATTCTGCACTCGTTCTATTATTCAAGACATCGAGCCGTTCTTACTAATTCAAGAACAGACCGTTCCACACTAAAATATTCAGTGGTCTGTTCTGCAAAAGAGTTGATTAAAAAACAGATTTCTTTCACTAATCCGAAAGAAATCACAAGGGATTAATTTTTAATAGGAGTGTTCATTCACCCCCCCCCCCCTCTAAACACTCCGGACCGATCCTAACAAGTGGTATCAGAGCGGGTCGTCTTAATCAGCACAAAGACACTTGAGCTGATGGCATCATTCAACAAAATTCCTATGTTCTCAAAAGAAGACTATGATGATTGGAGAATCAGAATGCAAGCTCATCTGGCAGCACAGGATGACGATATGTGGTTCGTCATCACTGATGGACCAATGAAGATTCTGAAAGTCAATACAGCAGTATCCATTACTGGTGGTGAACCCCAAATGGTCGAGAAGGATAGATCCCTCTGGACGAATGAAGAAAGAAAGAAAGCAAACTTCGACAACGTTGCCAAGGACATCTTGTTCAAGACATTGGACAAGAACATGTTCAGTAAAATCGAAATGTGCTCTACTGCCAAAGAAATTTGGGAAAAGATAGCACAGCTCTGTGAAGGGAACGACCAGCCCAAGGAAAACAAGCTGACTGTTGCTCTTCAAAGATTTGAGAGCATAAAAATGAAGATTGGTGAAACTCTAAATGAGTTTGATGAAAGAGTCACTGGTATCATCAATGAACTAAATGCTCTGGGCAAGGAATTCTCAAACAGAGAGATCGCTCTGAAAGTTATGAGAGCACTGCCAAAAGAATGGGATGTTAAGACCATTGCAATGAGGGAATCCAAAGATCTGAACAAAGTTGAACTTCATTATCTGTTCACAGATCTTAAAGCATATGAGTTCGAACTGATAAGCAGAGGTGAAGCAGAGCCATTCATCTCTCAACCAAACAAAGCACTGGCAGCCATTCCAGACCAGACCGCCCCCACAACAGATCGATCTATCGAACAGATAAGTAATGATGCTATGTCATTATTTAAAAATTTGGTAAATTAATGTCTAAAAATAAGAGGAACTTTAAACCCTCTCGTCATTATAAATCAAGAAAGGATGATACTGTTAATGATCAGGCTTGCTACAATTGTGGTAAGACCGGACATTTTATTGCAGATTGCACCAGACAGAAGAAAGAAGAACGTAAAGAGAATCATCGTGATGACAGGAAAAAGAAGCACTACAAAGACCGCAAAAATCATGGAAAGTCCCAAAAGGTCCTGGTAGCAGAAGAAGGAAACAGCAAATAGGCTCAGACTGATTCAGACTCAGAAAGCTCTGAATATTCTTCCAGCGAAAGCGAAGAAGATATTCAATGTCTAATGGCAGACGAAAATATGAGTCAAACAGACGAGGTATTCGATCTTGACTCAAATGAATTTACACGTGAAGAGCTCATGTCCGCACTGCAAGACATGGCTAATGATTATAGACTGTTAGCTGAATCATTTGATAAAAGTAAAGCTAAAGCCAATGATCAAATGGATGAGCACAACAAACCAAGCTACTTTGAGCAGGGTGAGTGCAATAATATAAAGATCGAGCTGAATAAGCTGAAAAACTCTTATGATCAGCTCCATGAAGAGAATTAGCACACAAAATGCTAAGCTTTCTCATATCTTCAAATCATGGACAAAATCCAGAACATCATTGGAAGAATTGCAAGAGGTACAAAGAAATGTCGGTGATGTTACAGGCATAGGCTTTGATATCAAAGACTGCACCAAAGATGAATCTGAACTGTTGCTGGTAAAGAACAAAATCAAACAAATGACATTTGTTAAATCCAGCACAGTATATGAGACTGAAGCACCTATAATTCAAACAGGAGTCTCTTTCGAGAATCAAGGTTTGAGAAAAGGGATTGGATATGTTAACCAAGCCAAAGAAAATGCACCAGCAAGCTTTGCGTCTTTCAGACCAAATCTAAAGATGCAAAATCTAAGGCAAGGAAGACCATCCAACAACTATAATTCAAAACCAGTTCAACGAAGATATAGACTACCCTATGAGAATAAAAGGTTTCAGTATCGCACACAGTATCACACACAACATCGAAACAGATCAGCTCACAGCACACCAGACACACACAAGCCATTAAAGCTGATACAGGTGTGGGTTCCCAAAGGGCTAATCCGTTCTGGACCCAAGTAGGATTGGGTACCAACAATAATTATGTTTGATGACAGGTACCAAAGAAACTTGCATCAGACTGGTACTTGGACAGTGGGTGTTCTCGTCACATGACTGGAAACATCGAGCTGCTGTCTGAAGTCACAGAATGTACTCGACCCAAGATCATCTTCGGAGATAACTCAAAGGGTAAGACCGTGGGCAAGGGTAAGATTGTTCATGGTAATATTATTATCAATGATGTGATGTTAGTTGAAAATCTATGCTATAATCTGATTAGTATAAGTCAACTATGTGATAATGGTTATACTGTAGAATTTCACAAACACACTTGCACTGTTAAATCGTCAGATGGTATGACCATGCTTGTAGGAATCAGAAATGGAAATACATATAAGATTAACTGGAACTTTGCTCAACCTGATAATCCTACTTGCTTCATCGCTAATAATGATAATAAACACTGGCTATGGCATAAACGCTTGAATCATCTCAATTTTAAGACTATTTCTAGCCTGTGTAAACATGATTTAGTTGTTGGTCTGCCCAAGATCGACTTTGCTAAGGATAAGATCTGTGAAGCGTGCCAAATGGGCAAACAGATCAGATCATCCTTCAAAAACAAGAATGCCAAATCCTCCTCACGCTGCTTAGAACTACTGCATATGGACTTGTTTGGTCCTATACCAATAACAAGTCTAGGGGGAATGCGGTACACTCTTGTTGTTATTGATGATTACTCACGATTTACTTGGACTATATTTTTAAGCAGTAAAGATCAGACCGGTCCGAAATTGATCAAGCTGCTGAAACGTACTCAGAATGAGAAATCATCAAGCATAGACAGGATTCGAAGTGACAAAGGCACTGAGTTTTCAAATCAGAATCTTGAATCCTTTCTAGAAGATCATGGAATTAAGCACGAATTTTCAGCCGCCCGAACTCCCCAACAAAATGGAGTTGCAGAACGAAGAAACAGAACGCTTAAAGAGGCAGCAAGAACAATGCTTGCTGATTCTGGAATTTCGCAAAAGTTCTGGGCAGAAGCTGTAAATACTGCTTGCTACACTCAAAATCGGTCTATGATTAACAAGAAGTTGAATCTTACTCCATATGAAATATGGACTGGTAACAGACCGTCTATCTCTCACCTTCATGTATTTGGTTGAAAATGCTTCGTTCACAATAATGGTAAGAATCATCTTACAGCATTTGAAGCTAAATCAGATAATGGGATATTCTTAGGATATTCATCTAATAGCAAAGCTTTTCGCGTCTTCAATAATCGCACTTTAAGTGTAGAAGAATCTGTTCATGTAATTTTTGATGAATCTTTATGTATTTAGGGTAGCAAGGAATCAATTCAAAATCAGATGGAAAATATCCATCTCGAAGCTAACAGTGATGATGAGATTGTAGATAACAGGTCAAGAGACAATCCACCGGAACCTGAAGTACCAGACAGACCGGATCACGGCAATGAAGCTACTTCATATCGAGCCGATCTGGATGTTCCTCGCTCTAATGTTAAATCAGATGCTGATAATGCCACTACTACTCATCCGTCTGGACCAGATAATCCAGAATCGAGTTATCGATGGACAAATAGGCATCCACCTGATCTCGTGATTGGAAGTCCTTCTGCATCGATTAGAACTAGAGGACAGATGATGGATGAATTCACTCATGCTGCTTTTATATCAAATCTGGAACCTAAAAAGATTGATGAAGATTTGACTGATTTCAACTGGATTAAAGCAATGCAAGAAGAGCTTAATCAATTGAACAAAATCAAGTTTGGAGTCTAACTCCCAGGCCAAGCGATCTGCCTGTTATTGGAACCAGATGGGTGTTCAGAAACAAGCTAGACGCAGATGGAGTTGTGGTTAGAAACAAAGCCAGACTGGTAGCACAAGGATTCCGACAAGAAGAAGGAATTGACTCGATGAATCGTTTGCACCAGTCGCCAGACTTGAAGCAATCCGAATATTTCTTGCTTATGCTGCTTTTAAAGACTTCAAGGTATATCAAATGGACGTTAAGAGTGTCTTTCTTAATGGTAAGCTTCAGGAGAAAGTCTACATTGAGCAACCTCCTGGATTTCAGAACCACTCATTTCCTAATCATGTATATCTACTGAATAAAGCAGTATATGGTCTGAAACAAGCACCAAGAGCCTGGTATGATACTCTGTCTCAATTTCTGCTGAACCGTGATTTTCAGATCGGCTCAGTAGATAAAACTCTATTAAATTTATTAAGGGGGAACATACTTTGTTAGTTCAAATTTATGTTGACGATATCATTTTTGGGTCAACTAACCCCAAATTATGCGAGAAATTCTCTAAGTTAATGCAGGGACAATTTGAGATGAGTATGATGGGAGAACTTTCATTCTTTCCGGGTCTCCAAGTCAAACAGCTCAGCAATGGCATTTTCATAAATCAAACCAAGTATACCAAAGAGCTACTCAAGAGATTCGGAATGGAAACATGTTCAACTGCATCCACTCCAATGAGTCCTACAATCAAGTTAGATAAAGACGAAGGGGGAACAACAGTTGAAGTATCTATGTACCGCGGACTGATTGGATCGCTCTTGTATCTTACAGCGAGCCGGCCTGATATTATGTTCTCAGTCTATATGTGTGCTAGATTTCAGTCAGAACCAAAGCAATCACATTTCATTGCTGCTAAGCGTATTCTGAAATACTTGAAAGGATCTCAGAACGTTGGTCTTTGGTATTCCAAAGATTCAAATTTCAGCTTAATAGGATATTCAGACGCTGATTATGCTGGCTGTAAGATTGATCGCAAAAGCACCAGTGGAACATGTCAATTCTTAGGTGAAAGATTGATCTATTGGTTTAGCAAGAAGCAAACATCTATTGCCACATCTACAGCTGAAGCAGAATATCTGGCCGCTGGAAGCTGTTGTGCTCAAATGCTCTGGATTCAACACCAGCTCAAAGAATATGGCATTCAAGCTGTTGAATCTCCGATATTTTGTGACAACACAAGTGCAATCGTTATAACGTATAATCCAGTTTTGCACTCTCGAACAAAGCACATTGATATAAGACATCATTTTATTCGAGATCATGTTGGCAAAAAGGAAATTCGGATCGAGCATATTTCAACTGAACAGCAAGCAGCAGATATCTTCACCAAACCACTTCCTGAGGCTAAGTTTAATTACTTTCGTCAAATTCTTGGTTTAATAGATTTATCCTGATGTTTTTAGAAGTATCTTTCTTTTAGTTATCTTTTAAAGATTGTATGCTGGCACAAATCGATAATACAATTATCAGAACGACACAGACCGGTCCGAACTTTCAGACCGATCTATGTCAAATCTGATGGTATCCCATGATCTGTCTGGTCAACAAATCTTTAAATAAAATAATTGTTTAAAACAGCCCGGACTGATCGCAAATTTTAACTGTCTTATCTCTCTTTTATCCTGACCGTTTATTTTGAATTATTTAATCATCAGTCATCGAGATAAAGACACGTGTCTTCTCTCTCTTATTTAGCGGGCTGAACATTTCATTTTCATTCACTTTTTACAATTTACCGATGTCTGCTCTCTAACTCTCTCATATTATTTTTCAAGCTCTTCGTATTTCTCCATTACACTCCAATGGCCACTATCACTCACAACTCTCTCTCCGTTGAGTTCGATGATATCTACAGGGCTGAAGATCCAGAGATGGTCTCTATTTTCAAAATTTTGGAATCATCTGGATTAAGGAATTTTCTGGAGTGTGGCACGGTGGTTTACGAGTCGGAGATTCGCGAATTGTTCGCCAATGCTGTATCACAGAAGACATCAATCTCCACCTCCGTAAAAGGGCAAATCTTTTGAAATCTCTCCGTTGACGTTGGCCAAGACCTTTGGTCTTCCCAACTCCGGACTGACTGAGTTTGGCCAGATTCATCAAGCTTCTCTCACGGCTCTTCAGGGGAGGGTATCCATATTTGGCCACCGCCTGCAGCCGTCATTCAAGAAGGAAATGTTCTTTCATTTTCAGGTGTTATGCGAGATCGTTGGCAAGCCATTATTGGGAAAAGCCGGAAGCTATGATGCTGTTACTGCTGAGAAGTTCCGGGCCATGGCTGCTATTCACTCAGGCCAGAAGATGAACTGGTCTGCAATATTATTTGGAGTTCTACTTGAGACAGTCATCGCCTCCAAACAGGCTGTCTATTTTGCTGTGCCCTTGAGCAAACTACTGGAGACGCTGGACATCGAGCTGGGGAAGCCGTCTGCTCTCAGTCCGTTTAAAATTCTCAACTCCAAGGGACTGGCTCTCCTAAAGTCCAAGAGTGCTCCACCCACTCCTACCGATCTGGTGGCAGTCAAGATTGAGAAAGGAGAAGAACAGGCTGCTGCTCGAAGACCTCGAGTCAAGCACAAATTAACCATTCAGACTGACTCCGAGGAAACTCAGTCTGCTCCTTCATCACCAGCCAAGCCCCTTCCCAAAAAGCCAAGAACCCAGATCACCAAGCCACACAAAACCTTACCTCCAAAACCCTACCCACTTTGCCTCCCACAAAAGCCACCCCTGCACCCCAACCTACAACCCAACCTTCGACAGCTTCAACCACTGTACCCAAAGTGACCATCCGAGTCCCCTCTGCCATTCCCGTGGTCAAAGGATTGTTATCACTGAATTGGGAGACTACACCCAATCCGGGATCAAATCTCCATCTTCCACCGGCAAGGGCAAAGCCATTCTCACTGAACCCCTCTCCTCCAAACCCAAATCTGCCGCGCAAACAGCCATTGACATCGCTATGGAGGATGTTGAAGAAAAGGTCCAGGCACTCATTGTGGTCTTTGATGAATACGTTGAGTACAGACCGATCAATCACATTGATATGTTCTTCGGCAAGCTGCGAAGACTACATAAAATGGAAGAAGAAGTCCTTAAGGGGACAGAGACGGATGATGTGAGAGTCGCGGTGCTTCGCAAAGATCTTTTTCAGGCCAACCAGAGATTCAGACTGGCATCTTTGCTCTTGGCCGCTAAGAAAGCAAACTTCTATCCGAGCACTCCAACTGCCAAAGATGATGGTGCTGTTATTGCTCAACTGGAAATGGATATTCATGCTCTTCATTTAGCTGTCCGATTTCAACGACAGAAGCTCAGCATATCCACTCCAGTACCCAGCCTGGATCATCCATCTGCGAGCAAGACTCTGGCAAAACCTTTCATAGAGACTGTTCCCTCTGGAGCAGCGGACCAGACAGCAGATCGAGCAGCAGACCAGACAGCAGATCGAATAGCGGATCAGACAGCGGAGCAGCCAATGACTAATGCTCTGTCTGCTACAGAAGATGAACAGTTGAATGTCTTGTTGGACTCCCCAACAACGTCTATTCCTCTGGGATCATCAGTCTCCCATGTTCAACTCAGTCCAACCGCAGCACTTACAACAGTTGGCACACCAGAGTTCGTCGATCCGGATCTGGTGGTGTCCACCGTTGTTGCAGCTCTACAGATTGAGGAGCCTTCCAGACCCAGCACTCCTCGAGTCCAATCTGATGAAGATTTGGCGTTCTTAGAAGATTTTTCTTCGGCCTTGGTCACCTTGATCCAGTCTGAAACACGCCATGCTGTCTTATCTTCAATTATACCCATTGCTGAAGAAGATGATCACACCCTGTCGTCATCTGATCACTCTCCAAGCCGTTTATCTGACGCACCTCCATCCCTGGCAATGACCCTTCAGCACCTATCCGACAACTGTCTGTCTCTTTCTCAACGTGTTATCGAGGTTCATCAAAGTCAGAGGACTACATCTTTGGACTTTGATTCATTTAAAGAGAAGATGACAGCCAGTATTAGCAGCCTTCAGCGAGGACTGAATGATAATTTCTCTCAGCAAGCTTCTTATAAAAACAGCCTGAGAAAAGAGCAGATCGAGCTGGCCACTGAAGTCAGAGCATCCGTCGCAAATTCCCTTCGTGCTCAAGACACTCGTCTTGACACTATCAGCGCTCAGCTAGCACAAGTTGTCGATTTTCTTCAAGAAATTGCTGCTGACAAAAAGGGGGAAAAGAGAAAAGACTTCAAGCCGCATCAGTCACAGCCTTCAAGAAAATAGAAGTTTCGTTGCTTAAATAATCAGACTGTCTGTATGTAAAGATATTTGGTGATCAATAAAAATCTTTCTTTGTTAAGTCCTTGTTCATTTATTTTGAACTAAAATAAAAGGCTTAATCGATCCGAAATCCAACTTAATAATGTTCATTTATTTTGAACAAGAATAAGTCATCGATCCGAAAGCATACGCTTCAGAGCTCTTAAAAGACTGGATAAAAAGATTTAGAAGCTAGGTTTTGTCATCATCAAAAAGGGGGAATTTGTTAGTTCCGGACTTTATCGATAAGGTTTTAAAGATGACAAAACATATCAGACCGGATCGAGAGAATTCAGACTGACCAGATCGATCGCTCAAAACAGATCAAGCTGATAAGGCATATCGCATATCAGACCGGATCGATAGAAATCAGACTGACTAGATAGAAGCTTCAGATCGATCTCAATCTTTATCAGATCAGAGTAGTCAAGGATGAATAAAGATTGGTTCTTCAGTCCGAATCATTAACGGCTATTTATTGAAGCATTTAATGTTGCAATCAATGCTGAAAAAGACCATAGACTGAAGATTACCATAAAAGGTAAGAAGACAAAGAAGAGCTTACCTGACAGTCGCCGAAAGTATGAACCAGAATGGCAAGTAACTTAAAGAAGAAGACTGTAGCTTACTCAGAGTTTAAGCAGAGTCAAGAGTTGCACATTAAAGGAAATAATGTCGTTGGTACATGCAACTATAAAAGGATGCAACTGAAGAGCTCAAGAGTGAGTCTGATCAATCGAAAAACGCACAAGAAAGCAAAACATCACAAGCTTACAAGCTCAGACATTCTCGAGCTGAAAATCTTCATAAGCACAAGTATATTGTAATATTTGATCATTTAGGATCATTGTGCGCATAGATTAAAGTCTATCTTGTGTATTCTGTATTGAAATATAGAAGTGAGAAACAATTGTAACTGTCAGACAGAGTGTGTCTGAACAGATCGAGAGACTAGGAGTTTCAGTCTGGTAGTGAGGTAAATCCAGCTGAATCGGGTTTGTACAACAGGATTGTATAAATCAAAGTCTTCTAGTGGAATCCTTCCTTAATTGGAAGAATGGGAGACGTAGAAGGATTACACCACCTTCGAACTTCCAGAAACATATTCTGTGTTTTATCATTTTGCACTCGTTCTATTATTCAAGCCATCGAGCCGTTCTTACTAATTTAAGAACAGACCGTTCCGCACTAAAATATTCAGTGGTCTGTTCTGCAAAAGAGTTGATTAAGAAACAGATTTCTTTCACTAATCCGAAAAAAATCACAAGGGATTAATTTTTAATAGGAGTGTTCATTCACCCCCCCTCTAAACACTCCGGACCGATCCTAACAGTCTGGCTCTCGTAAACACGACTTTAGCTTCGTCGTCTAAGCATCCAATCGGTCGGGGAGGGAATATAAAGACTGTTCCATAAAAAGGTGTGAACCTGCATAGTAGCCTTTATAACATGTTGAACCTTCGTGAGATCCAGTTCCTGAACTTGACCCATGACCTGGACATTAATCACAAGGCCGTTGATCTGCTTGTCTAGCTCCTCCACACTTTCTCTGAGGTGATTTGATCTCGTTATGATGGAATTTACTTCACTCGCATCCATCTCTTGTAAAGAAATCTGTAAGAATATTTTTATCAGATTTTATAATGACAATATCATAATCATAATATTGGCATTCAGCTTGCCATCTTAAAAATTTAGCCTTTTCTGGTTTTGATTCAATTTATTTTTCAGAAAAAGACTTAACACTTGTATTATCTATTTTCAAGATAAATTTATTTGCAAGTAAAAATAGTATCCATTTTTTAAATGCCTTTCGAACCGCAAATAATTCTGTTTCATTGATATGCCACCGGATTGCTTCACTGTCTGTAAATAGACCGCTACAATATCTATATGGCATTTTTCCTTCTGGTGTGGCTTTCATGAGAATTGTTGCCCACCAATGATCACTGGCATCTGTGTATAATATCAGTCCATCCTCGTCATTTGGTATTGCAAGCTTTGGTAGTTGCCTACAAACCTCTTCAAGTTGTATGACAACTTGTCGATGATCTTCATTCCACTCAAACTTAATATCTTTTTTGAGTAGTGGACTGAACATCTTTCTGTGGCTTGCCAGATTGTTAATGAACATTCCAACAAAAAACTCCAAGAAAACTTTGAAGCTGCACCAAATATTTGAGATCATACGGATATCCTTGCACCTTTTCGGCAATGTGTCTTCGAATAATGATTCTAGATTCATCGATTTCAATCCCAGGAAACTCGATCTGTCTCGTAACAATTATTGTCTTCCTTTCGGACATCACTAATCCTTCCTTGTAGCAAACATCTGCAAAGATTTCCAAATGTTTAAGATGTTCTTTCATGTTTCTTGACGCGATAAGGATGTCGTCAATGTACACGAACATAAAACTAAAATAATCATTTAAATCCATTTTTCTCAAATATATCTAGGGAGCATTTGTCAATCCCATTGGCATTACATTCAAGATGTAGTGTCCTTGTGGTGTGGAGAATGATATAAACCTTTTGCTAGCTTCCTCCATCTTAATCTGGTAAAATCCAGACTTACAATCGAACTTAGAAAACACCTTGTCATTCTTGATACAATTTACCAAATGTTCTCTACTCGGGATATATTATCCATCGAATTCCAAGATCTAGTTGATTCCTTTGTAATTGATCACCAATCTTAGTTTTCATCTTTTAATTTATCCATGATTTCGGACGAGAAATCCCGGACTGTTAGACACACCTGCTGAGATTAACTTAAGGTAAAGATGTTCATTAAGTATCATCTGCATATCCTTCCGATCTTTCTTGTTCATAGGGATCGGTTTGTACCTCACGAACTCATATTCTTTTCCGGCTTTCACCTTCAGAGTTTCTTTGAGATTGTTAATGTCCCACCATGCCATAGGATCTTCTTATAGTTCATCTGAATCTTCCTTTTTACTTCCTCTAGAGTGCTCTTCGAGGGTAGCATCAGGTTGTGGAACCTCGTTTTGTAATGCCTTTTTCAGTAATAACAGGGTTTCTGGGTCAACTTCTTCTTCATACCGTTCTCTGAAAGACATAACATTTTTCCCATCAAAGGTCTAACTATCCTTCTGACTGGGCCCGCTTTGTCTGAATTGAAGAATTGCTTCACCAAATTTCCGCTGATCCTTTATATTTGGGTGTCGATGTTTTCCTTCATCACCACGCTTGCTACGAAAATGAATGGGAAATTTCCTGTGAAATGCTTCCCTTAGTCGCTGGAAAACGATCTTATGATCACAGAGGGTTGTGAAAATAAGTCTTCTTGTCTCATTCTCTTGTGTGAACCGCTTGAATATATGTAGAAAATTATTTCCTACCAGCATATCAGCTCATGTATCATGAAAATAGATAGGTTGTCTTGACTTTGTACCAGAGGGGACGGTCTGCTCCTCCGATTATTATCTATGTTATTTGGACTACTTCATTAAGATTAAGAATCTGCTTGGAAAGTCTCTTCCAACAATGGCTGGTAATTTCTGTTGGGATATGCACTAAGACAACTCATTAGATGATTGTTTATGACATACATTGTATTATGATTTTGTTAATGGCAATTCATTATTATATATTATTCGTGTATCTGTGTAATATGAATTAATATATAAGTTAATGTCCTTAGAATAATATTGTATTGTTCTTAAAGATTGTCCCTAGTCAAGTATTATCATGAATTAGAATAATGATAATGCATTAAGACTAGCATGTTTTGATTGATGAATTGTTCATAGATATGAGATATCAAATCAACACATGGGTACATGTTAGAGAACGATGTACTGGACAGACCCACCATGAGAATGCTACATGGATAGTTATATGAACGTCATAAGCAATTCTCATAGTGATAATGATGTATGTAATCCTTACGACTTGAGATCACCAGAGATCCCAACATAAGGAGTCATGTATCTTGATATTGTCAAACGTTACATGTAACATGGTAAACTATAAAGACAATCATTGGATACACCACGAATTATGTAGAGGGATGTTGAGTGATCAAGAAAGGATTTGTCCCTCCTATATAACAGGAGAAGTGTTTGGGCCCTTGATCAAGTAAGACTAAAATGCATGGCCGTGCTCGAATTAGTCGATATGTGATATCGAGCTTATTCGTTTATTCTAGTTCTACTTGGGGATCAAGAAATAAAGATTGAATATACGAGTATGACTATTCCATGACTTGTGTTCAATCTAAACGCATAGGACAAAGGGATTAAGTTACATGGTTAATATTATCGCAGTTCGCAGGTTATGTCGAGTCAATGACATTCTTGTAATTTGGGTAGCCTTGATGTGTTACTAGATACCGCTCATTGCTTGTGACATATAATGAGATTTTATGTCACTGCCAACATTGCAAGATCCTATCGCACAAAAGATTAAATCGATAAGGGGAATTAAATTCATTGGATGAATTAATTAATTAAGAAGAGTCTTAATTACATGATTATAAGGATTTAATTAATTCATGGGTTTGGGTTCATGAGGCTTTAAGAAAGTCTTGAACCTTAATTAAATCTAACATATATAATTTGATAACAAGGTGATTAATGAAATGATTAATCCTTTTATCACAAAACCTAAAGAGCTCTCGGCCGCCCACCTAAAACACCATCATCGCCGCCGCCGCCGTGGTGTTTTGGGTTTTTGATTGGTCGTCGTTGATCGGTTTTGAACCGTGAGTTCATTCTTGGTTTAAGAATGAGTCTAGCAACTTGTTCTTGAATACCCTTTTAATTTGATCGTGCGGATACCGTAGAGGCAAGATCTTGGAGGTTTTGCTCGTGACTCGTGGTTTAGCATCGTTTCTACATCAAACACGCTACAAGGGTAAGAATCCTTTACATTCCGATATGAATACTTGTATAGGTCCTCGGTTTGGGAATCCATAGTTTTTATTTCCGCTGCATATTGCATGTTGGATTCCTAACAATTTCTGGCCAACTTCTTTAGGGAAGATGTCTCGTTTGGCAGTGCATATTTCAGCTCCTGAAAATATTATTCTCGATGACATCCCGACTGAGATGTATATTGAGAATGAATTAGTGGTCATCGGATTCTGTATCTTTTTCCATCCACCGTTCCATGCTGCTATCTTTCCCAAGGTTTGTGTTCCTCGAAAAAAGCAATCCCAAGAATTATCTGTTCTGGGATTCTTCCTGTCCTACCGGCAATTGTTAGATCAATTTCGCCAATTTTGAGGCTTCTTTGATATCTGCCAACGGTGGGTTGTTGTAAATAATATAGGACATCACAAGGAAATATGTTATCCTTTTCCGTAATGTTGAAGATTATTTCAACTTCTCGTCATCCTTTTGCACACTTCAAAACTTCATTTTTTTGAAGATATCTGGGACTTTCTGAATCCTACTTGGGAAGGTGTTGGGTTTTGGAAACCCGAATAATCTTGATTTTGATGTTAACAAAACTTGTTATTGTGTTGCTAACATATTTCATCAAGTGTGCAGTTCATAGATCATAACTTAGAAGCTTGATGAATTACAAAGATGTAGCTTGGCAATATCAAGTTGGACCAAGACTGAAATTCTGGCAGAGCGGATTGTTTCGATCATATATAATAGCTCGGATATCAAAATGGCGTGCTTCCAAATAGATTGAACAGCCAACTTAAAATACTAAAAGTCATATTTCACAACAGATCGGCTAGTTCAAATGTTATCAAGGAGAAAGGACGCCTGCAAGATCGAGCTGAACCGCGAAGAAACAGCAAGCTGTTTCAGTAAGCAACTGTCAGTCTGGTGGCCATAACTCTCAGCTCGCTTATCAGAACGGAACGATTCAGTATGGGTTGGAAATCTAAGACAAAGATCTACAAGTCATATTTGGAAGTAAAAGACTGAATCGGACGTTAAGATGGCCAATAAGCTTCTGCAAGTCACGCAATGTGACGCCTGTACGATCGAGTTGTTACAGCAAAGTCCCTATCAGTCTGGTGGGCATAACTCTTAGCTCGCTTATCGGAACGGAACGATTCAGTATGGGTGGGAAAGCTAAGATAAAGATCTACAAGTCATATTTGGAAGTGAAAGACTGAATCGGACGTTAAGATGGCCAAAAAGCTTCTGCAAGTCACGCCATGTGCTGCTGCATCCAGCAAACAGACAGCAGGAGCATTGCCTCGTATTTCGAGCATAACTCTCTCATACAAACTCGAAATCGAGCGATTCTTAATTCTTTGGAAAGATAAGAGAAAGGGCTACAACGTTCATGTGGATCACTTTGCCCAGAAATCAAAGAATGAAGAGTTACAAGCAATAGATCGAAGAGCAAGTTTATCAATCTGTTTTTGTATCAAGCTGATTGTCCAGACTGATCCGGACCAGACTGATCTGCCCTTGCTGATCTAGACCAGACTGATCTGCCCGTGCTGATCTGCTAGACTGAGCTGCCCATGCTGATCCGGCCAGACTGATCTGCCCAAGCTGATCCGGCCAATCCGGTCCGAAATACAAATAGCCCAGAAACCAGAATATGACCGTTGCAAGCTCGGGAATGGTGCAGAACCTTTTCCAACGGGCATATTCTTGTGTCTAACGTATATATCAATACTTGGGGCTATATATACATGATTTGGAAGCTCAATAACAGCTGATTGAAGATCAATCCAAGCCTTCCAAAGCAAACCCACTTGGGATTCAATTGGGGAACTTCAAAGACAAAAGTTGCTAAATAAAGAGCACTCCCGAAAACCTTTGGCACCACTTACCTTGCCATATCAGATCTAGTTAGAGATCATTTGTGCCATATATATTCACTCTATTCATTGTATATGAGAGCAGTGAATATCATTGTAACGGTTGATGATTTATCACAACCGATGAGAGGTCTTTGTATGTGAGACATTAAAGAACATACATAGTTGAGTTGCTAGGAGTTCTAGTTGGATGGGGCATTCCCAACTGGATCGGGTTTGTACAACGGGATTGTATAAATCAAAGTCTTCTAGTGGAATCCTTCCATGAGGTGGAAGAAGGGAGAATAGAAGGATTACACCACCTTCGAACTTCCATAAACAAATGCTTGTTTATTTACTTTAATTGCATATATTTAAAATGTCTTTCAAATGTTTAATCGGTTTTAGAGCGGGTTATGTCGAGTGTCTTCCGCTCGATTTTGTAATCAAACTCGATATAATCTCTCGGTGCATTAATTCAAGAACACGAGCTATTGAAGCTCAAGTTGGTTGAACTCGGGTGTGGAATGGCAACCCACCCCCGTATTCGATCCTGACAGAAGGCCTTCTATTTTTTTCACGGGATAGTTGTTAATTAACATATCCTATTGGAAATACATTATTCTTGGCTCGATCATAAGGCTCCTGCTTCTGTTCAAAACAGGATGGTCCTGTATCCTCATGTCGATCTCTCCAATTGTCGGAATATTAATAATATCCGGCAACACTGCTTTTGCAAAATCTTCGAAGATTCTGGGGACTTTGATGAATTCTTTTCTCAAGAATACTTGTGAATGATGTGTATTCGAGAACGCGTAAGACACCTTGTAGGTGATCGAGTGTGGCCTATTTCCTTGTTTCATTAAATCGTTTCTTTTAAAGTCTTGATGAAAAGTAAGGACCTTGTTGAAGTCTCGATCTCCCAAATTGCATGCAATTCTGGGATAGATGTTGAATGCCATATTTCCAGCATACAAATTTCCTGCAACGGCTCCCAAACAAGAAACTTTAAGGTTCAAGATTCTTTTGTCCAAGATCGCCATATCGAGGGGCGAATCAATTCATTCCTTGAAAGTTGCCTTGATTATAACTCTAATGGCTCCAATATGAATCCATGAGAGCGTGTTAACAACTTCTCTTTTAACCTTTTTCTTAATCTCTTGAATTTCTCTGTAGGGGATTAACTGCATCTTAATTTGGTTTCCCGTGAATTTCATCGGGATCGCAAATTCACATGTTGTCACCCTATGGATAATCTGATGCTTCCTGCTTCGAAGACCAATCATATCCATGGCTCTTTCCATTGATCAAATTGTAAATCCATCATACATCTGAAGCTTTGGTTATTTCTTCATGATCCTCATAAGAGTTGTGTGAGAGAATAATCCTGACGGCTCTTCTCTGATCATGTGTTGAAGGAACTCTCATTCACTCAGATTTTGAACTGGATTCACATCCATTGTCAGAATAGATCTATTCTTCATAGATGCTCTCAGCTGAGGGCATATCCTCAAATTGGTACACATGTACCAAATCCTTGAAATAAACAGCCTCTTCGAACTCCTTGGTATGCTCGAATTGTCTTATTCCTTGGGTTTGGTTTTCTGGACAATCTATATTGATATGTCCTCTTGCTCCGCATGTCCAGCAGTTACAATCTTTAAACCTTTCGTTCGCATGAGTATGAGTGTGTCTGAAAGTCCTCTTCGTTGGTTCTCTGCTAGTACTTGCTTGATTAGAACCTGTTGACGAGGTTCTCCTCCTGGTTGGTCCTAATATTTTCCCTGATCTGTAACTTCGGGCTTTCTGTTTTGCCCAGAACTTTCTAGGTCTCCATGAAGACCTACTTCTTTTTGAACTACTTTCTCGAGCATAAGGATGATTTCAGTGCTTCTTCATCTTCCGCCTTTGGAGGTAGTTTCCAATTATTGTAGGGATATACATTCCCCGTACAACAAAGATGAGTTGTTTTGTTGATTCATCTTAGCTTCTTGTAATTATTTTAGAGTTTTGCTTGATAACACCACTCTGCAAGTTTCATTTTAAGAAGTGACATCCCCCTGGACACCGTCTCCATTTTGCGGTGTACAATCCTGGATAAGCATTTCTCTCCATGGACTTGGTGTTTGGGCAAAGAACAGCTCGGTTGCATCTTTTTATGTCATCTTTGGCTTCCATCTATACTCTGTGAAGTGTTTGATGTACTCGTCTATATAACAGATGTCAAGTAGTTTTAGGCTATATAGAGCTTGTCTATATTTTCGCCTTCTCTTGCTCCATTCCTTCGAAGTAACCCACTCCAATGAAGCAGCTTTTAAAGAATTTAGTCATCTTATCCACAGTTGCTTTCAGGGACTCTCCGTCTATAACTTCTTCTCTGGTACCTGGGTTCGTGAGTTCCCATGCAATTTTGGCTGATCATAAGGAGTAGTATGAATCATTCTTTGTTGAGATCAAGTGGTCCTGCTGCAATTCTCATTGCTGAAGCCCATTCATCAAGAAGAACTTCTTGATTTTTTAAATCCAAAATATCCATGTTGAGAATAAGTCTGTATGGATATATCGGATCTAACTGAGATTTTCCGTATGACGTTTGATGTATGTCTGGCCTGCGGGAACGACTCATTATTCCAACTGGGGGATCTAAGTTTGCTCAAGTGGTAAAACATCGTCCTGATGGGGCATTCTTTGATCTCCATCGGGTGGTGGATTGTTTGACCTGAAACTTTCTTCTAGTGGTGGAAGTTGAGGAATCCCGCCAACTTGTTTTGTGTTAAAGTCTACGAGATTCAATCCTGCAAACAAATCAGCAAGATCACGTAGATCTTCCATGTTGATTCTTTCCATTACTTTGTAGGAAGTATTGGATCTCATCGGATGATGGAAATCATCTTCTCAGTCTCCGTCAAAGGTCGTCAGACCTCCTCCGCTTTCTCTTTTTGATGTAAAAGGGGTTATGTTCCATAGGACGGTGGTAGCCAACCTCATTTTCTTCTTCCTGAAGGACTCGGTCGTGACTCCAACTCATTGACTCGGGTTTGAACATCTTGAAGGTTTTCAAGGATTTCCTCCTGATGTTTAATCATGATTTACATCTTGCTCTGAATCTGATGGATCTATGCAGGAACATGGTATTGTAAGTATTCATAACGCATCACTGTCTTCTAAATCTCTCTAAGATCTTGGGAAATCTTAGAAGTATCTGGTTTGATTTCTCGAAAGGTTGGTTCTCCCATCCTAGGTCCAGATCATGTTGGGATGCTTGGATCTGGAATCATGGGGCTGTGTTCATGATGGTCTTTCTCCTGAGCTTCAGATAACTCGAATTGAAGTTTGAGGTTCATCCTGTAATGGTTTCTCGCTATCTTCTCTTGTTGTTGATACTGATATATGCTAGCTTGGCTAGCACTGACTTCTTATAATATTTTTCATTTCTGGTTGAAGCGTTTAGGTTTGGCCAGATGTTCTTAATTTAGTTCTTTCCATTTTTGGAAGTACCACCTGCATGAATGACACTTCGAACATTCGTTCGGATCAATTTTCTCGTGTATTGTCTCCCCATTTAAAGGATAATATTAATATTCAAAATATTATTTTAATATTCCATAATAAACCCAGGCTCTGATACCATTTTCGAGAATCTTGAGGCGCAAGTGTGAACTGGTCTATTGGTTTTGGGATATGTCCCTTTCTTTAGTGATAAGGACTAAGGTTAAATGTTAAAAGTCTACGGACTAAAATTGCTAGATGGAAAAGATAGGGACTAAAATCATACTTCTATCCATAAAAATATATAAATATATCTGAATGAATGAATTCGCCAATTATGAGTTGGGCGCTTTAACCATTCAGCCATGGATGGCCGGGGAGCTATTCCGTTGACCCGTACTAATGACAATTTGACTTCACGAGCAATTGAACAAAAAGCCGCTTTAACTTATACATCTATTAATTATGTTTGAAATGTGTTTGAATAATATTGGTTAAAGCAAAAATTAAATTTGTTTTTATCTCATTTCAGTTTATGTACAGATGTCCGATGGTGCCCGCACATCCCATTTTGCTACAATATCGGGCCATGTCAGGCACGATTCAAGTATAGTGGCCATGTCAGGCACGACCCATGTATACAGGTCTATTTTGACACTTGCTAGCATGGCTCATTGGCATGTGAGAATGACGCCAAGACACCATTAAGGCATTAATCGACACCTAATCTTTAATTGTATAAAAAATTTTGAAAAACGGCCATCTCAAAATTTATATAAAACGGTGTGACACTACCTATAGGTCCATGGATCACGGGTCGTGTCGGGTTGCCATCTTAAAATTTAAATAAATGCTTTCGAATAAACCATCGAAACATTAAATATGTTAATATAAAGCAGTAAGGTGGGTTTTCTTCTTTCATCCCGGTGAGTGGCACGACCCAATTACCTAATAATAAGTTATGTTTTCATGTTTCATATAGATTTATTATAAAGTTTATTTGAAATAAAATGAATTATTTAGTGATGCCAGGGTAAGGCCTACCATTCGGTCGGTTCGGGTCGAGTCAGTGACTGTAATGTCACTTGTATCCATATTATAAGTAGGATTGACGTAGAAAAATTCTTATATGAATCGAGTTTCTACCCTATATATGAACCAACATAAAGAAAATGAGTTTACTATAGTTAGAATAACTTTGGTTGTCATGTCTGGCTTAGCTCATTTTCTTTGTATTAGTACACATGAATGTTTAGAACAAGTGTCGACTTCCAAGATGTGAGTAAAATTAGACTATTCATACCACCTATGGCCTAACAAAATTGTGTCATAAAAAAGGTTTTTTGGCAACGAATCATCTTGTAGTTTTCCAAATAGATAGTTTACATTCATGTGATTTGAAATTTGTAATTTACCCTATGTAGTTTTCAAAATAAGCAGTTTGCCTCTTTGTGTTTTGAAAATAGATATTTTACCCCATATGGTTTGTTAATATGTGCAAAAAAAAACCCTCCATGTAAAGGGACAATGTACCATATGAGGTAAATGTCTATTTTGAAAATCACGGTATGATAAACTGTTTATTTTCAAACCAAAAGGTTGTAAAATACCTATTTACGAACATTAGATGTAAAATTCATATTAGCGATATCACATGATAAATTGATACCAACTCAAGTTAAAGTACCCAAAATATAATCAGGGGGAAGAAATGCAATTTCACGTCTAATTTACCTCGTGTCATTGTTTATAATTATTATTGAAAACAGTGGAAGGTGGAATCCCAATTACACAAGTACGCGAGAATGTTGCAACTGCTTATAAAAAGGAAGTAGAATGGCAAACAAGTGTCTTCCATACAAAACTTGGTACCTCAAGAAAAAAAGATTTTCAATTAAATTGCTTCCTATTTGTTCTTTAAATAATAAGTTTTGAATTTTATGTGTAATACAAAAAAGTATTGATTAATTCAACTAAGTTGTTCTATATATATAAATTTTGAGTAGACAAATTAGCGGTGGATACAGAATTTTTCTTCAAGGGCAAAAAATATTAACATAAAAAGTAGAAGGCAAAGGAATTTTAAAGGAGTCAAAATAAAATTTAGGGTGCGAAATGTAATTTTGAGAGGTCAACTGTAATTTTCGGAGGATAAAATATCATTTTAGGAAAAAAAATAAAAAATTTAAGGTTTTTTTTTTTGTGCAAAGAGTACACTTGCCCCAACGTGCCTCATACCATTAGGCCAATGATCACATTTTATATGCAGAATCCTCATGTGTATCAAAACAATTATTCCGTTTAACTAAACTTTCATCATTCTCTAAAAATACTTTATTAATAAATTATATCCTATGTCAAAATACTATTTTAAAACTCAAAAATGATTTATCCAACCATATTTAGTTTTGATTGGATATCTACATTTTCCAAATGTATTTTTTAGAGAAAATTACAAAAATGGTCCAATAGAGTATGGACATTTGTAATAGTAATCCCGAACATTTTAGATTAGTTAAATATAGTCTCAAAAAATTTATTTTTTTAATAAAAGGTAGTCACATATAGTCGTGGTCAAAATTCGGTTTAATCGATTAATCGACCGAACCAAATAGATCAATTCGAAGTTCGTTTTTAATTTAAAAATTTTGGTTAAATCGATCGGTTATCGGTTTTGATTTTAAAAATTTTGGTTAACCGATTTTTTTTAGTTTTAAGTTTTTAAAATCACTATTTTATTTATTTTTTTAAAATTTTATTTTTTTAAAAAAATATCAGTTAACTCGGTTCGGTTTGTTCGATTTTGTAAAAAAGATTGGTCAGTTTGGTCTTGTAAAAAAATTCTGTTTTTTCGGTTCGGTCGGTAACCGAATTAACCGATTGCTCACCCTAGCCACATATAAATATCTTTTTATCAAATCCCCATAAAAATTATTTTATAACAAAAGTGGTCATTTACCCTTAAGAAAACTTTTAACTCAGAATACGATTTTAGAACTTAGAAAAGATTTGATCCGACGTGTTTTATTTCGATTTGATATCTATATTTGCCAAACATATATTTTATTTTCTGAAACAATATATAAAAATTTAATAATATTATATGATCATTGAGATTGTGTTTTAAATACTTAAAACACAGTTCTTATTGGACTCCTAGGAGACAGAACTTGTCCTCAAGAATCTCAGAAAGTTGCCCAACTTTCTGAGCTGTCTACATTGTCTCCACAGGGAAATTGTCGTCTGTGCGTCCATCTGATCCCGAGCCTCTTCCAAAAGACACCCAAAGATTCAGCAACTATTCTTCAAACTTAACAGTGGATCCTAAACGAGGCTTTTTAATTTCAAGTAATTAAGTTAAACACTTGAACTTTGGGACCAATAGTTTTCTAATTACACAAATAAAAGTGAATCCAATGAACTCATGAAATGGGATGACCGGAGTCGAGGCATGCTCGAGGACAATGTGTCAACCTTGCACAAAGACACGAGCCCTATCGGAACCCTGCTACATAGACTCTAAATACCATAGAACAGGTCTGGTTTCTCCAAAATCCGATGTTTATGCATTTGGAATGGTGGTTTTGCAACTTTTGACATCAAAACCAGCTATATCACTTGCTCGGGCCGTGGAAATGGCTGAGGATGAAGACCGTTTGGCTTGGGTACTGGACTCTGAAGCCGGTAACCGGCCTACTAAGGTGACAAAAGGATTGGCTATCTTGGGTTTGAGTTGCACCGAGCTTCGTCATAAAGACAGGCGTACTGAGGTGATAAAAGAATTGGCTATCTTGGGTTTGAGTTGCACCGAGCTTCGTCATAAAGACAGACGTGATTTGAAAAATCAGATCCTCCCTATTCTGGAGAAACTAAGGATCGTTGTTGATAAGGCTCGGGATTTAGCATCGTCTGGCTCGAGTTCTCCTCCAATACATTTCATGTGTCCATTAATATGCAGCATACAAACATATATTCTTGGAGAATCAAGCAACCTTGTTATCTTTTTTTCTTATTTTTTATGTGGAATTTTGGCTTTCCGTGGTATAGGATGTGAAGAACGATCCATGCGTGGCTGCGGATGGATACACATACGACAGAAAGGCAATAGAGAAATGGCTTGAAGAAAACGAGCCACCACCTGTGTCAAGTTTGCCTTTGCTGAATAAAAGCTTGATACAGAATTATACCCTTCTTTCTGCTACTGTGGATTGGAAATCAGCAAAATAATGAACATTTTCACTCATTTTCTTGCGTTTTCATTGGAAACGATTATTTGAATTCTCAAATCTTTTTTTAGGTAACTTAGATATATGATCACTGAGATTATAGGTGCGGTATACTTATCATCAAACTATTATATCTTGTTCATACCTGTAAGCTAGGTCACTAACAACTTGTAATTTTTTAGTCACCATCTAAAACAAAATAAAGATGTAGATCGGCTCGGATTTTAAAAAAATGTCCGATCACATATAAGATATGTCATTGCACGGACCATCGACCCGAACCTCGGTTTGCCTCGACAATGATGCCAAAAACAATTGATAATGTGGGTGCACGATGCTAACTAACATGCTGCATTTTTCTGTCTTGAGAAAGCACAAGCTTGTGTCATGAGCAATCTATCACCATCCTAAACGGTGAATGAAGAATTAATTCACGAGCAATAAATATAACCAATAATCATTTCATATACACTCCTAAAGTTTGATTCCAATCAAGAATCAGAAGAATGACTTTCTCAGTTTTACATGTACAGGTCTTTTTCTAACATTCATTCAAAAAATCAAGAAGAACTATTCAAAGAAACCTGTTCATTTTCAAGGAATGTAATACATAGGATTTGGGAGCTTGAATGAACGACGCGACATTGAAGAACCCAATAAATCACTCCATTGATCGCCTGAATTTCCCAGTATCCGGTAACCGTCTTTTATAAGTTCATCCCTCCTCTCTGATTTGTACTGTGTTGCTGTCTTTCCATGATCTTCAGAGGACCTGCATAATTAATTAGTGAGACACTCTAAAGTCCAGTTCATTTGAATGAATTTAAGATGGTGTTGTGGTAGTTTTCGAATTATCCTATACTCGAGCTAGAAATTCTAATGAGGGGCGATTTAATATATATTGATATATTTTTAGGAGTTCAAAAACTTGCATTTTTAACAACATACGTATACAAACATTTCTTCTCATTCCACTTTCCATCTAAAGTGAAGAAAGATATGCTCATGTAAGATTTTTGAAAAAATTAGACATATGGTAGACATGATTTAACTAAAAGCATTTCAAACAAGATCTGTATCGTTAAATAATATAAATGCAATCAAATGTAATGGAATACGTAAAAAGTAAGCTAAATTGCATAAAAAAATGGAGTAGACATAGACCGAAAAAAGTTTGAAATTATCGAAGCGAAAAACATGCAGCCGCGGTTGAAGGGCTACTAGTAAGCACTTGCAATCATGTCAGCTGATGCAGCATACAAGTATTTTCTAACTTTAATGCTAATGGAAAATAGGTAGTGGCCTTAACTTATTAATCAAGCATCACCAATCAATGATACGATCACATAAAATGAGCAAAGACAGCGGACACTACTCGATTACGATGACTTAAGCAAGGATTTGAAATCCAAAAATGCCCAACTGTAAACTACCATTTGTCTCGAGTTTTTAGTCACCTATACCACGGAAAAAACCTAGCTGTCAATCTTTCGAAACCTTAGCTGAGTTTAACAGATCACTTGGAATCTAACAAAATCAAGTAACAATAACACAAGCCTTTCAGATATAATCCAAGTATAGTGCTAACCTCAGCATGAGCATGTTCCACTCCTGAAATCCAGCTTTCAACAAATTATGCACGGTTATATTTCGATGACTTTCGCTTCTACCAGTCAACAAGAAGACCTTGATTCCCAAGCTTAAAACTACATCATATAGCTTCAAACTAGACTCTACAGCAGCTGCCATTCCCATCTCAACCCACTGACCAAATTTCGCGCTATCAAAAATCTCCAACCTACAAACCATCAAAAATAATAAATAATAACAGATCATATCGAATCATAGGTGGATATGTTAATAATTGGATCCATGCAATTGAAATTGTTATAACCGAACTTTGAACAAGATTAACAAAATTATGCCCATGACCTCCTGAAAATTACTATGAAGAACAAACCAAATATTAAATTTGCACTTCATTTACAATAATTACCAAATAGAATCTTTAAGTAGATGAAAAGACAATTCATGAAAACATACCAAAAACAAAGATTAATCACGAATCCATCCACTATTATGGACGCCTCCATGATTGCGGAATGACATATAAGAGGTTCAAAAGCCAAGATCATGACAATTCTTTTCTTCTATTAAACATACAAATACAATCAAACCCAATCTCATATTTCAAATCATAAACCTAGCAGAAAATAAACATGAAACAATTTAAAGCCAGGATTTAAAAAAAAAAAAACACATACCCATAACCATGCTCAGTATAATAGGGAAGATTGGACAGTAAAGTCTCATCTATGTCAAAAATCCAAGCATCTTTCCCATCTCCACTTAAACTCACACTTCTTGCAAAAATTTCAGACTCCTTAAAAACCCTTTGAAGATCAAGTTCGTAACCCCTTCCTACCATATATTCCTTCACATAATCAGTACAATCTTCTGGAATTGTCCTCCACGGGCTTAAATTATTAGCCTCCACAGCAACCCTCCAACTAGTACACTTTAATTGAACTTCTGAATTGCTACGATCTTTCAACTGCGCTTCCTTGATTTCAGCGTATTCGATAATCAGAGGCCTTGGAAAGGAGCTAGGATCGAAAATTTCTTGACACAGGGAAAAGGGCAAAATGGACAGGAAAAGGAGGATTGATTTGAAGAAACCCATCGGAAAAAAATAGCTTCTGTTCCCAATATCGATTGAAATACGTAAAGAGATGAACAATTAATCGTTAGTGGTCGAGAAAAGGGGTATCAAAAAGAATGGAATTATATAATCTTGGTGGGGTTTCAATTTTCCTCAAGAAAAGTATTTTTCTTGATGTGAACGGAAACCCTTTTTGCAAAGTTTTCTACTTTTTCCCCTGTTTTTGAGGAATATTATTATATAGATTGGATTTTGAATTTAGGAAACGACGATGGCCTAAGTACTAAAATGGAGTAAATGCAGACATGGTTCACCGTCGCGGGAACGGTGCCCGGAACGGAGGTCACCGTTCCAGTTCCAATTACATTTCACGGAACGGTCACGGTGCGGATTTTTTAAAAATAATATTACAAAATTCAAAACAATTGAATATTTTGAAAAAAAAATATTTTTCATCTTCTTTAATTCATAAATAATATTTACAAAATTGTTTTTTAAGAAAATAACAAATTAATTTTTTTTCTAAATCTTATATACACTTTAATAAAACATAAATTTATCCTTAATATATATTAAAATTACTCTATCTTATGTACACTTTATTAAAACATAAATTTATCATCAATATCTCAAAATATTTTTAATTTTACTTACAAAAATTAAATCATTTCACAAATCATTTAATTATTCTTAAAATCTATTTAAAAAGATAATATAAAATACTTGCACATTGCTTACTCTAATCTTTTTTAAAAAAATTATTCAATCAAATACTTTAAAAAATATATATATATGTACAAAAATTTAAAAAATAAAATAACAAACGTGTATAGTATACACGTTTCTTTAAATACTTAATTTCATAATATTTTTTCTTTTAACAATTTTTGAAATTTTTTATTAATTTATATTATTTTTTTAAAATCAGTCAATCTCTCTCCTATCTATCTTCTTCAACACGCTCAAAACCATTTTTTTTTACAGAAACAGCGTTCCACCACCGCGACACCGCTGTTCCACCTCCGCGATACCGATTTATCGGCGATTTCTGGTTGTAAACGCCGTTACAGTGCAACCAGCTTTACAAGCTGGAACTTTGTCACGGTAGCCCTCGTTCCGGTTCCGAAACCGCAGTTCCGGCCGTTCCGATACCGATACTGCAAACTATGAATGCAGATGAAAAACTGTATGTACATCACCTTTGGAATCTTGTTGTCCGTTGGCTTCCGCGTGGCCTGATATTACTGCTCAGTCAACCACTGAAATTAATTTATTTTTTAACAAATATAAAAGCGATGTATTCGTACGATGAAATGGCCGACCAAATTCCAATATTACCAAACCCAGTTTGACGGCGAATACGACGAAATTGAGTTTAATACTGTTGACAAATTTCCTCGAAACTTTTATGTTTAATATTATTAATACTTGTATCAACGTGGACAACAGTACTCATATCATTGTAGTTTCTTATGAAAAGATATATTAAAACATCCATATAATTTGAGTCCATAAAATTTTAAAAAATTCACAATTCAGTCAATGATGTTAAGTCGACAGTGAGAAGTAAACGGAGAGAACGTAATCGAGAATATTTTTAAAACTTTAGACACTGAATTGAGAATTAACCAGACACAGTTGAATCCCTAAAGTTTTAAAAATAGTATCGAATCAGTCACTCTCTGTTTGCTTCTCATGATTGACTTAACACGGGGCTTGAACCTGGAAATTGTTTAAAATTTAGGGACTAAATTGGTATCACTGAAACTTTAGTCTAATAACCGAAAAACCACACAAACTGTAGATACTTATCCAGTGATTTTATTTATTTTATGTATAAGAAATACTTCCAAGATTGATAAAGACCTGGTTCTTTACCTATGCCACAAGAGCCAAACCCAATGTAAATCTCGTGTCTAAACACTTGAAATCTTATGTTGTGGATGAAAATTGTTTTGACAACAGAGAATTTATGTAATTCAAAAATAACTGGTTAGGGTTACAGGTAGAGTCAAAATTGACCACTATTTTTCTAATAAATAAAATTCACCAGTACTTTACTTCAAATAAAGTAACTATTTAAAAATAATAATAAATGACATACATATCCTATGGGGTAAGGTGCAATTACTAAATTATTATTATAAAAAATAAAAAATTATATTTTTGCCGTAAAATGAGATGCACTTATCATTTTTGGTAAATTGTCTTTACAAAGAGGAATTTTTCAACATTTTTTTAAATTTAAAATTGAATTCGTCTTTCTGAATTCGTCATTCAAAAAGACGAATTCAGTTATAAAATTAAAAACAAAAACGAAAAAAATGTAGAAATTCTTTGGTAAATACGATTTACTATAAAATGGTAAATACATCCCATTTTACGGCAAAATTATTATTATTATTTTTTATAATAATTTGGTAATTGTGTCTTGTGGTGCTGTTATAATGTCTCGTCTGTCGTGATTTTAAAAATCATCACTTTATTGTCCATTCATTTAATTGTTCCGATCAAATTCAAACAATATGTGTCTCTGGCATAGGAAAGTTTTATAGAGATCTGATAATTTTTGGCTCAATTCTATTTCAATGATGTATGAAGATTTATATAAATTACAATGCATGTAGATAAGGATAGATCTCCTTTAAACATAAAGAATATCTCCTTTGAATATAAAGAATATCTCTAGGAATTGGTTAATTTACATATGGGAGGATATGATAAAATATTATTGAATCGCGGAGGATTTTTCTTGTATGCACCCGCAAAATCAACGTACCATCGACCGAGGAGATTTTGGAGCAAAGAGTAGTAAACGAGCCCGATTGAGAGGTTTTGTCAAGACATCCGCCATTGGTCATCAGGACGAGCAAATGAAACCGTGACAATACCCTCGGAAGGAGATCCAGAATAAAGTGGAGATCAATATCAATGTGTTTCATCCGAAAGTGCATGACAGGGTGAAGAGCGAGAAAAGTGGCTTCGATATTGTCACAAAGAATTCACCGAACAGAGGGTGACTTGATGCCAAGATCGAGTAGCAAGTTTCTAATCCAGCAGACTTCTGCAGCCATAGAAGCTAGGGATCGATACTCTGATTCTGTGGATGAGCGAGAGACAACATTTTGGCGGCGAGAATGCCAAGAGACTGGGTTGGGGCCGAGAATTATTACATAAGCGAAAGTCGGCTTGCAGTGTGTCAGTAGCCCAGTCAGCATCGGAGAATGCGGTAAGAGAGAAATCCGAAGAGCATCGAAGACCATGAGTGAGAGTGCCCTTGAGATACCGGAAGAGGCGCTTTACAGCGGCCCGATGGTCAGCTGTAGGATTGGTCATGGACTGAGCCAGACGGTCTTCTAATGTAACCTTCCTGCAAAAGAAGAATGGGAGACGTAGAAGCATTTGTGCTTCGAACTTCCAGAAACAACTCTTTTGTCATTTACATTATGTATTTATCTACTGCTCATATTAACTGTTGGTGTATACGCAATAGACTATAGACATACTGCTTGCCAATAGACACCAAGTCTTTCTTAGTCCAACATACCTTGTTCGCTGAGATCATTTCAGTAGTCCACTGTATTTTTCGTTAGACCAGTAGAGTTTGTCTTCTATTGATATTCGACCATTCGACATCGCCATCAGCTCAAATTCGATGTATCAAGTTGAGTTATTTCCGCACTTATCTTTAGTTACTCGACTGATCAGTCGTAAACAAGAAAACAACTTGTGACTGTTAACACGACCAAAGCAGATTTTGAAATAGCCAACCACTTCTATCTGCATACCCGATCCTAAACGTTTTTTTCTTAAATTGTGTTTATTTTATCAAATTAAATAATTAATTAATGGTAAAATGTTTGAGCTCTTGAGGTTTTGGTTGTGGTTGATTTTGGTATTCAAATGTTAGATGAGGATATTGAGAAAATATATTTTAAGATCATGTGATAGGAAAAAAGTTTTAGGAGTTTGTATAATTAGGTTAAAAATATTGTAAATTTGTTAAAACATCTAAACTTAAAAGTAAATTTCAAAAATTGTTTCATAAAATATGGACTTTTCTAATACTAGTCCCAAATTTTTGGGACTAATCAAATTTAGTCCTACAGACTGTTGGGAATTTGACACTCCAAACTCACCCCATGATTTGTACATTTTATGGGAAAAGAAAGCAATATGTGAAATAATAACGACACAAGGATTTAACATGAAAACTCCCAAATAAGGAGAAAATCACCAGAACCAGAGAAGAAAATACACTATGTGGAACATTGTTACAACCATACAATTATTTCGTCTCACCCCAAACACACACACAAAATTTTCTCACTAGCCACACTTTATAACACACATCTCTCTTTTTAAAATCTTTTCTGATGTGGAAGCTCAGTCAAAGTTGCAACCACATAGCATACTAAGAATTTTACTAGATTCTACAACAAGAGGAGAATTTATCTAAAGCCAAGAGTTACTAGACAAGCCATTGACTGGTGAACTTAATTAATAAAGCATTGGCCTTCTTTTATAGCCAACATAGTTGGGCTTTTCTTTATTCCCACCGATGTGGGACAAAGAAAAGTCACAACTCCAATAATTTTCACTTTGTGATTTTGTCATCCCACAACACTGCAGATCGATAAGTATATTCATAGCTTCAGGTACAATACTGTAAGACAATCATAACTCTCAATATAGAGAATTATCATGATTCACCATGAAAAAAAACATGCTCCCTCATAATAAACAATTCCAAGAATTTCAATTCTGCCTATCTCGGGAATAACCTTGCTGAAAATTATGGTGCAACTCCTATAATTTGGCTCTCCTGAAAATTAATCAGCCATCGACATGAATTTCCACCACACACCCCTCGCATCAATGCCAAACCAAAGCTTGTAAGCAAAACAGTGGACCCGCTAACATTACACATCCTCTATCATGGCAACTTGGGGACAACAGCATGTCATATGGATGTATATGTCTTTTTCAGAGGACATCATGAAGGGAGACAATGTTAACTTCATTATCAGTATCTTCATTTACTGACCCGGAGTAGTCTACCGAACTCATATGTCAAACTCAATTCACATATTCGTTCCCATATATTCAGTCATCACAATTCAACAATATATGAATACTGGAATATGAAATAACCATATTATACCTGCTCGTACGTCACCACGTACCTTATAACTGGAATTTCAAATCGAGCTATCCTCCTTTTCTTCCAGGGATGTGGGATTGCTCTGAGAATGTCCAATAATTCAATATAAGCATCAATAATTCAATAAAGTGATGAAACAATCACCATTGCATAGTAATGCACACAAGTCATGTATATTCATCAATATACACCTTAATACGTGCTAGAACCCAAATAACAACCTCAAATTTTCGAATTCAAAGCAGTAAGGATTTCGCATTAAAAACAACAAGAATTATATTGAAATGGAAAGGGAATATCAAACTAACTAAGTTAAGATTTAACCAAGTTAAAACACAATTCCAATGACATAAAATCGAAATCAAACCATGACTAAACACTTCATGGCAGCAACCCAAAAACGATCGTACCTCCCTCTCCCAAAATGAGAAAGTCGAACCCGTAGCTCATTTACAACGTCATTAATAACCATCATATAGTTCTTAATTTCATTTCCATATCATAAATCAATAACTCAAAATTATGAATCATATTACAAAATCAAAGCAAATGATACAACTCTGAGCATCTACATGTTTAGTTCATACCCTTATCGTTTACATGCTCTAAGTTTATTAGCATCTCAAACCATTGGTCAACACTCACTAAATCACTACAATGATAAGTCATAAAGTAGGCTTTCTTATTACACAATTAGAAGAGCTTTTGACCAACACTTGAACACCACTTAAACATATTTTCAAACACATTATAAGCATGATTTTCAAGTTAAAGTTGGCTTTTAAAATCAACCAAGACAAACCCAAAAATTCGAGTCATAATTAACTTCCAACAATCAATAACATTTTTCATGCTATCCAATTCTCAATTATAATGTTCATACTCGAATTATAGCCAAATAATCGCCTTAACCCATTACACCAAAGCTAGCCTTATGCATCATCAAAACACCATTTCACCCCAAGCCACAACATATACACACATATAGAAGTCTTTAACCTATATCAATACATGTTGGAATACCCAATTACTTGCATAAACATCATCTATACACCATACTACATGCTAGACACACAAACATACACGAAGAAACACACACCCACGCACACAGTAAACACACACGCATACACAACTACACACGCTTCTGCACACACACGCCCAACATCATTTCAAAGGACAAAAAATCGGTTAGAGCCTCATCCCCCAAGTCAAAATCGAACTACATGACAAACCCTTCCAAAATGCTAGCAAAAGTCGAACCAAAGCTTCACACAACCCATTGAAATCGAGGTACAAGATGAAGAGAAATGACTAAGGGAGAGTATAACATCTTACCACACAAGCTTGAGAGAGAACTCGAGCTCCACCTTGCAAAAATCGCCTCTAAGTGTGAGGGAGAGGTGGGTTGGCGTGAAGAAGAGATGAGAGGCGTGAAGATAGGGGGAGAAAAGGGTGATATCGATTATTAGTATGTGTATTAGGTGTTGGTGTGACCATTTATTTAAATATAACAATAAGGCACATTCCTAATTTAATATATGTCATTCAACCCTATCTCCACCCCCTATTAATTTAATTTAATTCAATCTCAAATAATCTTTATTATTATTAATAGGATCCCCATGAAATTTAATTAGTATTATAAATTCAATCCCGGAATCATTTATCCCAACTCCGCTCCCAATAAAATTCCCAATAGTTGAATTCCGTAATTATCTTATAATTATCGCAATTATCAACAAATAAATATTTATAATTTATTCTGGGCATTACAATTTTCCCCAACTAATAAAATTTCGATCTCGAAATTAAAATTTGTGCTTACCATAAAAGCCAACAGTAAAATTTTACGTACAGTTATACAGCTCAAGGTAATGACTTTACCATCTGTAGGATGACACTCATTCGAATCATCCTGGCTCGCACAGGCGCCCCCATTACACCAACAATGATAAGAAGTGTTTATAAATCAAGCACTTCTTGTCATACTTCAGTACTTGTGTACTCGCATTGATATTCTTCGCACAAGGTCTAAATCCGTCACAGTTTACTTTCATCATAGTACACATCATATAATCACTAAATCATCAATCCATGCATATCATGCGTATATCAGAATTTATGACAATACACCAACTTTTTATCATATATATAACTTCATACCTGTGTGGTTGCAATTGTATGCAACTTATACCAACATCACCACCATTGTCCTTATGAAGTAGCGGTACTCTAGAGTCCTTACACATCAACCTCCCATATATCATCTCTTGGCTATTATCTGGTGCAAAGTAATTACTAGAAAACTCATTAGTAATTCTCACATACATATATCCACATTATACGTACCAACAGCCACAGATCATCAATATCAAATCATGATGAATGCCTAACATCAATATTCCTATGTCATGATTATACTCCATCTAAAACAAGGCGTCAACATCAATATCGAATAATTCGTATCATACCTTTGTAGATGAAATCATCTACAATACACGATAGCATCATAGTATCATGCTCATCACAGTACTCACATGCTCTTAAGCATCAACTTCCGCATTTCATCACCCAACTATCATCTGTCATGGGACAAGTACAAAATAAACTCATTAGTATTTCTCAAATACTCATAACATAACCACGTACCTTGTCAGTTACGCATTTGGATATTCATAATGTCTCCATCATCGATAATTAATTTCATGCGTCAAAAGTTTCACGCAATCCTATACACAACATGCTACAGCACACTATCACATATCTGTGTTATTGAAATTCAACATAAGAATCAATTACATGCCTCAATGACGCAATTCATTTCAATCCTTTATTCAACAAAGTACTATATCATGCTTATTCATGATGCTCACGATAGTTGCACGCCAACTTGTGACATTCATAATGATCGCATGTCCACACATGACATTTATAGCGATCCCACGTCAACCCGTGACAATCCATGTCATACCATGACATACTAATTAATCTCATGTCCACATGATTACGTTCATCTCAATACCACATGTGATTAATAAATTATTAATCCTACCACATATCAATCTAGCATGCTTTCACGGTAATAAATATCATCTCAAGCGATTATCATTCTCCGTTATTCCATCTGTACAATCGATTCTCAAAATCAATAGAAGTCAACTGAGATAATGCAATCAACATCTATCAACATATTATTAATCCTACCACATATCAATCTAGCATGCTTTGTTTACCTCAACTCCGTGTACCTCTGGAACATTCCAATATTCTCTTGGGCCTACATCTCATGTACCCAAGGAACAACAATAACACAATGTCCACCGCTATCTGAAATGAACACATCATCAGTATACACCGCTAGCACAATAACAGTACACTAATACTCATGCTAACATAATAGCAGCACATCAATATTCATCGCCCAATGACGACACCCTAATATTCATTGCTAACACAATAGCAATTAATCAATACTCATCGCCAACACTGGCATGCATACTCCCATCGCCACTACTGGCATCCATATAATATCCATAATCACAATGAATAAAATTACATTCTTAAAATAATAAGATGTAATAACACTTACTGTTCACAATGGATCCACCTCGATCCTTTAAACTGCCCCTGTTCTCAACTTAAATATTCCACAAAATATAATTTCATATCAATATACAATTGATATACTCATCATCAATAACATGACCGTCCAAAAATATTCATTGCCTCGACATATTAGCGGCATTCACAATATTTTCATCGCTTCGATATGATAGCGGTAAATAATATAAATCTCAAATATCACAATATAATCATACCATCGTCTCGCCAATAAATGTCATCAATATATCGGTATCAGTCACACCCCGCTATTGCATCACCACTGCAATAAAAATGAAAGAAAACAATAATGTCTATTTATCCACTCTCTCCATGATCGCTGTCACCTGTACATTTGATCATCACAATATGTTGAATCAACAAGGACAATTAAAATCAACATATATTCATCACCATCCCTCCATAGTAGAGGCACATAAAATACATTGCACACTCTCAATAGTGTCGATCCCGAAAATAATCACATCGCATGCTCTCCCTAGGATCGACTCAATATCAATATACACGTCACATGCTCTCTCTAGCATTGACCCTGAAATATACACGTTGCTCGCTTGCCATCGGCGACCACATCACTCACTTGTCAGTGGTGACCCGAATCACATCGATCACTCCTCAGTGGCGACCCAATATCACATCGCTCGCTCGTCAGCGACGACCACATCACTCACTCGTCAGTGATGACCCAATATCACATCGCTCACTCATCAGTGGCGACCCATATCACATATTAACACATCGCACGCACCAACTGCGACCCACAAATAATATATACACATCACTCGCCTCAGCGGTGACCCCACTCTACCTTCACACAACATGATCACATCGCACACTCTAGTGGCGACCTCTAAATCAAAACATCACTCGCCTCAGCGGTGACCCTCTGTACATTCAAACACACATAATCACATCGCACACTCTAGTGGTGACCCATAAATAAACACATCACTCACTACACGCGGTGACCCACATCACTCGCTACTAGGCGGTGACCCTTAAATATATTAATATGTCGCTCGTACCCACGGCGACCCACATATAATAATAACACGTCGCTCAACAGGAAGGCGACCACACATAATAATAACATGTCGGTCAACCATAAAAGCGACCCTAAACCTAAGCGACACTTCGCTTTTCTATAATACAGTGGAAAATATATTCATCCATGCTTGTACATCATTACGTACATGTGACATCATGTAAATGACATACACATACCCGATTGTCACATCATCTGTTGTCATACTCCAACAGCACAGTACTGCCTACCATCTCATATCCTCAGATATCATATCTCATTTTCTGATTCCTCCTGCAAAATCAGATTTCTCAGCACTGCACATACATATGCATAACATGTACACAAAACTCAACTCAATAAAACACATTATCCCTCTACTAGTAACAACGTCCACTTATCATCAACATTAATTACCTTCAGCGGTGTCATTCATCACGCACCTTAAAAGGCATTATCATTTTCACCATAGTCAAGCTAATGATATAAATAAAACGAATTACCATACTCGAGGCTTTTCAACCATACCACCCTCATTGTGTATGTTCACTGGTATTGCTGGTCGTTTATCAATATCATGTTCTTCGTATCTCATACGATCCTGCAATCACGATGGTTAGCAATAACACCAATTTTCATTGCTTCATATCATAAAATGCACATAGCAGGTGTCATGTTATAATGACAGAAAACTACAATCATGCATAAAAGTATGTGATATACATGTCTATTAACACATCCCTAGGCCATTAAACATCCCAAAGAGCTAACCACTGCTCTGATACCACTAATGTAGGACCCTGACTCCTTAACTCGTCAATAGTGCATTTATGACGTCGTATGTATATAAAAAAAATTCATTCTTTAAAAGAATGATTATATGCTTCACATATTCCCATGACTTTTATAAAAATTTGGGCAGAGTCTCCCCATAAATTGAGCTATCAGAAAATAAAACACATCACCCAAAATAATTCCTAGCCAGGGAAAAACACAATACTAAAAGAAATCAAAACCATAAGTAAGTTTCCAGCCAGGGAAGTCACCATACTAAGAAGATATAAAAAGTGGACTTCAACACCAGTATACAGTCCATATACACGACTCCAAGTGCTCACATACGAGCAATAAATAATGAATACCCATCTAGTTGCATAAATAATGTATACCATTTACCAAATCTCACTCTACGCTTCAGAAAGCAATATTGTCCAACCAAGCTCGAGCTTGCTACGCCAAAATGACTTTATAGCTGTAATACCTGTTTCAACAGAAACAGCCCCCACACAGGGTGAGCATACCAACATCACACTACCCATGTCATAACAATGCATAAAGATCATGATAAGATCATAATATCACAATTCAAGAGTATTGAAAATCTATAAAATATACTCCTTGTAAAGTTCTGAATCTGTATAGCTTCCACGCAATGTTCCTGTTTCAAACTTACAAGCTTTCATAACATCAAGTTTAGTATCGTCACTGAAAAGATGATACTCAACCACACGATGAATTCAATACAACAAGAATCTTTTATTTATGCTCAATCATAAATAATTCCATATCAATGCAGTTCTCTCTATCAATCTATCTCACTCGACACTTTCTCATACTGGTCATGCCGAAGGCATCCATACCCAACTCCATATCCGGACCACGTACATTTATGTGTCCACCATACCACATATATCAAACTCAATTCACATATCCGTCCCCTTATATTCAGTCAATATCCGGACCACGTACACTTACATGTCCACCATCCCACATATATCAAACTCAATTCACATATTCGTTCCCATATATTCAGTCATCACAATTCAACAATTTATTAATACTGGAATAAGAAATAATTCATATTATACCAGCTCATACATCACCACGTACCTTATAACTAGAATTTCAAATCGAGCTATCCTCCTTTTCTTCCAGGGATGTGGGATTGGTCTGAATAATTCAATAAAGTGATGAAACAATCACCATTGTATAGTAAGGCACCCACGTCATGTATATTCATCAATATACACCTTAATACGTGCTAGAACACAAATAACAGCCTCTAATTTTTGAATTCAACTAAGTTAAGATTTAACCAAGTTAAAACACAATTCCAATGACATAAAATCGAAATCAAACCATGACTAAACACGTCATGGCAGCAACCCAAAAACGATCGTACCTCCCTCTCCCAAAATGAGAAAGTCGAACCATAGCTCATTTAAAACGCCATTAATAACCATCATATACTTCTTAATTTCATTTCCATATCATAAATCAATAACTCAAAAGTATGAATCATATTACAAAATCAAATCAAATGATACAACTCTGAGCATCTACATGTTTAATTCATACCCTTATCGTTTACATGCTCTAAGTTTATTGGCATCTCAAACCATTGGCCAACACTCACTAAATCACTAAATGATAAGTCATAAAGTAGACTTTCTTATTACACAATTAAAAGAGCTTTTGACCAACACTTGAACACCACTTAAGCATATTTTCAAACACATTATAAGCATGATTTTCAAGTTAAAGTTGGTGTTAGGTTTTGGAAACCCGAATAATCTTGGTTTTGATGTTAACAAAAGGGGTTGATTCCAAAAGGGTTGGATAGAAAACTCAATTCTCTACAAGTCGTATTTCAGGCCAGAAGACCAAATTCGAAGGTTTGCTTGACTAAAAGACGTCTGCAACAGCTTGCTGGTGCAAAGCTGAAACACCTACCGGATCACACCTACCGGATCCCACCTACCGGATCACACCTACCGATTGCACCTACCGGTTGCACCTACCGGATCATACCTACCTGATCACACCTACCGGATTGCACCTACCGAATCACACCTACCGGATCACACCTACCGGATTGCACCTACCGGACCCGACCAACGGGCCTTCCAGAAATAGCCCAGAAACCAGAATATGACCTTTGCAAGCTCGGGAATGATGCAGAACCTTTTCCAACAGCCATATTCTTGTGTCTAACGTATATATCATTACTTGGGGCTATATATACATGATTTGGAAGCTCAATAACAGCTGATTGAAGATCAATCCAAGCCTTCCAAAGCAAAACCCACTTGGGATTCAATTGGGGAACTTCAAAGACAAAAGCTGCTAAATGAAGAGCACCCCAAACCTTTGACACCTCTTACCTTGCTATATCAGATCTAGTTAGAGATCATTTGTGCCATATATATTCACTCTAATCATTATATTTGAGAGCTTAATAGATGAGTGAATATCATTATAACGGTTGATGATTCATCACAATCGATTGAGAGGTCTTTGAATGTGAGACATTACAGAACATACATAGTTGAGTTGCTACGAGTTCTAGTTGGATGGGGAATTCCCAACTGGATCGGGTTTGTACAACGGGATTGTATAAATCAAAGTCTTCTAGTGGAATCCTTACATGAGGTGAAAGAAGGGGAGACATAGAAGGATTACACCACCTTCGAACTTCCATAAACAAATGCTTGTGTATTTACTTTAATTGCATATCTTTAAAACGTTTTTCAAATGGTTAATCGTGTTACAGAGCAGGTTATTTCGAGCGTCTTCCGCTCGGTTTTGTAACTGAACTCGATATAATCTCTCGGTGCAATGATTTCAAGAACACGGGCTATTGAAGCTCAAGTTAGTTGAACTCGGGTGTGGAATGACAACCCACCCACGAAATCGATCATAACAGTTGGCTTTTATAATCAACCAAGAAATTCGCGTCATAAATAACTTCCAACAATCAATAACATTTCTCATGCTATCCAATTCTCAGTTATAATGTTCATACTCGAATTATAGCCACATAATCGCCTTAACCCATTACACCAAACCAAGCTAGCCTTCTACACATCAAATCACCATTTCACCCCAAGCCACAACATATACACACATATAGAAGTCTTGAACCTATATCAATACATGTTGGAATACCCAATTACTTGCATAAACACCATCTATACACCATACTACAAGTTAGACACACACACACACACACGAAGAAACACACCCACGCACACACAGTAAACACACACGCACACACAGCTACACACACTTCTGCACACACACGCCCAACACCATTTCAAGGGACAAAAATCGGTTAGAACCTCATCCCCCAAGTCAAAATCAAACTACATGACAAACCCTTCCAAAAATGCTAGCAAAAGTCGAACCAAAGCTTCACACAACCCATTGAAAATCAAGGTACAAGATGAAGAGAAATGACTAAGGAAGAGTATAACATCTTACCCACACAAGCTTGAGAGAGAACTCGAGCTTCACCTTGCAAGTGTGAGGGAGAGGTGGGCTGGCGTGAAGAAGAGATGAGAGGCGTGAAGATGGGGGGGAGAAAAGGGTGATATTGATTATTAGTATGTGTATTAGGTGTTGGTGTGATCATTTACTCAAATATAACAATAAGGCCCATTCCTAATTTAATATATGCCATTCAAACCTATCTCAATCCTCTATTAATGTAATTTAATTCTATCTCGAATAATCCTTATTATTATTAATAGAATCCCCATGAATTTAATTAGTATTACAAATTCAATCCCGGAATCATTTATCCCAACTCCGCTCCCAATAAAATTCCCAATAGTTGAATTTCGTAATTATCTTATAATTATCGCAATTATCAACAAATAAATATTTATAATTTATTCCAGGCATTACATAACCTCATTAGTCAATATGTTTTCGTCTATCACACCAAAGCTCCACCACGACAAAAGGACTCAGGCTCTGATGCCATTTGTTGTGAATTTAAGGCTCCAAATTCACCCCCTGGATCTGCACCTTCTGTGGGAAAAAAAACAATATGAGAAATAATAAATACATTAGGATTTACCGTGAAAAACTCCCAAATCGGGGGAAAAACCACCAGTACCAAAGAAGAAATACACTATGTGGAAAATTGCTACAACCACACAATTTCTTTCGTCTCACCACAAACACAACCACAAAGCTTTCTCCCTAACCACACTTTATAACACGCACATCTCACATTTACAAAAAAGACATCAACTAAAATCTTTTATGATGTGGAAATCAGTCAAAGCCTCAACCACAGAACATATTAAGAATTTTACTATATTATAAACAAGAGGGGAATTTATATAAAGCCAAACGTTATTAGACAAGCTATTGACTGGTACACTTAAATCATAAAGCATTGGCCTTCTCTTATAGCCAACATACTTGGGCTTTTCTTTATTCCCACCGACGTCACAACTCCATCACAGACATGGGCGGATCTAGCCCAAAAATTTAAGGGGCAAAAATGGTCTCATAATTGAATATTGGGCTTTGAAACCACTTTTGATTAAAAACAAAATTTTGGAACTAGTATTGATTAAAAACAAAAGTTTGTGACTTTTTTGTTTAAAATATTTCATGTGATTATATTTGATTAGATTTAAAAGTTTGAGTATATTTAAAAGATTGAGTACCCTTTTTTCATAAGACTATTTTTTTTGAATTTGCTCCTAAAAATATTAAAACATGTCTAATCACATATTACTTTTTTTTTTGAAATAATAAAACATATCACTTTTAATATATAATATTAGTTGTTTGCTTGTTATGTGATATTAGATAATTGAAAGACAATTTTGTGTAACATGATGAGCGATAATATATATCTATAGTTGAGAAATAAATGACTTTTTATAAACTTTTCACAATCAATTTAAAAATAACTATTATGATTTTTTGAACTTTGTATTTTTAAATTTATGGTGTTTTAATTTTTCAGATGACAATATATTTGTTGAAAAGCTTGATGTTATCTTCGAGAGAGTAACCAAAAAAAAAACCCAATTTGGTCCTCTGAGCCTCGAGCTTAAAAGATTGGAGCTTTTATTTGATTTATCGAACACGGAGAACAGAGAACAGAGATCAAAGAACATAAGGAACAAAAAAATGGCAAAATCAATGAGATCCAAGAGGGAGAAGAGGCTGAGGGCCATAAGGAGAGATTGGTTGCGCCCCTTTACGACAAGAAAGACGCCGCAAAGCTTGCAGCCCAGGAAGCGGCCCTCACCGCCCCCAAGCTTCCCGTCAAGGCTTCTCCTGCCGTCGAGGCTATGGATGTAACTTCTGAGGCCACCACCCCTTTTGCTGATGTTGATGACGACGGTACAATTTCTTTTATATTGTTCTGTTCGTACTTTTGTGGGTTTTTCTATTTGTCTCGTTTTGCTTTGACTCCTTTGTTAATTCCGTTGCTTTATCTTATATGTTTCCAATTTTTGTTATTGTTCTGTGTTTTGTATGAGCAATTTTAGAGTTTGATATATTACTACTTTTGGAGATATATGAGCTGCAAAGCCGGTTTACCTTACTGACCTGTGTATGGAAGAATTCTGAGCTTTTTCTAGGTTAGGTGATACTTTTATCCATTCATTATCATTGGTTTAGTTACCAAGCTGCTAGTAATTTCGAGGTCCACACGATTCTACTGTGATCCCAGCCGCTTGAATATCAGCGGGAATGGTGAGGAAGGACCTTGCAAAATCTAGTGCTGACATTCCGAAAATTGTGTTGGTGGCCTTTAGCCTAAGAGATTCAATGTTTATGGCATTGAAGTTTCAGTTATGGCTTATTAGTCTTTATCCATTTACTTCTGAATGATGCATTCAAAATTTTATCATGGAAGGTCGGGACGACCTTGGGGGGCCAATTGGACAGCCGGTCCCTTGAGGCTTAAATTTTAAGTTTTCATAGAGTGCTTAAAAGACGGAAGTATGACTTCGCCACTGACTGGAAGGGAGAGATCTGATTTGGTGTTTATGTAAGGTCTGATTCGTAAGTGTGAGATAACATCTAGTCTATCTCCATACTTGAGAGGAAAGTGGGGTGAAAGATTAATTCTTAGAGACAAAATCTCCTGCTTATGTTATGTATAATCAAGGGCGTTATTTATACGACTATTGTTACAACAAGATCAATTCAGTTCCACCATCTGACACACTTTCTAAGCCCGATGAAAAAACAATTAAACCAAAACAATGTCCACTATGTAAAGAAAGTAAAACTGACACTACGATATTTGAAGTTATAACAGCCTGGACATCCTCTTGATCCAACAGTCAACTATGACTTCTTGTATATCAATGTTTCTGGCACAGAATGGATCGTGTAAATACTTGTGCCGAATATATTCCAGTTTTTGTGGTGGCAGCAGAGTTTGTTGTCTTGTAATCAAAATTTTGATCGTATGAGCCATCCTTTATTTGCACTTGCACCTAGAGGATATTTACAAAGTTCTGTTATTGGAATTTGGGCTGCTCGTTATAATTTCGATTTTTCTGTTGTTGGTAATTCAAATATGAAAACTAATTGTATATCTTTTGAATGTCGTTTTCATCGAAGCATTTCTCCTTCATGCCTTCAAAGATCATCTCCATCTATGTTAGTCTATGTTAGTGGTTTTTATGCGAATATTCGTTGCCATCATTGATTGCCCGAGTTTCGAATTGAATTGCTTATTAAATAGAGAAGCTTCATTGTTTGCTGTCTCCATCGGCATTCATCCAAAGTAATGTGTTCTAATCTTGCCACTGCTGGCTACAGCAGATGTGGAGATGGCTAATGGCAACCAAAGATCAAAATTCTTGAAACCTGTTGGGAAGAAGTTAAAAAGGAAGATCAAGATTGCTAAAAGGAAACATCACGGAAAGGGTAAGATTAGACGGAAGCATAACGTGTAATTCTGTGTATTTTAATCAGAGGAGATTGTTCTCTGTGGTCCTTGCAGTTCCTGTTCTGATCGTGGCATTGTGATGATTTGAGGCGATTAATCCAACCTCATATGTAACTTCGATTGTGCTTACTCAAAGACACAATATTGTTTTGTTAGAGCCTTGGTGCTCATTCCCATATGCTGTCAACTAGATCACCATCTGCTTCCTTTTTTTAATAGTACTTTTTTTTTTAGTTCAGATGCATATGCTTATTTGAGGTCGTCTGCTTAGTTAATAGTTGGCTTTAATTTGTAGGAATTTGAATTGAATTGAAATTTATCATCGCCAGCTTTAGTTTTATGTTATTTGCTCCAAACCCGGACGAATTAAAAGCAGAAAAAGCCCATCAAATTAGGGGTGAGCATTCGATCAAAATCGAACCGGATGAACCAAACTTATAAAATCCGAAGCAGACGAATTTGTTCTACCAACCCAACTAACTGAACAAATAAAACGGTTATTTCGGTTGGTTGCCAAATTAACCAATGTTTTTTAAAAATAGTTAAAAAATTTAAAAACTAATTTAAAAAATCAAAAAAAATTTTAAAAATAAAAATAAAAATATTAATATTTTTTTAAAATGAAAACCTAATCGATTAAATCGATATTTTTTAAAAATAAAAACAAGCTTTCAAATTACTCAAACAGAATTTTTGAATTAATTCAGTTCGATCGTTTAGTTCGATTAAACCGAATTTTTGCTTACCCCTACATCAAATCCCCACAAATGTTTTTTGGCCTTACGATAGATGCGATGTTAACACTCAAAAAGGAAAATCAATGGTTGTGTTCGAATACAAACTAAAACTGAAAATCATTTCCAGCATTCACCTTCACAAATATTATTTAGATCCGCTTTGTATATACTTTGATGATGAACACCGAGTCTTTCATCTTTCCGCTTTTGTCTAATTTCTCACCGTATCCCCAACAGAACTCTCTAAGGATGTAAACATAAAGTTTCCCGATAGAATAGCTTCTTTATCTGTCGTTCGATAAACCCAATTGTCAATTACGAGTAAATCGAATTAGACTTGCTACAATCATAGAATAAATGAAGTTCAAGAAATATGGCAGATGCATACACTTTCTAAAGAATCAAAATAACATAATCCATGTTCGTGTTTCACGTCAACCAATTTGTTGGCGTACAACTACATTCGTACCACCACCGTATTGACAATCATGCCTAAATAATTATAATGCATATTTGTCAAAGCTTTCTGATGATGCAAGAAGCAGAAATCGTGGGACAGGCTTAAAGTCATTAACGAATCAAGCATGGGGACATATTTGTGAGTGCGCCAACGAATGAAGGAATATTTGTGAGTGTTAGGTACCTTGGACCTAAAGCTAGCCTTGACAAAGAATAGCCGGTGTCTGGGGGGAAAAACTTTCCAACTCAACTAATAAATTGATTTGGGATTCGCCTATCCAATACACGAAAATTTGCTTGCAATCTAAAATTGAAATTCCAAATCATATGCATTTCTAGTTGTTGCTTGTAGACATGCATCCCAATCTTGCTTTCCCTTTTCACCATTTTTGTCTTTGTTCATTTAACTTCACTATATGTAGCAGTATGAATTTTTTGGGTCAGTATCAAGTTCATCACAATAAAAAACAGTGGGACTCATCAACTACTGTCTCAAAGTTCAAGATTGATGGTTTCATTCCATGCAGGACTGGAAATCTTCCAATATAAGCCTTACAACAATCAAGATCTTATGTAGATTCAAATCAACGTGGATAACTGGGGGCATACCTGTTAATGACAGACAGCTGGCTTCCCGACGGACATACCTTGTCATAGCCTAGAATTTCAAAGGAAACTATAAGCATGAATGGCCTTTCGTGAACTTAAAAATGCAATAAAGTTCGAATACAAAGGCCCTCGTGTCAAACAATTTCAAAGAAAATGGTAGCGTTTCATATTCGAAAGATGGATATGAAAAAATGAGAGCATTACATATGCAGGGATAACACAATAGGCAATAGTCCTTCTCAAGTCGCAAGTAATTAACCTTGGCATCCAATGCGGATGATGTTGGATCTCGTTAATACTAACTTTGGTTGGACAACTAAAACATTAGCGAAAAATTGTTGTGTATAACGAAGGATTTAAACCTCGGAAAGGATCCAAATTGAATGAAAATTATTACATGTTGGTTTGATTCGTCTTTGAGAAAGTATAAGTATTTTTTTACGGAATAGAAAAAAGCACACCCGTAAAAGCAAGATACTCAAATGGATCCAACATAAAGGACTTTAATCCATCATAATCATCTAGAAAATATCCAGAAATGTTCTGAAATCTCAATACCTCAACCCATAAATACAAGTGCAATAGATTTATCGTCGTGAATTTGACAGCCCAGATCAAATCCTTAAAATGGAATGCAAGTTGAAGCAATTGCAATTTTTCCCAAACAGCTTTAATGTGCGAGACCAATAATTTGTTTATTTGACAGTTATATGAGAATCAAAAGTCGTTTTGAAGTATATCAATAGTAGAAAAACAATAGTGCATCTGTCGCAACATGATATTTGAGAACTTGCCTGGACCGGGAGTAAGGCAGCCTTAGTTGGTTGCTGTGAACCATCATCGGAGAACACATTTCTACAATGTACATAAAGACACTAGAATAAGATTAATCACATGAAATTTTGAAGAATATTTAGTTATGAACTCAAACTGAAGCCTATATCCACATTATATCAAATAAGCAGCAAATTTGTCAAAATAAATTTAAAAACCTTCATCAAATTTCAAAATTATAATCCTCATAAAAAATGGCTAATGGGTGGGATTCTAAAATTAGCATAAAATACTTTCACGGTTCTAAGACCATTTTTGTGAGCTATATCTGTGGACAAAATAAATCAAAAGCGTGCAAAACCAACATATAATAGATATTCCCGAGTGTCATACTTCCAAATGACATTTTGCAACTCATCCTGCTTCCCAATTGCAGCATCATAAGCAACAATATTTCCATAAAATATCTTCTCCAGCTCTTTCATCCATTTGATCAGCAACAAGTTCACCTGCAGTGTGAAGGAAAGAAACCAGACATGGTTATTTTAATTCTTTTAAATAGTAAAGGTAATTGCAAACTACAGAAGTACATAATCAAGCATACACCATCTACCAGTTTATCAGTTTTTAATTTTTATGTTAGACATAATGATCATTTATCTCAATAATTTTATGTGAGACATTCATAATTGTGAGAACACGGAGGAAAATTTGAAAAAAAAAAAACAAATGAATTTGCATGCAATTGAAGTATATGGATTACCCACCCCAGCTTTAGACACTCGCACTTCCAGATTATGATTATATATCTCATACAAGTATTGTCCCAACTCAACACCTTCCTTTCCCTCTTCCTTTAACCGGCGCAAGCAAAGCCACATATGGAGCACAAGCAAAGAAAATGTTGTTTTAAATGTCTGCTCCAATCTAAAAACTGCAAGCAAATAAGAGACAATGCTGTCATTGAACTTATAACAGTAAATACTCACAAAGTTGGTGGGGTTCAAACATGACATAAGCTTACAGTATAACTGTGGACCAATTAGAATTTGAAGCAACTAAGTTGAGAATATATTTTTTCCACAGAACACATCATAGATCATAAGAATCTTAGAAACACTAAGAATCCACTGCAATTTAAAGCAAGTGAACTAATTACTTTCCTTCTCCAAATCATGTTTATTTCCAAAAAAAAAATTCTAGTGTAAAGCACAGCTTAATCCATCTCTCCTCCAGGCTCCAGGCCGTACAACCGACGCAGCTTTGTCAAAATTGTGTTAATGATGTCGACAAGAGAAACAAGGAAAAAGAATCCAAAAGAAATGAGGAATCCATCTAATCCAAAAAAAAAAAATTGTAACAAGGCAATGCTAAGAGAAATAAACTGACCATCATAAATAGCAGGTCTATCAACTTGATAAATTACACGGCTGTAAATAACATTTGCCCAACGAATGAATTGGCTTTGTTTGCTGTAGAACAACATCAATTTGAGGATAAGCTGCTTAACACCCTCATAATTAGGGTCTTCAACTCTATATGGTGAATCATTTGCCAATGCTAATGAGCATGGCTTGGACCAAAACATCTTGTTCAGATTCACCTATGGAATATATGTTGAAAATGTAAATCAAGCATCATGAAGCATTTGAATGGTTAACATGGATGTAGAAACAGATAAATTACAAATACGGATAATTATACCAATCAACCGTATGGTACACGACTCCTTTTCAACTCGTAGACTGAAAGTTTTCTATATGACATCACTATCCCATTCACATCGATACGGTTGACGAATGGTTAACTTACTCCAATATGTTACACTTAGGAAGAGGTGATCCAGGATCAAAATGTGAAGCTTCGATATCAAGGAATCCTTTCTACCTTATGCACCACTGCTGTTTAGTGCAAAATTTATTACATAATACAGAACTCCACTGCACAAAAACATATTTAACCCCGTGGCAAGATTCTTCAATATTGTTATTAGTTTATTAATTGTTCACTAAAGCACTAGTTATCAAATTACTTGTTTTTTGGAAGTCACATAGCCTTTAATGTAACTAAGCTTCAAGATTCGTTTCTACCTTAATTAGAATACCCCCTCCGAAAACAAGTGAATAAACAAATATATAATCCAATAATGGGAAATTCAGCTATTTAACAACAATTAAGTGCTCTCATTCAACAAGTAAACCTAATAAATAAGCACATAAACTATAAAATCATACACATAATCGGAAAAAACAACTAATTAACAACCATTATACATTTCGATACCTCTGGTTTAACAGTTACAGTCGTCTCAGTAGAATTAGCAACATTTGACTCCACAGCAGCAGCAACCTTCGCATAATTTCGAAATGAACAAAAGGGGAAATCCCTCCTCACAATTTCCGCTCCGTTTTGTAAATTGTTAGCTTTGTAAATACGGCCAACAACTCTGCTCCACCGTGGCAACATTTGTTATTTAAATTTAATCCTACAAAAACAACAAAACATAGTAAGAACATGCGATACCAATCATCCTGTGTGTGGTGGAAATGGTTACCTTGGATCGAATAGAACTGAGAAACGAACGAGTTACACTGTTACATGTCCTGGAGATATTTCGTTGCGATTGAATTAGGGCTCTTGATCGATCTGAGGAAGGTTATTGGGAAAGAATCAAACGGATGAGTTTAGTAAATTAGTGATTCATTCCTGAAGTTTTGCCTAATAAAAGAAACCCCAATTGTTTCAAAATTAGTATCGAAAGTGTCGGCTCGCGAGCTCAAAACCGCCTCGAAAAAGATTTGACGCATATTCAAAATTACCCAATTGTGAACGTATTCAAACATTTTTCGAGTCAAACTCAAACCTATATTATTTGTTTATAATTCATGAGCCGATCACAAGCCTTATTATTTTATTAATATAATATTCCGAGATTTTTGAGTATTTGTTCGAATAATTCACAAATATGTTCGTAACTTTCGAACCGAACTCGAACTCCAACTCTACCTTTTATTATAATTGAATTCGAGCAAAAAATATTTAACTATTCGAGTTTCAAATCGAGCTCGAGCTCTAATCTATCTAATTCGAGCTTTGAAACCTTTGACTTTTCTTTATACCCACTTGAACCCTAAAGTTTGTCACCTTGCAAGTTGGAAGTTTAGTTCTTTTGAACAAATTTTATAACAAATGGTTGGAGAAGGCAAATAATACAATTAATAATTTGAATGGTTGAAGTTAGCATTGCATATAAAAGTGATGCATTTAATAAATCAACGTGGCTAAATGAGTGTCGATCATATTCTAAGGGGAGAAAATGAAGAAAAATATTCATATCCTTATTAAACAATAAACTAATCTTTTTACCATAATTAACTATTCAATCTTTTAACATATATTTAATATCTGGTTTCTATTTTGTATTATGAATAATGTAGTCATGTAAAAATTACATTGGTCTCCTCTATAGATTGTAGAATAGCTATAATACAGCTTTATACCTCTAATTTGAATAATAATGATAAACCTCATATGAAATAGTTGCATAGTAATTTCTCTACTAGTTTGTAACGGATAGAAGAAATATTACTGATGTGTTCTCTTTTTTATTTGCCGTAAAAATTATATAGCAGAATAGATAGACGTTATTTTCTAAACTAGATGGAAATTTCAGAATTTAAATTTTATTATTATTTTTAAGGGCCCAAAAAGACTAATTCAATCTATATACTAAAAAACTAATTGAGGAATTTACACATAAGTACCACTTTTCAAACTATGTTTCAACTATTTACTTTTCAACTAAATATACCTTCTAAAAAAATTATTTCACATAAGTCCAATTTATTAAACCCTAATCTAATTGGTCAATTTTTATTACTAAATTACCCATGTTGCAAGAAATAAAAACCATCATAAACAATTCACGTAATTTATTTTTCCACACATAACGATTATCGTTGTCCCAAATTTTTTCATCTAATTCATTGAGCAGCTGATTTCGACCGTGTTTTAATTCATTTACTGATTTTAGATTGTTCGATCTGTTATATATTCATTAACTATAATTTGATCAAATTTTCCTGAGATTTTTATCGTTAATTCTGATGGATAACGAAATCATGATTCTTTTGAAATTTAGATAGGAAACATTGGTTTTGAATGTTAATCCCAGTTTTGAATTCAGTGATTTAATAGGTTGTGCATCTGCTAAGTGGTGTGATTTGAATGACGATGAATTTTGTTTCAAATATTCAATCGATGGGCACCCTAATTATTGTTTGAGTAATGCGATTGATATGAGAAATATGTTTTTGTTGTGTAAGATGATCAATCTTTGTTTGTTGACAGTGCATGTTGTTGATTGTAATGCTTCATTGTTGAGGTCTGTTGATGAAGGTGGCGGTAGTTTACCGATTGTGTCTAGAGGTGCATGTGACATAAATGCACCGCTAGATACGCTTGCATGTGATATAAACTTTTTGGCAGAGTCAAGCGGTATACGCAATATACATGCACCTCTAGAGTCTATTTCTGCTCGTGATTTACATGCATCAATAGAATCAGGTAGTGCACATATATCGACAAAACAAATTTGCAGTTCACCATCAGGTTTATGATTTGATTCAGAATATCAAAGATGCAACATTAAAGGCAAGGAGAAGTTGTTGTTATGTTCTGGATGGTCATCAATTATTAGTAGGGTGGGTCAAATATTTAGAGGTGGTGTTGAAGAGTTTCGAAGTGAGTTGAGTAAAAATTCCATGGAGGTTGGTTTTGATTACAACTATGTGAAAAATAATAAAGATAGAGTAGTTGTTGAATGTTTTAGGAAGCATGTTGATGGGTGTCGTTGGTTTGTGAGTGCCAACATTTCACTTGTAAATGGTTCTTTCTACGTAAAAAAATTGAACAACATTCATATTTGTGGTCTACGAGTCATGAAAGACAAATAAAAAAGGATTGTTTCACATTTAATATCAGAAATTATTTATGAACGAGTCAGTCCCAATCCAAACTTTTCTGCTAGGTCTGTAATGGAGTTAATGAAAAAGATTGTGGGTTGGATATAACGTACATTAAGGCATGGAGAAGTGTGGAGAATGCTAGGTCTACTGCTTTTGGAAATTATGATGAGTCTTTCAAGGAGTTGAAGTTGTACATCGATGCGGTGAAGACGACTATTGCTGGGAGTTTTGTAGAGCTTGAAGTTGACGACTGTAACCGATTCATCCGTTTGTTTGTGTCGTTTCGTGCTTGTATGGATGGTTTTAAATTTTGTCGCCTTATATTATTACTTGATGGAACTTTTTTGAAATCCCGTTTCAAGGGCATACTTCTGTCAGCTACTGCAAAGGATGGGAATCAAGGTAAGATGCAACAATATTATAATGTAAATGAGATTACATGCACCGATAGACCTGCGCGTATATAACATGTTGCAGGATATATAAACTAATCGGATCGAATGCGGTGCATGTAATATATATGCACCGCTAGTCTATCGGTGCATGTATATTACATGAACCGATAGAACTTGGCGTCTCTAACATTTAGTACTACATATGCATGTAACTGAGAATCGGTGCATGTATATTGCATGCACCGCAAGTCTATCGGTGCATGTATATTATATGCACCGATAGAACTTGGCGTCTCTAACATGTACCACTAAAGGTTATATAAGTGCATCATATAACATAAATTGTGTTTTTTGCTTTATATTTTTTGATATTTTATTGTAGGATTGTTCCCCTTGGCTTTTGTTGCTGTGGACTCAGAGAACTTTGATAATTGGTGTTGGTTTCTATCTTGCTTGAGCAAGATTGTAGATAATGGTGGAGATATTGTTTATATATCTGATCGGAATGTTGGTTTGATGGAGGCTTTACCTGTTGTGTTTGGACCTTCTCCAAAACACTTTTTTGTCTTTATCATTTGAAATGCAACCTCCGGGACAGATATGCTGGCAAACCTTTTTCGAACCAGTTTCGGGAAAGGATGTGTTACTTGTTGAATGAGTGTGCATATTCGTCGACGGTGGCTATTTTCACAGAGAAACTTGCTATTTTGAAATGAGAAGGTGGTTCAATTGTAGAAGGGTTTTTACAGGGTTTATCTTTGGAGAAATGGACAAATGCTTACTCACGCGGCATGCGATATGGAGAGATGTATTCAAATGCAGCAGAGTGTGATGCCCGGGGATTAATGGTGTTAATCCCGGTGTGGTAATAATCCTTAATGGATTTTATTTGTGGCAATTATGAAATAATTGCGGTTTCTAGACTCTCGGGGATCTTAAATCCGATTTTTGGAGTTGTTGGATCCAAGGGATGAGATTGTATTCTCATCGTGGTGATAACCTTGGAATTTGGTTCTTGGTGGAACCTGGGGTCCGGAGTACTTTGTACTGGGCTGGTAAAGGGGAATTGAGGTTAGAGAGATGATTATTGAAAACAGATGATATTTAATGAATCATGATGTATTTGTGGAGGACTCGGAAATTTGGAGTTTTGGTACTATATATACCAAGTTGACTCGGTGTTTTGGACACAATTCCATCCTCTCTCTCTCTATCGCTCAAAACCCCTCTCTTTCCCCCCATTTTTGCCTTGGTGCATAAATCGTTGGAAGCTTGGCTCGGGAGCCGAATTTCTCGAAGATAATAAGGTAGTATCCATCTCCTCGCATTTATCTTCGATTTGATAGTCTTATTGTGGTGTTTGGGAAGGTTTTGAGTTGGGTTTGAGAAAATGGGTTTTTAAAGATTTTTGGGTTGTTGTGTTTTGGGTTGATTTATAGCCCCTTGTTGAGGATTAATGGTTTATTGGATGTTGGGTTTGATTTCTGGGAGTTTTAAGCTCAAAAACGCCATTTTTAGGCTTTTACAGTGCACGCCGATCGATCGGCATTGAGGCCTCGATCTATCGCTCGTTTTTTTTCCGAAAATGAAGACGATGAGCAGTAGATGGCGATCGATCGGGCGAGACTACCGATCGATCGCGGGCACGTGGCGATCGATCGGCCAGCCACGCCGATCGATCGAGCGCGATGGAATTTTGGTGCCAAATCTTGTTGTGGCTCTCGATCGATCGAGAGCTGATGTCCGATCGATCGAGAGGCCTGGTTTCATGGCATGTTTTGGGTTGATGTTATGGAATCGATGCATACTTCGCCCGGGGTCTTTTTAAATGGATAATCGTCATTGATTGATGATATTTTTTTGGGGATTATAGACGTGCTTGGGCACGTGGTAGCATGCTTGTTTTTAATTGCGAGTTATTTATGTGTTTAGCACATGATTCTTCGAGCCACGGGACTCAAGCAGGGTTGATTCGGACTACGGAATTATAAGGTACGTATGACGTACGAGCATATCCCTTTAATATAATTGCAATTGTTGAGTGCTTGGTATACTGTATTGCAATGAATGTGTATGAGAATGCATGATATATGGTATTAGCAATAAACCGTTATTGAAATGCATGGTTTTCGGTAATTCCTACAAATGTATATATATGCGTTGGGATTTATATGGTGCCGCTTTTGAGCGAGCAATGGTTGGGATGTTGTCGCATTTGAGCGAACATCGGTTATGACGTCACTGCTGTTGAGCATGCGTGAGAACAAAATGCCGCTATTGTAGAGCGAGCAATGGAATAAAAATATGGAACCATTGGTTAAATATATATATGCTATCTATAATCATTTGCTTGATGATTTAACCATGTTTGATCATGAAACTGACATGAAAAGAATGGATTTAGTTAATCAATGAGGTGATTAACTGGCATTTGGGAATTTGATGGTTTCAGTTGTTTTGAGAACAGGGACAGTGCAAGGAATCCCGGATGAGGATGATACCATCCAGGGAGCATCCTTTATATTTCATAGCATTTACATTTTTGTAAATTATGAATTGTGTTATTGTAATTATTGGATTTGGGATATTGGTATGCTCACCCCGTGTGGGGGCTGTCTCTATTGGGGCAAGTTATTAGGTACATCGATGGCTTGGAGTTGAGCTCAAGCTGTGGATTTGAGGTGCTTCCAGGATCGAGGTACCAGCGACGGTATTGAGCATGATACTTTATACATTAGATACACGCATACTTATTCGATGCTCGCATGTGAGCACTATGATGTGTATATGGCATGTATAAAAAGGCAAGGGCCTTTCTCTCTTCATTTATGAGTAGCATACAATTATTTATTGAATTGCTAAATGAACTGAGAACATGTTAGTGTATTATATTGGTGCACGAGATGTATGTGGACTTTATTACATTCATGATTGGCTATGATGATAAGTGGTTTTTCCCCTACATGTATGATTGTATGAACCAATGGCATTGATTAATACACTAATAATGGGTTAAGGGCATGGGGGTCCTTACACAGAGTCTTTCAATTCTTGGATATTAGAGGCAAGGTGTCTGCCTATTACTCACATGGTGGATTGTATCGGGTTAAGCTAATGAGCTGGTTTTATGATAGGAGATCAATGGTTGCACGATGGAGTGGGGTTCTGTGTGCGAAGATGGCAAAGAAAGGGTCTTTTTACGAAAATCAAGGTCGTGCATGGAATGTGAAGATGTCTCCTGACTGTTGTTTCGAGGTGTTTTCATATCCTTCAGTTACTGTGCGCCTTGATATTCGTACGTGTACTTGCTATCAGTGGCAGCTTGATGGATTCCCATGTCCTCATGCGATTGTTGTATTTAGGAGGAACAAGATGGCCATAGATGAAGTTGTTGGGATATGCCCTAAGACAAGTCATTAGATGATTGTTTATGACATACAATGTATTATGATTTTATAAATGGCAAATCATTATTATATCTTATTCGAATATCTGTGCAATATGAACTGATATATAAGTTAATGTCCTTAGAATAATATTGTATTGTTCTTAAAGATTGTCCCTAGTCAAGTATTATCATGAATCGGGATAATGATAATGCATTGAGACTAGTATGTTTTGATTGATGAATTAATTCATGGATATGAGATATCAAATCAACACATGGGTACATGTTAGAGAACAATGTACTGGACAGACCCACCATGAGAATGCTACATGGATAGTTATATGAGTGTCATAAGCAATTCTCATAGTGATAATAATGTATGTAATCCTTACGACTTGAGATCATCAGAGATCCCAACATAAGGAGTTATGTATCTTGGTCAAACGTTACCTGTAACAGGGTAAACTATAAAGGCAAATATTGGATACACTACGAATTATGTAGAGGGATGTTGATTGATCAAGATAGGATTTGTCCCTCCTATATAACAGGAGAAGTGTTTGGGCCCTTGATCAAGTAAGACTAAAAAGCATGGCCGTGCTCAAATGAGTCGATATGTGATATCGAGCTTATTCGTTTATTCTAGTTCTACTTGGGGATCAAGAAATAGAGATTGAATATACGAGTATGACTATTCCATGACTCGTATTCAATCTAAACACATTGGATAAAGGGATTAAGTTACATGGTTAATATTATCGCAGTTCGTAGGTTATGTCGAGTCAATGACATTCTTGTAATTTGGGTAGCCTTGATGTGTTGCTAGATACCGCTCATTGCTTGTGACATAAAATTAGATTTTATGTCGCTGCCAACATTGCAAGATCCTATCGAGTCGCACAAAAGATTAAATCGATAAGGGGAATTAAATTCATTGGATGAATTAATTAATTAAGAAGAGTCTTAATTACATGATTATAAGGATTTAATTAAATCATGGGTTTGGGCCCATTAGGCTTTGTGAAAGCCTTTAATTAGATCAAACATATATCATGCTAACAAGGTTGAGAGAATTAATCTTATTATCAAAAAAACCTAATAGCCACCATACAAGAGCTATCGGCTGTCCCTCTTAAGCCACACACACGCCGCCGCCGCCGTGGGTTGTGGGGTTATTTGATTGGCCGCCGTTGATCGGTTTTGAACCGTGAGTTCAGTTTTGGTTTAAGAACGAGTCTAGCAACTTGATCCTGAACACCCTTTCGATTTGATCGTGTTGATACCGTAGAGACGAAGGTGAAAATTTTCGTTCGTGACTCGTGGTGCTACAACGTGGAATCTGCTTCAAACACGCTACAAGGGTGAGATTCTTTTAATCATTCCGATATGAATACTCTGTATAGGTCCTCGGTTAGGAATCCATTTTTTTATTTCCGCTGCGCACTTGTGTGTTGGATTCCTTACAGTGGTATCAGAGCCGTGTACAAAGCTCATATCGGAATTATGTGGTTAATCGTTTAATCATATTTAGAATTATATTGCATGCTTTGAAACTGTATAATCATATATGATATGAGTAAATCGAGTTTGTGAAAATCATCGTAAAAGTATATGATAGAATTGAATATTTATGTATACGATACACGAAGGCGAAAAGCCGAGCCCTTGGCTCTTGATGGTTCGGCCACCACCATGACACTTGACCCACGGCTGCCACATGAGGGCTAGGGTTTTCGAACCCTTGGCTCTAGATGGTCTTGCCGTTGTGGCTCATGGTTGTGCATGGAGGTGTCGAAACATGGCTAGGGTTTAGAATCCTTTTGGATCGATTAAAATCGTGGCGGCGCATTGAAAGTTCGGACCATGGTTCACGAAATCATGCATGTTGGCGGCTACCTCCACATTAGAGCTAGGGTTTTTCGAACCCCTTGGCTCGAGATGGTCGAGCCGCCACCGTCATGAATCGTGCATGGAAAGAATGAGACGGCTAGGGTTTCGAACCCTAGCGGCCGCCGCTTGGTTCACACGGACTTGGACCGTGACTTGGGCTAGGGTTTCGAACCCTAGGCTCATGCATGGTACAGCCGTGTGGTTAGGGTCTTTGAACCCTTTTGGTCCATGGCTTGTGACACAACGAGTCTCCGTGGCATGTGATGTCACGAGCGTACGATAATTTTCCAAAATTTTATTTTACAGTTTTAATTAGAATTAAATTTTAAAATGTTTAGAATTTAATTAATTAAATGTTATAGCATGTTTTATGTGTTGTTTGAGCATGGTGCATGGTTATAGCCCTATGACCTATTAGATAGGATTTTGTGAATGTTTGTAATTTAATACGGCCTGCGAGTCGTGCCTTCTCTATTTTTCCTAAATGTTATCCCTCCCCTATGTTCCCCTCGAATGTGACTCGAGGAATTCTCTATATCATGTAATTGTTATATAGTATAGTTTATTTCATTGATGGAGATCAACGAAGACGGACCATGGTGCCGGGATGAGAAGGCCATTCACAAAAGGGAGCCAAAGAGGTGCTTGGAGAAGTAACCTTAGGTGGACTTTTAGGATTTTCTCATTGGCTTGAGAAAATCGCTAGTATGGGCTATATTGTCAATAAATCCTTCGATTGAACATGTGTAGGTTTGCCAAAGCAAAGCACCGTGACAATCTTAGTAAGGCACGAAAGGATAAAAGTGATATCCGTGTTATTTTAAAATTGGGTTCGACTTAACTAGCGTTATCTCAATAGGATTGGGAACCTAGAGGCATGGGGTTGGAAAATAATTCATTAGATGAATTTGAACAAAGCGTTGTTCATCCAACCATCCAAGAATTGCATGTGATTGTAATTGACAAAGAGTTGTCTACCTAAATAACCGAGTCTTGGGCGATTAGCCAAAGCTAACTCAAGATTAAGTGAAATATGGATCTTGGCCCACTAAAGTTTTCGAGGGTTGATAATTTTAAATAAAATAGTGGGAGTGTCATTTAATATAAGACCATATTAAATGATTAAAAACATAAACTTATTTTGCATATTTATATTGTAGATATCCATGGCAACAAACAACGTTACAAGCACACTATCATTGCGATCGGTCCTTGAGAAGGACAAACTTAATGGGACTAATTTCCTAGACTGGTATAGGAATTTGAGGATTGTCCTCAAACAAGAGAAAAAACAATATGTCATAGAGGAACCCTTACCTGCTGAGGAACCTCCCTTGACAGCTGCTAAAGCCGATAGAGATGCTTACAAGAAACATCAAAATGACGCACTTGATGTTGGGTGCCTTATGCTTGCCACCATGAACTCTGAGCTTCAGAAGCAACATGAGGATATGGAGGCGTTCGATATGATCGAGCACCTAAAGCAACTATACCAACAACAAGCAAGACAAGAGATGTATGACGTCTCTAAAGCGTTATTCCAGTGTAGAATGGTAGAAGGAAGTCTAGTTGGAACTCATGTACTCAAGATGATTGGGTACATTGAGAATCTGGAGAAGCTGAGTTTTCATTGGACCAAGAGTTGGCCACTGACGTGATCTTGCAATCGTTGCCTGAAAGCTTCAGTCAATTTGTCTTGAATTACAATATGATTGAAATTGAAAAGACTCTACCACAGTTGCTTGGCATGCTGAGAACTTTTGAAGCTAACAGCAAGAAATCTAAGCCTACAAATGTTCTTATTGTGAATAAGAGCAAAGGAAATACTAAAGTTAAAGGCTACAAGAAGAACAAGAAAGTCCTTGTTAAGTCTAAGCCACATGCTTCTGCACTAAAGCCAAAGAGAGGAGTGGCAAAAGAGGGGAACTGTTTCCATTGCGGTCAGACCGGACATTGGAAAAGAAATTGCAAAGTTTATCTGGAGGATCTTAAGAAGACGAAGAGAAGTGTGACTTCCACTTCAGGTATTTTTGTATAGAAGTCAATTTATCTACTTCTTCATCATGGGTATTAGATACTGGATGTGGTTCTCACATTTGTGTTAATGTGCAGGATCTCAAAAGGAGTAGGTTGTTGGCGAAAGGCGAGGTTGATCTCTGAGTTAGAAATGGAGCAAGAGTTGCTGCATTAACAATAGGAGATTATTCATTATCTTTGCCTTCTGGCTTTATTTTAGATTTAAAAGATTGTTATTTTGTGCCGTCGATTACTAAAAACATTATTTCTATTTCTTGTTTGGACAAGTGTGGATTTTCATTTCTCATAAAGGACAATTGTTGGTCCATTTATTTAAATGATATGTTTTATGCTAATGCACAAATGATTAATGGTCTTTATATATTAAATCTTGATATGCCTGTCTATAACATAAATACTAAAGGATTAAGAATAATGATTCTAATCCTACTTATCTCTGGCATTGTCGCTTGTGCCATATAAACGAGAATCGCATATCAAAACTTCATAAGGATGGAGTATTTGATTCATTTGATTTTGAATCATATGAAACATGTGAATCTTGTTTAATGGGCAAGATGATTAAAGCTCCATTCAAGGGACATGTTGAAAGGACAAATGATTTATTGAGTCTCATACATAGTGATGTATGTGGACCAATAAGCACACATGCTAGAGGTGGTTTTCAATACTTCGTTACATTTACTGATGACTTCAGTAGATATGGGTATGTGTATCTTATGAAACATAAACATGAAACCTTTGAAAAGTTCAAAGATTTCAAGAATGAAGTACAAAACCAACTTGGTAAAAGTATCAAAATCCTCCGATCAGATCGAGGAGGTGAATACCTAAGTCAAGAGTTTCATGACTATCTAAAGAAGTGTGGGATAGTTCCCCAACTCACTCCTCCGTATACTCCACAATGGAATGGTGTATCCGAAAGGAGGAATCGAACCTTGTTGGACATGGTTCGATAAATGATGAGTCATGCAGATCTTCCGATATCCTTTTGGGGACATGCTTTAGAAACAACGATATTCATACTGAACCGTGTTCCATCTAAATCAGTGGAAAAGACACCATATGAGATATGGACTGGGAAATGTCCTAGTATGTCTTTCATGAAGATTTGGGATTGTGAGGCTTTCGTGAGACGTCACGCCTCTAACAAACTTGGACCCAAATCTGATAAGTGTTTATTTGTGGGGTATCCTAAGGAAACGAAAGGATACTATTTCTATTATCCCACCGAGAACAAAGTGGTTGTTGCTCGGACTGGTGTCTTTCTTGAAAGAGAATTTATTTCTAGAAAAACCAGTGGGAGACATACAGAACTTAGTGAAGTTCAACCACAAGAAAACACTGAACATGATATTGAGATGGAAACAGAGCAGTCACCACAAGTTGTTGTGGATGAAGTGCCTGCTCAAGAGACACAAGCCCAGCGTAGGTCTATAAGAGAACACCGGGAGCCACAGAGATATGGATTTCTTGTGACTCAACAAGGTGACTTACTACTTATTGATGATGATGAGCCGTCATCTTATCAAGAAGCTACAATGGGCACTGATTTTGAGAAATGGGCAAGAGGCCATGAAATCTGAGATGGAATCCATGTATGCAAACCAAGTATGGACTTTGGTTGACCCACCTGAAGGGGTGAGACCCATAGGGTGCAAATGGATTTTCAAGAAGAAGACCGACATGGAAGGTAATGTACAAACCTTTAAAGGTCGACTGATAGCAAAAGGTTTCAAACAAATTCATGGTATTGACTATGATGAAACTTTTTCACCAGTTGCCATGGTTAAATCCATTAGGATCTTACTTGCAATAGCTGCATTTCATGATTATGAAATCTGGCAGATAGATGTCAAAACAGCTTTCCTTAATGGAAATCTGCTTGAGGATGTGTACATGACACAGCCCGATGGTTTTGTCGATCCAAAGGATGCTGGAAAGATATGCAAGCTACAACGATCCATTTATGGATTGAAGCAAGCTTCTCGGAGTTGGAATCTTCATTTTGATGATGCAGTCAAAGAGTTTGGTTTCATCAAAAACGTAGATGAACCTTGTGTCTACAACAAGGTCAGTGGGAGCATAATTATCTTCCTAATATTGTATGTAGATGACATACTTCTAATTGGGAATGATATCCCTGCCTTACAATCTGTAAAGATTTGGTTAGGGAATTGCTTTTCTATGAAAGACTTGGGTGAAGCCACCTATGTATTAGGAATCAAGATCTATAGAGATAGATCGAGAAGATTACTTGGCCTAAGTCAAAGTACATACATAGACAAAGTGCTAAAACGGTTTAGCATGCAAGAATCTAAGAAAGGATTCGTGCCTATGACGCATGGAATACATCTCTCGAAGGATCAGTGTCCTTCAACACCAGATGAGAGACAACGCATGAGTAAGATTCCATATGCGTCACCTATTGGATCTATCATGTATGCCATGATATGTACTCGTCCCGATGTCTCGTATGCTTTGAGCATGACGAGCAGATATCAAGTTGATCCAGGTGAATGTCACTGGATTGCAGTCAAGAATATCCTGAAGTACTTGAGAAGAACTAATGATACATTCTTGATTTATGGAGGTGAGGAAGAGCTCAATGTAATAGGTTACACTGATGCAAGTTTCCAAACCGACAAAGATGATTTTCGATCGTAATCAGGATATGTGTTTTGCCTAAATGGAGGTGCTGTAAGCTGGAAGAGTTCAAAGCAAGAGACAGTAGCTGATTCTACAACTGAAGCTGAGTATATTGCTGCCGCAGATGCAGCAAAGGAAGCTGTTTGGATCAAGAAGTTCATTTCCGAACTTGGGGTGATGTCTAGCATACTAGATCATATAGAACTCTATTGTGACAACAATGGAGCCATCACATTGGCTAAGGAACCTAGATCTCACCAAATATCCAAGCACATACTTCGGCGCTTTCATTTCATTCGAGAAATCGTTGAAAGATGAGATGTTAAAATATGCAAAGTACCAACAGATGATAATGTATCTGACCCATTGACGAAGCCACTGTCACAGCAGAAGCATGATCGTCATACTAGATCTCTAGGCATTAAGTATATGTCTGATTGGTCTTAGTGCAAGTGGGAGATTTGTTGGGATATGCCCTAAGACAAGTCATTAGATGATTGTTTATGACATACAATGTATTATGATTTTATAAATGACAAATCATTATTATATCTTATTCGAATATCTGTGCAATATGAATTGATATATAAGTTAATGTCCTTAGAATAATATTGTATTGTTCTTAAAGATTGTCCCTAGTCAAGTATTATCATGAATCGGGATAAAGATAATGCAATGAGACTAGTATGTTTTGATTGATGAATTAATTCATGGATATGAGATATCAAATCAACACATGGGTACATGTTAGAGAACAATGTACTGGACAGACCCACCATGAGAATGCTACATGGATAGTTATATGAGTGTCATAAGCAATTCTCATAGTGATAATAATGTATGTAATCCTTACGACTTGAGATCATCAGAGATCCCAACATAAGGAGTTATGTATCTTGATATTGTCAAACGTTACCTGTAACAAGGTAAACTATAAAGGCAAATATTGGATACACTACGAATTATGTAGAGGGATGTTGATTGATCAAGATAGGATTTGTCCCTCCTATATAACAGGAGAAGTGTTTGGGCCCTTGATCAAGTAAGACTAAAAAGCATGGACGTTCTCGAATGAGTCGATATGTGATATCGAGCTTATTCGTTTATTCTAGTTCTACTTGGGGATCAAGAAATAGAGATTGAATATACGAGTATGACTATTCCATGACTCGTGTTCAATCTAAACACAGTGGATAAAGGGATTAAGTTACATGGTTAATATTATCGCAGTTCGTAGGTTATGTCGAGTCAATGACATTCTTGTAATTTGGGTAGCCTTGATGTGTTGCTAGATACCACTCATTGCTTGTGACATAAAATTAGATTTTATATCGCTGCCAACATTGCAAGATCCTATCGGGTCGCACAAAAGATTAAATCGATAAGGGGAATTAAATTCATTGGGTGAATTAATTAATTAAGAAGAGTCTTAATTACATGATTATAAGGATTTAATTAAATCATGGGTTTGGGCCCATGAGACTTTGTGAAAGCCTTTAATTAAATCAAACATATATCATGCTAACAAGGTTGAGAGAATTAATCTTATTATAAAAAAACCTAATAGCCACCATATGTCATGCCTCGATATGACGCATACATATGTTAGATGATTATGGTGTACTTATGATTAATTACAGTACGATGTGGACTCGGTTTCAGATTAAACCGAGCACGATTAATGTTATACATGAATAAAATCACATAGGTGACTTCTAATGTGTCTTGCATTTAAAATGAATTTGGAGAGAATGTGTATTTGCATTTGGAGTGCATGTGGAGGTGATAGGATATAACTAAATAATCAGCTTGTCTTCACACAATACACCATAAGTCACCTAGTAATCTCTACACATTTTCTCTCATTCTCTTGGAGTTTATTGTGGGAGTTGGCTTGGCAAGAACATCAAGCAAAGATATACTTTGGTAAGGAAAATAGAAGTTCATGCTTTGGTATCAAAATTGATGGATACATGTGCTTAGTATATTCATCTTAAAGCATGTAGAGTAATACTTGTATATGCATTTCTATGAGTTTCAAGTAATCTTTTGAAAGTATAACATGATGAAAAGTTGTGTCTATGATGCTAGTGATTTAGTGTTCAAGTTGTTAGAGTATGAAATAAGGGGTGTGAGAAGAACCAAGAAGATATGCTTGAAAATCGCCATGGTTTAAAAATTTTGTCTTCGACCGATCGATCGCTAGGATCGTACCGATCGATCGGTAAAACAGGGGAAAAGTAAGGCGGTGAATGTACCGATCGATCGCTGAAAGCGACCGATCGATCGGTGAAATGCCGTAGCATTTGAAAGAAATTCAAACAGTTAAGCGATCGATCGCTAGCTTTTTACCGACCGATCGCTAGGGTTACTTGTTTGGACCGATCGATCGCTAGGGTGACCGATCGATCAGTAGACTTAAAATGTTATATTTTTTAGAATTTGATTTTAATGCCTATGATAACATGATATATTATTGGCATTGTTGTAGCACCATCACAGGGGACAGGACAACGAGGCAATTAGCCAGGGACGACTGATTTATCTCGTTTGTGTCGCTTTCCAGGTACGTGTTGACGTACGGAGTATCGATATGATGTGATGATGATGTTATGATTTTGATATCATATGATTTATGTTCGCTTGTATCATATGATTGGTAGTATCATATGCATGTGCATACATGGATTTCATATGATTGGGATGGATGCCTTGATAGATATGTGTATATGCTTTGGTAAGATCAGTGCCTTGATAGATATGCCTGGTGTGGTATATGCTTTGGCTGGGATCGATGCCACGATGGATATACTACATATGCTTTGGCTTGAGAGATATACGCCTGGTGTGGGTATATGCTCTGGCTATTATCACAGATGAGTATGGTACTATGATATGTGCTGCTAATATGAAGATGTGATGTGGTTCCACTGACATATTGAGCTGAATAGGCATATCATATGGGGCTCGTGATAATAGGGTAATTGTTGAGACATGTCATGACATAGTGCATTTGTGGATGCATGTTACAGAACATTCACGTTAGATGATTTATTGTGCTTTATCATTGATATTGATATTGTGTTTTGATATTGCACTGAGATAGTTGTTCTCTGTACTCATTGTGTGAATGTTTCTGTAGGGACTCATAGACGTGGGGAGACGGGATGTGAGTCATTTTCCGCTGCGAGCTGAACCACTGCTTAGGAGTTATCTTGTAGTAGTTTTTTTTTGTTTGTACATGTGATGTATAGTTGGTTAGGTTTTGTAACAACTTAACTAGATACTCTTAATCAGTGCATGTTTTTACTTAATTCAGACTCACAGACGTATGTTTAATTGAATACATAATGGATTCAGTAATGAGGACCCCACATTAGTGGTATCAGAGCAGTGGTTCGAGAACGGGATGCACATGGGTAGAGGAAGTGTATTAGGGAGTTACCTAAACATTTGAGAATGGTAATAGCATGTTAGGATTTGGAATATGATGTTATTCTAACATGTTATATAATTGTGAATGTTACTGTTAACCTTTGATCTACAGCTATGACAGACAGAGGGTATCATGAGGATGTTGGGGATGCCATGAGTGGCAATGCGAGTGTGAGGATGGCGCCTGTGCCACCACCACCAATTGAGCAAGGACCAGTGGAACAGGTACTATTGCCTGGAGAATTGACTTTGACGCAATTTCTGAGTTATCAGCCACTGTGTTTATATCGGTGCATGTGAAATACATGCACAGATAGAAACAAAATGTGAATTAATGAATGTGCATTTACATGCATCATTTTTTTTCCAGAGTATTTAAATGCTTCGTTAGTACATATCAAGTAAAATAATAATAAAAGATATATTTAAGCCTCGCATGTTGGATAAATGCAACTAATGGTCTACCGGTGCATGTGAAATCACATGCACCGATACAAAAAAATTGAATTGCTACATGTTATTTACATGCACCGGTTGATTCAAGTTGTTCATATTGTATAAATGCAACTTGGTTTTATGTTTGTGTATTTACATGCATCGTTAGTACGTATCAAGTAAAATAATCATAAAAGATTTATTCAAGCATTGCATGTTATATAATGCAACTAAAGGTCTATCGATGCATGTGATGTCACATGCACCGATAGAAAATGCTGGATAAATGCAATTAATGAACTATCGGTGCATGTATATCACATGCACCTATAGAAACAAAATTTTAATTAATGCTTGTGTATTTACATGCATCCTTAGTACATATCAAGTAAAATCATTATAAAAGATATATTCAAGCCTCATATGTTGGATAAATGCAACTAATGGTCTACTGGTGCATGTGAAATCACATGCACCGATAAAAATTTTTTGAATTGGTACATGTTATTTACATGCTCCTGTTGATTCAAGTTGTTCATATTGTATAAATGCAACTTTGTTTTATGCTTGTGTATTCACATGCATCGTTAGTACATATCAAGTAAAATCGTCATAAAAGATTTATTCAAGCATTGCATGTTATATAATTGCAACTAAAGGTCTATCAGTGCATGTGATTTCACATGCAACGATAGAAAAAATGTGAATATTTGCATGTTATTTACATGCACTGATTGAAACCAAATGTGAATTAATGTTTGTGTATCAAGCAAAATCATTAGAAAAGTATAATGCAATTGACTTACATCGTTGGCAAGAGGTACATCGTGAAGGATTTCAGCAATATCCGAAACAAATAACTTTCTGTTGGTGAATTTGTCTTTCCAGATAAGTCCCCTGCACACAGTCAAAGAGTCAGTGTCAAGGAAGTATTGTTTAATTAAATTAGACGTACCATTTTCCATGTGTCTTGTTTATATTCATTATGTAAGACTTTTCATCTGTTGTTAAGAGCTTCATGGCAGGCATTGTGGTTTTGAACTTGAGCGATCCATGATCTTTTTTCGCCTTCCCTTTTTGTTTATTGTCGCTGACGAAATCATAATCTCTCAGCTCTAGATCTATGGGATCATTAGTTGTACCTTTGTCTTTCAGACTTTGTATTGAATCCACTTCTGCATACTTTTATCTCCCTCTTCGTCGTTTTTCTTGGTCCTCTTTGCCTTCCTCTTATCAGGGTGTGTGTGGTCCATCTCCATTTTTTGCTGCATGTCCACCCTTTTCTTGATCCTCTTGACAAGGGATGTTTGGTCTTACTTTTCTTTAAAGATCTGTTCTTGTTCTTCATTAATGATGAAGGAGGCAGCTTTGACATTGAGAATCTCATTTTTCAGTGAATTATTCTCATCATTTACCCTTTCAAGGTCCGCATAGAGTTGTGTTATTATAGTTTCGAGCTCATCTTTCTTTTTTTTCCATTTCTTCGTAATAGTCTTTAATTTCTTTCATTTGCTCGTCTCCCAGAAAAAGATTTGTTTTTGTTTCTTCCAGTTGGGCTGTTAGTTCCGCATATTCAAAAAATTGCAGTGTTGGAATTGTTTCTTGCTCATGATAAAAGGAATCAACAATGTTCTTCAGTTCTGTTATTTCATTATCCTTTGTCATGAACGTCGCCTTCATTTCTTCAATCTCTGTTACAATATGCAGCTTGAAGAATTTCTTGGGCATGTGTGGCATCAAGTTCATTCATTTCTTCAGACAGTTTGGCGACAGTTTCTTCGTTCTGGGTTGGTTCCTCATCAATAGCTACATCTCCATGTAGCCCTCCATTTCAATGTATTCATCATTGAATATATTTTCCTCTGTACTTTGTTGCTTCAGTTCCATGAGGACTCCGGCAATGGTGGAATCCGCTGTTGTCAAATATTCAGTTGTTTTTATGTTTGCATTCAAATCGGGAAGTTGATATGTCATTGGAGATTCTGTAGCACAAGCAATGGCTTTATCCAGCATTTCATCTTCTTCAACAGAAACTTGCAGAGGTTTTTTTACTATCTGCAATTGAATTGTTGCAAGTCTAGTTAAATTGCATGCACCAGCATAGTTTCATTGCATGCACCAGCGTAGTTAAATTGCATGAACCTAATGAACTATCGGTGCATGTATATTACATGCATCGATAGAAACAAAATGATAATTAATGCTTGTGTATTTACATGCATTGTTAGTGCATATCAAGTAAAATCATTATAAAATATATATTCAAGCCTCACATGTTGGATATATGCAACAAATGGTCTACCGGTGCATGTGAAATCACATGCACCGATAGAAAAAAATGTGAATTGGTGCATGTTTATTTACATGCACCGATTGATTCAAGTTGTTCATGTTTGATAAATGCATTGTTTTATGCTTGTGTATTTACATGCACTGTTAGTACATTATAAACTAAAATCATTATAAAGATTTATTCGAGCATCGCATATATAATTGCATGCACAAATATCGAAAAATTGCATGCACCAGCACAAATTAAATTGCATGCACCAACATAGTTAAATTGAATGTACAAGAAACTTACATAATCACGGGCGAGCTCTTTGGTGTCAATGTTTTGAATCCTTTTGTAAAAAAACCTCAAGATTCCACTTAAGGAACCTTGGGATAAGGTTGGGCTGGACTGGATTTATGAGCTCTGTCCTCTCACATAACCAATACTGCAAAGTATATAGAATTGATGTTATTATAAAAACATGAAGAAATAATTGTTGTTTAAAGATTCATTATAAAGACTTCTTACAGGTAGTAATAGAACACAGCCGGAGTGTTTTTCAGAGTCAGGCTGCATCAGGATGTTGAGCAATGTATTTAATATGTGTTTGGACCAGTCGTTCCAGGTCCTCAACAATCGATGTGTACGCCCATGGAATGTTCGATGATTTTGTTGATATGAAAAAGGCTGCAAGAATGTATAGAGTCACCAAACGAGTAGCGTCATTGACATCAGTATCAATGTTGCTTTGTGCCTTTATTTTCAATTATTTGTAGATTAAACTCTTGCTCATCCTTATGTCTTTTTTATCTCCTTTCTTTTCTGGAAAGCATCTATATAAGAATTCCTTATGTTTGTAATCTTGAAGCTGCATGTCAATGTCTTCTTTACCATCTCTTATTCCAAAGAGTATGCGCACGCCATTTGTCCTGATTTTCATTGTATATAATCCGAATGTGAAATCTTAAGATTTTTTAGCAGCCAATGATGTTTTTTACTAACATGTCACGCTTTTTGCAATGATCGAGGACAGTTATGTTGGAAAAAATGGAGTTCAGTAAAGGCCAGAACGGTGTCTTCATTAGCACTTTGATGTGAATTTGATTGAGTTCAAGTGTCTTTATCTCTGTTATACTTGCCTGTAGGTTGGCCTGATATGTGGTTTGTTTATTCCATTTTTTTGTAATTTCTTCTGAGCTTGGTGATGATGGAGGTGTAACTGAGAGAAAATTTTATGTTAGTTAAAAAACTAAAACAATGAATGTAGATAGTCTGTCCGTGCATGTATGTACTAACGATGCTTGTAAATACACAAGCATTAATTCACATTTTGTTTGTTTAGTACATATCAAGTAAAATCATAATAAAAGATATATTCAAGCCTCGCATGTTGGATAAATGCAAATAAAGAACTATCGGTGCATGTATATCACATGCACCGATAGAAACAAATGTCAAATATTTACATGTTGGATAAATGCAATGTTTTATATCGGTGTATGTATTATAAACATGCACCGATAGAAACCAACTGTGAATTAATGATTGTGTATTTACCTGCATCGTTAGTACATATCAAGTAAAATCATTATAAAATATTTATTCAAGCATCATATGTCGATAAATGCAACTAATGGTATACCGGTGCATGTGAAATCACATGCACCGATACATTCAAGTAGTTTATGTTGGATAAATGCAACTGTTTTTTTCGGTGCGTGTATTATACACATGCACCAATAGAAACAAATTGTGAATCAATGCTTGTGTATTTACATGCATCGTTATTACATATCAAGTAAAATCATAATAAAAAATATATTCAAGCCTCGCATGTTGGATAAATGCAATTAAAGAACTATCGATGCATGTATATCACATGCACCGATAGAAACAAATGTCAAATATTTACATGTTGGATAAATGCAATGTTTTATATCGGTGCATGTATTATACACATGCACCGATAGAAACCAACTGTGAATCAATGATTATGTATTTACATACATCGTTAGTATATATCAAGTAAAATCATTATAAAAGATTTATTCAAGCACCATATGTCGATAAATGCAACTAATGGTATACCGGTGCATGTGAAATCACATGCACAAATAGAAAAAAAATGTGAATTGGTGCATGTGTATTTACATGCACCGATACATTCAAGTAGTTTATGTTGGATAAATGCAACTGTTTTTTTCGGTGCGTGTATTATACACATGTACCAATAGAAACAAACTGTGAATCAATGCTTGTGTATTTACATGCATCGTTGGCACATATCAAGTATATACACATATTTAATACTTTAGCATAAAAAACTAAAAAGATGTTCCATTGGTCTCAATTTGTTCATGCAGTGTTAATACAACAGATTAAGATTTTAAAAAGTTGGTGTATGTAATATAAATGCAAGATCAGAGTCTATCGGTGCATGTTAATTACATGCACCGATAGACTCATGTTACTTTAGAATAAAAAACTAAAAACATTTCTTAATGCGGTGTTAATAAGGTATTCAATAGTACTCATGCATTATAGACACAAGCACTTACAGTAACACACAAATAGTTTAATATGTGAAAACCCTAGATTAATGATTACCAAATAGTTTAATATGTGAAAACCCTAGATTAATGATTACCAGATTTTGGAGCACCTTTTTTCTTTCCCTTGTTGTTTGTTGGTGGTTTGGTTTGAGGAATCTTCTTTGATTTTGGAGCCATATTGTTAGGTTTTAGCGTCAGAAAGATTTAGAAAATTATAGTAAAATACTTGTACGATTTCGATGAAATTTTGAAAACTTATAGGAATCTTTGAACGATTTCGATGAAAATGGTGGAGGAATGACTGGAAAAATTTTAGCGTTGAAGAAGAAGAGGCGCGATGATTTGAACAGAAATAACAGAAGCGATGAAAATTTGCAGAAAGTTTTCAACGATGAATGTAAAGGAAAAAGACGAGGGTAATTTAGTAATTTACGCTCAATCGGACTTAAATGAAAGGCAAATAATTTGGTGGACTGGGCCGAAAAATCTTTTATGATTTGATACCAGTCCGAAATTTTCCCAAACTAATTTACAGTCCATGGGGCCTCCGCCTAAGGCTCAAGGGCCGTATGCATCAAAGGCCCAACTCATATTTCACATTTCACATTTTTTCGTGAGAATAATTTTAGTTCCTTTCGAGCTTGAAATGTTTTAAGCTGACTGTAAACTCAGTTGAATGTGACTTATTTAGATTCGGATTACTACTTCATGCGTTTGATTCTAACTTAATTGCCACGTGCCTCTCTTCATCGGAAACATTGTTGCTGCCTTGAAGGGCACTGCCCTCAGAGGCATCATCCACCATCCACGTGTAATCTTTTTTTTCCTTTTAAAAAAAAATTCCAAATGAATGGTGATGATGCCCCTAAAGGCACTACCCTTAAGGGTATCATCAAACAAACCCTCTTCATCCAATGACACCCAATGTATCCACATGGGATCAAGGCGGACCCAGAATAAAAATTTGGGGTGGAAATTTTGTTTTGATAATTTTTAAGGGTAAAAAAAAATGTTGGGTTTGCAAAAAAAAAAAAAAATGTTTGAAAAATTGAGGGTGAAGAAAAGTTAATTTTTTTTTATTAAAAAAAACTTTTTTTTGGGGGAGGGGGTCAAGCACACCTCGCCCCGACACCCTAGGTCCGCCCCTGTCTGAGATAGTTAGTTTCAAGTTCGAGAATCATGTAAAGCCATCTGCTCATATGTTGAGAGTTATCCTATATTAGGAATTTATTTGAGAGTTGTCATATGTTAGGAATTTATAAGTTTTGTTAGTTTTTTATAATGTTAATACATTACTCAATTCATTGCTAATTTATTTTAAGTTGGAACCCCCGTGTATGGTATAAGAGCAAGCTTTTGATGTGATTGGTTATTCAACCCGCATGCTCAGCGTCACACATGTTATCAATCAATATGTTTGATTTAAAATATAACGTCACACGTGAAGGTTGTTTTGAGAGTTGTCCTTGAAAATTTTAAAGTTGTGTTAGCTCTTTCTAGATAAATGGATTATTTCACTCATTGTCAATTGATTTTTAGTTGGAACATCATGTATTTTTAATATTATATATCAAAAAATAATAGTAGTAACTTAATTGATTATGCAGAAGCTCAACTAATTGTTCAACTAGCAAGCTTGTTGTCTTTATAATATACATTAAAACTTCATAAACTATCAAATAAAATAATTCATAAATACGAAAATTTTTGAATTCAGTTCAAAATCGGTCAAATAGATATCATAATATATTCGAATTAACTCACTAATATCATGAATAAGATCGATTTATTTGTAAACTTTGGAATCCATAGCTTGCACAAGCTCACTTGTATTGTAAAAATTTTTATGTGTGTGTATCTTAGGAATGTAGCAAACAAAAAATAACAAATGGCTTCGTAGTAGGAATGGCGATGCGGGATTTGAAATCTTCGTCCTTAAGACAATATTGACGTGCTACGGTGCTAACGGTTCAATTGGTAATTTATCTCACAAGATACAACGACTACGATTTGTGATAGGAGCACTCCAAATCACAAATCCACAATTCAAAAAGATTTGAAAGCACTCGAACTTGGACAAGGAATAGGATGAACAAAATGCACAAGATTTTGTTCTTGAATGTAATATTGCGAGGTCCTCGTCACTTAATCAATCATGTATCAAATCTTTATACACATGTGAGTATGATTTAAGTAATAATACACATTGATTAAGAATTTTACTATGTCAGTTGTTACAACATTTACAAAACCCTAACAAAACCCTGACATAATATACATCACATGTACATCAGAATAACCTAAAGAAGTTCAACTTCTAATCAGTGGTTCAGCTCGCAGCAGAAATCGTCTCACAATCCCTTCCTCCCACCTTTATGAGTCCCTACAGAAACAACCACATAACATGAGTATTGATAGGCAACCATCTCAGTTATGTATCAATAAGAAAACATCATACGATAAATAACCATCGTAAAATCGCAACTGTGATTGTTCTGTGTCATGCATCACAATATACAAATATCACATGACATGTCTCAATCATCATCCTGTTATAACGAGACATATATGATATGCATCTCAGCTCAATATATGATTGACTCAACCTTCACGTCCCATATTAGCAACTCATATCATATTTGCGTCCTCACACGTTATAACAGCCAAAGCATATGCTCAACAAAAGCATACCTCTCATGCCAAAGTATATGCTCAACGGTAGCATACCTCTCAAGGCATACCTCTCATGCCAAAGCATATGCTCAACAGTAGCACACCTCTCATGGCATCAACCTCAACAACATGAATATATATCAACATGGATGTATACCAATATGATTCCAACAATCATATTGCTCAATCTCGATATAGATAAGCAACATCACATAATCAAACTCAATACTCGTACATTAACACGTACCTGTACAAAATATAGAAATTCAGGCGTCAATGTTTAACCGCATCGTTGTCCTGTCCGCTGTGATGACGCTACATGCATACCAACAATGTACCATGTTATAATCGGCTTCAATATCAAATTCCACCAATATATAACAATTTTCAACATTTTTTTAGTTTAGCGATCGATCGATAATTCTAGCGATCGCTTGCTTCAATGATGTAACCCTAGCGATCGATCGGTTCAAAGCTAGCGATCGATCGCTAATAAAGTCTGATTTATACATTGTACTACGACCTTCTAGCGATCGATCAGTACTCCTTTAGTGATCGATAGCAACATCTCGTGATCGATCGGTCTCTTGCAGCGATCTATCGCTCCAAGCATAAACCGCCTTAAACTTTCCTATGTCTCAGCGATCGATCGGCACGATGCTAGCGATCGATCGCTAGACAGCAACAGTTTCAGAACATGGTGATTTCATGTCTATCCTCTTGGTGCTTCTCATACACCTCAAGTTCTATCATCCAAACTTGGTACATGCAAACTCTAGCATCATATAAACATGTTTCCAACATATTACAACTCATTTCTTTACATTATATCAAGTATCAATTCATGGAAAATATAAACATGCTTCACCATGTGCACAACCTCAAACTACACATGTATATGATTAAACAACAAGTGTATATACCAGTACATGCTTACCAACTAGCTTTGTTTTCACTCCCTTAAGTGATAGTTTGATTTTCCAAGTCTAGGCCAAATAAATTCTCCAAGCACAAGTGATAGTTGAAAGAGGAGCTTGTGTAGAGAGATTTAGGTGAGTAAGGTGTAACTTTGTGTTATACAATTTGAAATCACATCTTATATTACACTATGTGTTAAACCCAACTCATGTGAAATTCACATCTAATGCAAATTCAAATGCATGTTCTTTTGTGTTGTTTATCCAACTATGTATACTCATTCATATACTAACATGAACATGTAATCTCTTGTTATGTAGCATTACTTCAAACCAATAGATAAGTCATTTCCATTGTTTTTCATTCTATTTTCTCCACTCTATATATATCACCACTTTCCATACTCGGTTCAACTCGAACTCGAGTTCACATCATACCGCTATCATATAATTACGTAATAACATAGTACACATGTATGATTCCATTCGAGACATGACAATTCTCCCCTACTAATTGAATTCCGTCCTCAAAATTGCATAAACATTATGATTGCAATACTACAAACATATACGCAACTATATGTTTACCACATCAACACTTGCAGTAACATAATGCTCACCAGTATAAACAACAACATAAAAACATTCCGGAGAATAAATGGGGATACTGCTGCATCATATGTTGCTCCATCTCCCATGTTACCTCCCCGTCTATCCCAGTGTACCTTTAACATTGGAATTATTTTACTTCGCAATTTTCGATCTGCTCGATCCGAGATCTTCACCGGTCATTCCGCATATGACATGTCTTATCCAACTGTACTTCAGACGGTTGCAATACGTGACTCGGATCTGGTTCATATTTCCTCAATAGCGAAACATGAAACACATCATGAATACTACTCAATGATGGGGTAGTTCCAATCGGTAAACCAACGTACCAATACGTTGCAATACCTCATACGGACCAACATATTGTGGTGACAATTTTCCATGTATACCAAATCGTACTATACCTCTAAAAGGTGAGATTTTTAAGAACACTATGTCACCAACTTGGAATTCAAGCGGTCTACTTGCTTATTCGCATAAGTGGCTTGTCTATCCTGAGCAGCTTTTAATTTCATTCTGATCAGCTTCACTTTCTCTTCCATTTCACGTATCATATACGGTCCACTTATAGAAGACTGATCAACATCATCCCAATACAATGACGATCTACATCGTTGTAAGGACCCTAGTTCCTTAAATGCGGATAAAAGGCGTAGAAGAGCTAAACATGCATATAAGACTATAATGTTCATGTTGATGTATTGAGCCGTTAAGATTACAGGCCAAAATAAAATTTCCAAAATGGATTAATTACATTCCCAACCAATTGAATGTTAATCCTATAGTTTTACACTACTCCTAGAGTAGAAACTATACAAAAGAATTAGGCCTGCTATGCCAAAAGCACTCCTCACTGGCTCACCGCATCAACCCGCCTCAGCCCGTATGCCCAAAAGTACCTACAGGAACAACCCCAAAACCATGAGCATGTATGTAAACCATATTCACAATAATATGATCATAATTCAATGCATAAACCGTGAATGCAAATCACTTCCTGTATTTAACACATATAAAGAAGCTCCCTCGGTTGTCCCTGTACCATAATTACAATCAATTGATTATAACACCAATAATGTATGTCATGACATGCATCCATTCCATGTATACCAATGGCCAATCCCGGCCTTATTATATCAGTGGCATAATACCCCTCGCGTTACATGACAGCGGCATTAATACCCCTCGCTTCGACATATTAGCGGCATAATATCCCTCGCATCAACATGACAGCGGCATTATCCTTCGCTTCGACATGTTTGCGGCAAATATTCTTCATCGCTATAATATGACAGCGGCAAGTATTCTATCATCGCTTCGACATGAAGGCGGCAAGTATTCTTCATCACTGTAATATAATCTCGACCCACAATCACATGCAACCATAATGCATATTCCAATCATGTATGCAACCATAATGCATAATGAGACCATATACGCAACCATAATGCATAACCAATTTATAGCGTAATAAATACGTTTTACCGTCCGATGCCCGTACGTCTCACTACGTACCTTAGTTCCAAAAGTGGAGATATAGTGGACTTTATCTCCTAAGCTGTGTGGCCACCTAGGATGGTTCTACACACTCACACAAATCAATATTAGGAGCCAATAATGGTCCAATATCAAAAATTCCACAAAAATACCCAAAAAAGCCAAATCTTGTCTTTCGCGATCGATCGCCAGTTACGGGCGATCGATCGCGAAACCTTACTGCCCGAAGCCAAAATTTTCACCCTTCGGCGATCGATCGCCACACTTGGCGCGATCGATCGCCAGCCTTACCGATCGATTGCCAAAATGTGGCGATCGATCGCCAAATGCCCCTGGAGCCTACTGTTGGCTCGCGATCGATCGCCAAAAACGGGCGATCGATCGCTGACCTCTGTACACCGAAATCCACCATTTTTGCACACCATTTTCAACCCAAACCATACCAACACTTAAACCATCAAACCTACAACATAAATAACATCATATACCTTCAAAATACACCTTAAAACTACCATAAATCCAACCTTTAACTCAAATAATACCAACCCATAAAAACCCATTTCAAAACCATACAAAAACCACAACAAACTCAATCCAAACACAACAAAAACAACAATGAGGCATCCATACCTCTTGGGGACTCCAAATCACCCAATAAATTCCACAAACCAAACTTTTAGACAGATTTCTCTTCACCTCTTTACCAAATTTCGAAAATGTGAGGTAGAGAAGGGTTTGGATGAGTTAATTGGGAAAGTAGAAAATGAAGGTATAAGGGGGGTTTGGGTTATGAGTGGGTTGGGTTTAATTAAATTACACCCCACAATTCCATGGTGTATAAAACACTCCAACATGATATTTTAGAAGGCATTTTACCATAATGCACCAAAATCACAATTAAAACATGATTCACCCAAATAATCACAAACCATTTCATTTAAACCATTAAAATCCCCAATTACCCAACATGCATAACATGCACCCCGAAATGCTCTACCGGGTCACTCCTACCATGTGACTAAGCATTTCACCAAGATAATTAATGCCAACACAGATATTAATTATCACCATAAAATCACATAAACATAATTAACGCCCAAATGCAATTAATTATTTCGGGGATATCACAATCGTCGCCCATACAGTGCCTCAAACGGTGCCATCTGTATACTAGCCTGATAACTATTATTGTATGAAAATTCAACTAATGGCAATGACTCTTGCCAAGAGTTATCAAACTCTAGGATACACGCGCGTAACATATCCTCAAGCGTCAGTATCGTACACTCTGGTTGTTCATCTGTCTGAGGATGATACACTGTACTCAATCGTACTTCAGCCCCATTGCTGACTGTAATCCTTCCAAAAAATGAGAAGCAAATCTCGGATCTCGGTCCGATACAATTGAAACTGGTATTCCATGTAGTCTTACTACATGTTGAATATGTAACTGAGGCATTCTCAAAGAAGTAAACGTCATACTGTACGGTATGAAGTGTGCTACTTTCGTCAGTCTATCAACTACCACCCAAATAGCATCAAAGCCAGAAGAAGTCCTTGGAAAATGGGTTATCCCCTTTCTTATGAATCTATCTTCCTCATTTAATCCCTTCTGTGTTGACACTTCAATCTCATTAGCCACTAAGGTTCCATGGAGTTCATCAAGATCATATGACGCACTATCTCCTTTGTCGGATTAAATGATAGCCGTCCTCTTGACATCCCATTCTTGTGGTAAGGCTCTAAGGGCTTTTCTCAATATTTGCTTTGGAGGATACTTTTCTCCAAGTTGGGCAAGCTCATTGATAATTTGAGTGAGCCTTCTAAACATTGAGTCAACGTTTTCTCCGAACTCCATCTCAAATGTTTCGTATTTAAGTTGTAGAAGATCTATCTTTGTCTCCTTCACAGGGTTTGTGCCCTCATGACAAATTTGCAATTTGTCCCAAATTTCCTTTGTGGTTGAGCACATCGAGATCTGGTTGTACTCCTTCATATCTAAAGCACAATGAAAAATATTAATAGCTTTAGCATTTTGAGAAATTAAAATCATATCCGCCCTTGTAAAATCGTTCATTTCTTTGGGAACATTCATTCCCTCAACTTCCTTTAAAGGAGTATGTGGACCTTGTACAATAATCTTCCATAGGTCATAATCTACTGATTGAATATATAGAGAAATTCTATTTTTTCAATATCCGTAGGTAACTCCCCTGAAGAGCGGCGGTCGATTGGTCGATTGACCTTGAGCAAACTCATTTGTTAGATTAGCCATAGAAAAATTTTGATTTAAAAAACAAAAATCAAATGGCTCTGATACCACTTGTTGGAACCGAAGAGTGGGGGTGAATGAGGTTCCTTGGCTACTTTAGCGTTTTAAAATGAATTTGTAAATAGTCGAGTTTGCGCTGCGGAAGACTTGATGTCAATCGACAAATAAATAATATGAAGAAATAAATAAATGTGTAAAGTAAATAAAGCGATAAACGACACAAATATTTGTTATAGAAGTTTGGCGATGAATCGTCTACGTTTCCTCTTCCCGGCTAGAAAACGTCCAACCGATGTTCCACTAGAACAACTTTGATCTTGGCCTTAAGGGCTCCAAGTTAGCCACAACACACTCTTCACGAGTTACCCACACACTTCACGAGTCTTCTGGCCTTAAGGGCTCCAAGGATAGCCACAACCTTGCACAAACTTCACTTGTTGATGTCTTTTACAATTTCCAACTTGCGTCGGTGTTGGAGGACCTTACAATAAATCAAATAACACCTTCACGGTATACCAACATGAAGAATCAAAAGCTTTCACACAAGAAATAAATTACAAACTCCAGTACAACACAAATGTATGAAGTTTGCAATGCTAGAATGATTTTGATTGAGCAAAGCTTTCTTGTAGTATATCCTCTTGTTTCTTGTCTTCAAAATGCTTCAAAACATCCATATTTATAGTGTAGAAGGTCCACAAGGCTCCTACTAGCCGTTGCTATACTTAAGGCTTGAATCACTCCAAGATCGCCTCGGACATCGCCTCGGCGATAACCATCTCCGCGCTCCAACGATCATCACATTACACAGATCGCCTCAGGAATTGTATAGATCTCCTCAGGCGATCGTCACAAATAATCATTGTCGTAGCTTTAGATGATCATAAATTTTCATCGCCTCAAACGTAGTCTCCATCGCCTCAAACGAACCATGCATCGCCTCAGGCGATCTAGCCATTGCCTCATGCGATCTTTCCATGCGCGCGGTCCTCGGCGCACTCCAGTCGATGTGTGTGGTGATGTCTCCCTTGGCTTCCATCGCCTGGGGCGATGATCACCATCGCCTGGTGCGATCTTCCCAATGCCTTGCATATTTGATTTCCTTCAAACAATCCAAGTTTCTACCATCTAAACCTGTACACTAAGTAGACACATTAGTATAACAGATGCAAGTTTTGTTGATCATCAAAACTCATAAATAATTCGGAGATAAATTAAGCATTAAACTCAACAATGCGTTTAAGGCTCAACAATTTTTCATTCTTATCATCAATTTCCAATGTTGTACTTCATCATCAGTAGTTTGTGACATTCTGATCATTTCAAAGATATCGGGTTCAACCAACAGTGTTGATACCCTTACTGTCACTGTCACTGCATCAAACTCATATCCCAATGTACAACAAGAAGTCATCAAAGCTGACAAGTTAATCATATCATTAGCAGTGTATTGTACCTTTTGACTTAAGGTATCAGCTTTCAGATTGGCCTTTCCTGGATGATATTCGATCTCACAATCATAATCTTTCAAGAGATCCATCCATCTCCTTTGCCTCATATTCAACTCTGTCCGAGTGAACAAAAACTCTGAACTTTTATGTTCAGTGTATATGGTAAAGGACGTACCATATAAATAATGTCGTCATATCTTTAAAGCAAAAGCTATGGCTGCCAACTCCAGATCATGCACTGGATACTTCATTTCACGTGGCTTCAATTGTCGTGATGCATAGCCACAACATGTTTATCCTGCATCAATACACAACCTAAACCAAGTAATGATGCATCAGTATAAAGAGTAAACCTGTCATGTTCTGATGGAATAAATCAACAAAAGATCAGTGGTTAACCGATGTTTCAATTCCTGAAAACTATGTTCACACGCCTCTGACCATGTGAACGGTACTCTCTTCTGTGTCAGCTTTGTTAATGGTTTGACAATCTTTGAAAAGCATTCAACAAATCGTCTGTAGTATCCTGCCAAACCCAAGAAACTACGAATATCTGGCACAGAAGTAGGTGCTGACCAATTCAATACTGCTTCTATCTTTTTCGGATCTGCTGATATACCATCTTTAGAGATTACATGTCCTAAAAATACAACACTGTTCAACCAAATCTTACAATTGCTGAGTTTGGCGTATAAGTGACGTGTTCTCAGAAGTTGCAACACCATATGCAAATGTTGGACATGCTATGTTTCACTCTGAGAATAGATCAGTATATCATCGATAAATACAATGACAAATTGATCAAGGTATTCCTGAAAAACTCGATTCATCAAACTCATAAAAACAGCTGGTGCATTCGTCGTACCAAATGGCATAATTAGGAACTCATAATGTCCATAGCGAGTTCTGAATGCTGTCTTCTGCACATCTCCTTCCCTCACAAGTATTTGATGATAACCAGATCGTAAATCAATCTTAGAATAGATCATCGATCCATGTAACTGATCATAAAAATCATCAATACGGGGAAGATGATATTTATTCTTAATCGTTACCTGTTCAACTGTCTATAGTCAATGCACGGTCGTATCGATCAGTCCTTCTTCATAACAAACAATACCGGAGCACCCCAAGGCGATACACTAGGATATATGTATCCCTTGTCATGTAAATCTTGCAACTGAGTTTTCAACTCTCTCAGTTCAGTTGATGCATTCAATATGGTGCTCGTGAAATGGCAGAGGTACCAGGTAGTAACTCAATTCCAAATTCCACTTCACGACTTGGTGGAAATCCCATCGAGTCGAGCAATGATCCAATTGGAGAAGCAAGCTACTCTTTGTCACCCCATTTCCCTTGGGACCAAGAACAAGCTCCAAAGAAGAAGAATCCAAGAATTTTATCTGGAAAAACATCTACATATTCTACAACCACTGGTATATCCTCTACTCTTCTCTCTAGTTTCTTTTCTGCTACATCAATAGCATAGATCAAATATCCCGTGTATCCACATTCTAACAATCGTGACATTCTAATTGCAGATATCAAAGGAATCTTTGCACGATATCCCTGTCCATAGAATAACCATTGCTTTCCAGTATCAGACTGAAACCTCTCTGATTCTGACAACAATCCATAACAGTTTGATATCTACTCAACACATCAATACCCAGAATACAGTCATCCGTCATATCTAACACAATAAAAGCTACATGTATTCCATAGTCATCAACAAACTGAATAGAACATCGACACACTCTGACAAGTCATCACAGTTGTTCTTATGGGTGTCGAGACATACAGAGGCATCAATAGTGGAGACGAGCATATATGATACCGGTCAATAAAATCATGTGCAATAAAGGAATGGGATTCACCAATATCAATCAATAAGAAAGCAGGATAAGTAAAAAAACAACACTGGCATTGCCACTCATGGCATCCCCAACGTCATCGTGAGGTAATCTGTCTGCCATTACTATACAGCAGGGGTTAACAACAACATTAAAATGTATAAAGCATGTTAGTATAATAACATAACACGGTTAGCAACATGCTTTCAAGTGATTAGACAACTCCATAATTCACTTCCTCTACCTTGGTTCACCCAGTTCTCGAACCACTGCTCTGATACCACTAATGTGGGGTTCTCGTTACTTAATCCATTATGTATCAAATCTTTATACACATGTGAGGAATATTTAAGTAATAATAATACACACTGATAAAGAATCTTACTATGTCAGTTGTTACAACATTTACAAAACCCTGATATAATATACATCAGAACAACCTAAAGAAGTTCAACTTCTAATCACTGGTTCAGCTCGCAGCAGAAATCGACTCATAATCCCATCCTCCAACGTCTATGAGTCCCTACATAAACAATCACACAACATGAGTATTGATAGACAACCATCTCAGTTATGTATCAATAAGAAAACATCATACGATAAATATCCATCGCAAAATCGCAACTGTGATTATTTTGTATCATGCATTGCAATATACAAATATGTCATGATATGTCTCAATCATCATCTTGTTATAACTAGACATATATGATATGCCCCTTATATGATATGCCCCTCAGCTCAATATATCAGTGACTCAACCTTCACGTCCCATGTTAGCAGCATATATCATATTTGCATACTCACACGTTATAACAGCCAAAGTTTATGCTCAGCAAGAGCATACTTCTCATGCCAAATCATATGTTCAACGGTAGCATACCTCTCATGATATACCTCGCATGCCAAAGCATATGCTCAACAGTAGCATACCTCTCATGGCATCAACCTTAACAACATGAATATATATCAACATGGATGTATACCAATATGATTCCAACAATCATATAGCTCAATCTCAAATAGATAAGCAACATCACATAATCAAACTCAATACTCGTACATCAACACGTACCTGTACAAAATATAGAAATTCAGGCGTCAATGTTTAACCGCCTCGTTGTCCTGTCCGCTGTGATGATGCTACATGAATACCAACAATGTATCATGTTATAATCGGCTTCAATATCAAATTCCACCAATATATAACAATTTTTATCATTTTTAGTCTAGCGATCGATCGATCATTCTAGCGATCAATTGCTTCAATGATGTAACCCTAGCGATCGATCGGTTCAAAGCTAGCGATCGATCGCTAATAAAGTCTGATTTATACATTGTACTACGACCTTCTAGCGATCGATCGGTACTCCTTTAGCGATCGATAGCAACATCTTAGCGATCGATAGCAACATCTCATGATCGATCGGTCTCTTGCAGCGATCTGTCGCTCCAAGCATAAACCGCCTTAAACTTTCCTATGTCTCAGCGATTGATCGGCACGATGCTAGCGATCGATCGCTAGACAACAACAGTTTCAGAACATGGTGATTTCATGTCTATCCTCTTGGTGCTTCTCATACACCTCAAGTTCTATCATCCAAACTTGGTACATGCAAACTCTAGCATCATATAAACATGTTTCCAACATATTACAACCCATTTCTTTACATTATCAAGTATCAATTCATGGAAAACATAAACATGCTTCACCATGTGCACAACCTCATACTACACATGCATATGATTAAACAATAAGTTTATATACCACTACATGCTTACCAACTAGCTGTGTTTTCACTCCCTCAAGTGATAGTTTGATTTTCCAAGTCTAAGCCAAGTAAGTTCTCCAAGCACAAGTGATAGTTGAAAGAGGAGCTTGTGTAGAGAGATTTAGGTGAGTAAGGTGTAACTATTTGTTATACAAACTGAAATCACATCTTATATTACACTATTGTGTTAAACCCGACTCATGTGAAATTCACATCTGATGCAAATTCAAATGCATGTTCTCTTGTGTTGTTTATCCAACTATGTATACTCTTTCATATACTAACATGAATATGTAATCTCTTGTTGTGTAGCATTACTTCAAACCAATATATAAGTTCATTTCCATTGTTTTTCATTCTATGTTCTCCACTCTACATATATCATCACTTTCCATACTCGGTTCAACTCGAACTCGAGTTCACGTCATACCGTAATTATCATATAATTACGTAATAACCATAGCACACATGTATGATTCCATTCGAGACATGAAAAATATGATTTTCGAAAATCTTAATTCAACCAAGGGAAGTCCTTTATATATTAGACCAAATAATGTCACCTAGGGACACCAATTGGAGGCACCAATTCATGAAAAATCGGATCAAAATGTGAAGGGACACACCCATACAGAAATTTGTTCAGGGCGCGATCGATCGCCCAAAGAGCACTGATCAATCGTGCCCTTTAATTGTCACAAACTGCCAGGCGCGATCGATCAGCTCCTGGAGCCGCGATTGATCGCGCCTGACAGATTTTCGGTGTTTCGTTTTTTCATATTCGCGATCGATTGGGCCAACATATGGCGATCGATTGCGGCCTCCAATACACTTCTTTTGGTCATCGATGCTTAATTTCTAATTCATTAAGCATTTTTTCCAACAATCCCCCACATGAATTAAATTAATACATGATTAATTGAGTGCCTTCAACGAACTATGGAGAGATAGCTTGCGACTTTGAATCTTCCGTAGTAGTATTCAATCAGATTTACTTGACTCAATAGTGAACTTATAGTCTTGAACTATTTAGTCTTTGTGTAAACCTAGACAATTGAACCCACACCATAACAATTCTAACCTTCGTATTGGTTTTTACGGTTGTGTCCGTTTAGGCCATGGACCACGCTTGGTTTCATAAGTGCTTTTCATCTTTGAAGCGGTCACATTTCGCACTCACGTAGGCGATCTCCTATAAGAGTATCCCTTTATACTCCATCATATTATTATATATCTTAGGAATCATTAAAGGCCTTTTGCCTATTTTCGTACCTCTTTTGCAGGCTACACCCCTTATCATAGGAATGGGTTGAAGATTGATCTCCAATGTGTTTATACAATCTCATAATTTAGTTGTCCCTTTTGAACCTAGATCTTGGGATCTCCAGTCAACAAGGTTGGGTATCCACTATGAGACTTTGATTATAGGGTTTTAACCTCATTCCCCTAGATAAACTTCCATATGATCTCTCGGTTAACCAATCCATATGCGGATCCGCTGTTTCACATAATCACTCATGATTATGCCATTAGAGATCATTTTGTCATATAGCATTAACGCAACACATTTTAGTTGCAGGCACGTGATTTTTCTCTAATAACTTATAATGTTACTCGGCCGAAGAAGCTTTATATGTTTTGCATAGAGAATTTTCTACAACAGTATATCTTCAGTTGTGGTAATCACATTACCTCGTATGCATCATTTTATCCTTTCATGATATTTTCCATAATCGAATTTTAAGCGTTGTTAACACGTTATTTCTTACAAAATTCAAAACAAGAGGAAATACTCAACTTTAATTGACAATTCAAAATTTTAAGCGCATAGATACTTAAAAATGACAAGTTCAAGATTCTATTTCTTGCAAACTTGAAATTTAAATACAAAGCTTAAAATTTGAAACTCGAATTAATCCTTAAGATTTCATTCTTCAAGTGTCTTGGAAACTTTAATTCCAAGTATTGTTCTTGATGCACACATGTCTAAAAGGTATCGTAAACATTTTTCTTTGTTACTTGATGATTTCTAAATTGCTTCCCTAATGAGCATATCATCAATACACAACATATGCTTAGGTGTGTACACATTTGTCACATACGTCATTTTGTGGCGTTTGTTATGACTTTACTTTGACCTTCATATTTCTCATTTAGCCAAGCACCTCCGCATTTCAACTATTGTAGGAAACTCTATTTTTCTTTAATCGCAAGGTTTTTCGTCCTTGCCTAAATGTGATACTTAGGATGTGTTTCACTCTTAGAATTGCAACCCCCCACAAATTCATGATAGTTACGAATTGCACTGGCGTTCAAACTTTTGTGTTTCAAGTTCTAAGAGTTATCGTCTTACAAATCCAAATTCAAGATTTTATTTCTTGAAGATTTCGGATTTAAGCGTACTTGCTTACAAAAGTTGAAATTTGGATAATATTCTCAAGCTAGGTTCACAATTTGTAATTTAAGCGTACTAACATAGAAAACTTGAATTCAAGATTTTTAATGTCTTGCAAATTCATATTTTAAGCATACTAGCTTAGAAATTCAAAATGAATCAAGTTTGAGATATTACAACGCCTAATCAAAAATTTGTGGCTTCGATTCATCACTTGTGTTTTAAGTGTACAAAGCTTAGAAACTCGATTTCAAGATTTTATAGTCCTGCAAATTCAAGCTTAAGCGCCAAATTCTTAGACAACACAAGTATAATCTACTCACAATTTCCATAGCAAACCTCATTTGCTAAATTTGATTGCAATCCCATAATTGAAGTGTTTAAACACCTCATTGACCTCGTTTTTGCTTCATAACAAAGACGTCACAACAATATAATGTGCAAATATTTATAAAGTAACAAATTATTTTTCTCACATCTCTAGTTTGCACAATCTTTCCATCACAGACATAATTGTGAATTAACTCTAGACACGTTCCGATTCTTCTAACAAATGAATGACGATTTTGTTAGCTTAGTGCCCACACAAATAATATATTTAACATTACAATTTGCCCAGCGATCCATGGTTTAAATGATACTAACAATCATGTCACAAACCATAAGATTTAATACAAGAAGTAATAACATAAATCTTATTGCTTTCAACAAATATCGTCATTACATTTATTTAGAATCACTCCATTCTTGGAGTTTACAACTTTCAAAGCTACACAATCTAACTAAGCGGTAAGCGCTGGATCATCCAAACCATTTGAGATACGATCTTTTCAGTCACGTTTACTTGGTCCATAGCCTTCCCACTGTCTTTTTTATTGCGACAATCATTCGTCATGTGATTGGGTTTTCCACATTTGTAGCACTTGCCTTCGAACTTATTCGCCTTTCCAGATTTGGAGGCCATGCCGTCAAACTTGCGCTTTGTTCCGGTGGGGTTTTCCACTAAGTTCACTCGTGTTTCATGTTGGTGCCAATTTTCCTTCCTTTCGGAAATTATGTTGTCATCTTCAATTCTCAAGCAAACCACAAGGTCCTCAAGATTCATCTCTTATCGTTTGTGCTTCAGATAATTCTTGAAGTCCTTCCATGTTGGAGGCAACTTCTCAATCATTGCGGCCAGTTGGAATGAATCACTGAGAATCATTCACTCCACATGAATTTCGTGCATGATTACTTGCAAATCTGCACTTGCGCTATCACCGGCTTTGTGTCAATCATTTTAAAATCTAGGAATCGTCCAATGATGAATTTCTTCATGCTGGCATCCGTGGATCTATACTTTTTCTCCAAAGACTGCCATAATTCATTGGTCGCCTTCACTAGACAATACACATTGTACAATGTGTTGTTTAGTCCATTGAGAATATAATTCTTGCACAGGAAATCACTTTGATTCCACGCATCAACCGCAACCCTCTTTTGGTTGCCGGTTTCACTCTCCATGACAGTAGAAGCATCCTCATTGAGGAACCTTGTCAACCCCAAGGTTGTCCAGTAAAACAACATCTTTTTTGCCACCGCTTGAAGTCATTTTCATTGAACTTCTATGGCCTTTCACCACTCGAAGAAGCCATTTGTTGCTAATATTGTATTAAGATTGTTGTACAACATTTTGTGGGTGTGTATCTTAGGAAGGTAGCAAGCAAAAAACAACAAATGGCTTTATAGTAGGAATGTCGATGCGAGATTTGGAATCTCCGTCCTTAAGATAATATTGCCCCGCTACGGTGCTAACAGTTCAATTGGCTATTTGTATCCCAAGTTACAACGACTATGATTTGTGATATGAGCACTCCAAATCACAAATACACAAACCACAAAGGTTTGAAAGCACTCAAACTTGGACAAGGAATTGGATGAACAAAATGCACAAGATTGTGTTCTTGAATGTGATGATTTTCGAAAATCTGATCTTAATTCAACCAAGATTAGTCCTTTATATATTAGACCAAGTAATGGCACCTAGGGACACCAATTGGAGGCACCAATTCATTAAAAATCGGATCAAAATGTGAAGGGACACACCCATACAGAAATTTGTTCAGGGCGCGATTGATCGCCCAAAGAGCGCGATCAATCGCGCCCTTTAATTATCCCAAACTGCCAGGCGCGATTGATCGCGCCTGGCAGATTTTCGATGCTTCATTTTTCCATATTCGCGATCGATTGGGCCAACATATGGCGATCGATTGCGGCCTCCAATATAATTCTTTTGGTCATCGATGCATAATTTCTAATTCATTAAGCATTTTTTCCAACAACTTAAAGATGCCAAAATAGGTGGGCGATCCGTTGCCCGGCACATCCCGTCCCGCTACAGTAACGGATCGTTCCGAACTTCCCATTTTTGTCCGTAGGCTACTGCCATATAAGAAAAATTGGAAAAATATGGGCCATCGTGTTGGGCCCAACCTAAAAAACGATGGTCATGCAGATACGGCCCACCCATTTTGACATCTGTAGTTGCACTTGAGCTATAGATTCGTCTAGCTTTGTACAAACATCAACATTATAGAGTCCCCACTTGTATCACATCCAATAATTAATTGTTAATGGCATAGGATTAAACATAACCAAGAGATGTCAAAGAGTCGTGTGCTCGATCAGAAGAATCTAATCAGAATGACAAGGACTACATGTATAGTATAGAATAAGTGGAGATTTATACTGCCCACCCACCTTATTAATATCTATCACAACAAATTCCAAGTGATCCTACGCTTGCTGATAAATTTCCTCCATGAATGTGGCACCTGTCTTGATGAATCCCTAAGGTGATGAACAACTGTGAGATCGATTAAAGGCAGTTCGTTCACATTTTATGTAGTTACGGGGTGAAAATAAGATCAAATAATATAGTAAGCTTTTTCTAATCATGAAATGTTCGATCGTTAGGTCAAATCACTAGCGTGTTTAAACATTCAAATGTCCAAACATGCATATAATTATATGTAATTAAATTGCTTAGAGTTGATTTATTTAACCCTTTTTCAATTTGATATCATTATGTCTTTTTTTTTTTTGAGTGGGGGCAAATATTTTTTTTCGCGCTCGGTGGGACTCGAACTCCAGTCGTTCCTAAAGGGGGAGATGGACTCTAACCATGTGGACTTAGCCCACGAGCTCATTTCGTAATGTCTTTTCAATTAACGTAAACTTTATGGCAAAACCTGTAAACAATTTGTATAAACGTTTTTTCGCTCCTCGTCTCATGGCCTATTCTCTTTTAGTCGAGGCTAATATATATGTGTCTATACTATATCTGATACTTGGTAATCAATTCAAACTGAAATAAATTATAGTTGTCTCGACTATATAAAAGTTTTATTACAACTTTTGATATATAATTTGAACAATAACAGATTGACTCATATAAAATAACTGCATTATAATACTACACATCTAGTTTGTAATAGATTATAAGAAAAATTACATTATCTCCCTATAATTTAAAATTAATATATATAGCAGTAGAGTTAGATATTATTATTAAAGCTAGAGAAGTGTAATTCGTTATTGTTCGAACAAGAGAGGTATGTAGGTTTCATTCTATTTTTCATGTGGTTTTAACTTGTTTCGAGCACCACAAGCAATTGTGGTTTACCATAAAATTAATTATACTTACTTTTATCAATTTTTGGTGTGAAATTATTACATTTAATTTTTTTGGATAAAAAAATATTATACTTAGCTCTGTTGGTGACCATTATAATAAATTAAAAGATTTAATATAGTTGGTCTTGGTCCCCTGACGGGACCATATATTATATGTTTGTCACAACATGCATGAATTATTATATATATTTTTTTAAACTTGCATGAATTATTTTTTATTATAATGTATTCAGATATAAACAGTTATTATGATGACTTCGCATGAAGTGGACAGTTTTGTCTTTTACTGGCTGCTCGTGGGGCCTCACAATAAATTATGTGAATTTATTTCATATTTTCAGTTAAGCTACGATGCACGGACACTGATACGAGATATGACATGATATGGACACGACGATACGGATTATCAAAATTTTCAGGATATGATATGGCTGGGACACACATATATATATATATGATTTAAATAAAACTTCATTAGCACAATTATGATTTAAATAATATAATTTAAATAAAACTTCATTAGCACAATTATGATTTAAATAATATAATTTAGCACAATTATAATTATTCACAACTTTTCATATTTTAATCTTCAAAAAATTATCAAGCTTCTCCACCAAATGTTACGATTCCGCTAGTTTTAAATAAAACAATAAACAATGAGTTACAACAAATGCGTTTGAAATAATATTAAAAAATGTAAAATTTATCTCTAAATAATATATAGTAATGCAAAAAAAAAAAAAAAAAATCATTTGTACTAGACATGATTTTTTTATAACATGTATAAGTTATAACTCCTCTGCACTTTACATTAATGAACAAATAGACAGTAGAAATGAAAGATAAATGATTTTGGCCTGCTGGACCATGTAGGAACGACAAATCAATTATTAAGATTCTGCAAGAATTAATGAAACCAGCTAATTTATTATGTGTCAAAAACATTTTTATGTGAATCGGGTCTAAACCTTATATATGAATCAATATAAAGAAATATGTTTATCATGATTTTGTTGGAAAAATGATGCATATTGAATTACAATTAAGCATTGGAGACCAAACGACACGAATCCGTATGTCGGAGTATACTGGAGGCCGAGATCGATATATGTTGGGCGATCGATCGCGACTCAATAGAAAAACTCGTTGAGAGTTTCTGCATCGCACGATCTATCGCAACCAATGGTGCGATCTATCGCGAGATGCAGGATGCTAAAAAAATTAAAGGATAGCGACCTGTGCAGAATTTTGGGTCGCGTGTGTCCATTCGCATATTGATGCAATGTTGCCTCCAATTGGTGTCCACAGGTGGCATTATTTGGTCTAATATATAATGAACAACCCCTAGACAAATTTGAATAATGTTTTTTTCGAAAATCATATCAATTTCAAGAGCAAATTTTGTGCATCTTGTTCATCATACTTTTTGTTCAAGTTTGAGTGCTTTCAAACCTTTGTGATTCGATGACTTGTGATTTGTGTGCTCCTATCACAAGTCATAAGTTGTTGTATCTTGGGAGACAAATTGCCAATTGAACTGTTAGCACCGTAGCAGGGCAATATTGTCTTAAGGACGGAGATTCTAAATCTCGCATCAACATCTGTTCTAAAAAAGTCATTGTTATTATTGCTTGCTACATTCCTAAGATACATACCCCAGAATATTTTGCGCTACAATCTTAAGACAATATTAGCAACAAATGGCTTCTTCGAGTGCAACAATGACTCATGTTCATCATGATGAAAGGCCTGAAAAGTTGAATGGGAATGACTTCAATCGATGGCAGCAAAAGATGCTCTTTTAGTTGACCACAATGAGTTTGACAATGTTCTTAACCGAGGATGCTCCTACGGATGAAGAAGGAGATACCGACACCCAAAAGAGGGCGGCACTTTATGCATGGAATCAAAACGACTTCTTATGCAAGAACTACATCCTAGAAAATAAATTATATAACGTTTATTGTCTTGTGAAAACAACAAATGAACTTTTGGATTCGCTGGAAAAGAAGTACAAATCCGAGGATGCTGGCATGAAGAAATTCATAGTTTGACAGTTCCTGGATTTCAATATGGTTGACACCAAGCCTGTGATGGTGCAAGTGCAAGATCTACAAGTGATTTTGCATGACATTCATGCGGAGGGAATGAGTCTAAGTGATTCATTCCAAGTCGCCAACTTCAAGAACTATCTCAAACACAAACGAAAGGAGATGAGTCTTGAAAATCTTGCAGTTCGACTACGAATCGAGAAGGACGACAAGGTTTCTGAGAGGAAGGCGAGTAGGTTTCAATGGAACCACGGGCTAACCTAGTTGAACAACCAACCGGATAAAAGCGAAAGTTTGACTGTGTGGCCTAAAAAAATGACAAGGCGAAGAAGTTCCAAGGTAAATGCTACAAGTGTGGAAAACCCGATCACATGGCAAAGAATTGTCGTAACAAAGATGTTCGTGGGAAAGCAAACGATCAAGTCAATGTGACCGAACATTACCGGATCTCGGATGACTTGAATGATCTAATGCTAACCGCTATGATCTTTGCAGCAAACATGGTGGACAATCCTATGGAATGATTCATCGATTCCGGTGCTACCCGACATGTGTGTTCAGACAAAGCCATGTTCTCCACATACATGCCAATAAGTGGGCGCCAACTCTACATGGGAAATTCGACAACATCTCCGGTAGTTGGATTAGGGAATGTGGTTCTAAAGATGATTTCGGGAAAGGAATTGACTCTCATTGACGTCCTACATGTTCCTGACATCCGTAAGAACCTGATATTCGGATCGGCTCTAGTCAAGGCGGGTTTTAGACTTGTTTTAGAATATGAAAAAATTGTACTCTCCAAAAATTGAGATTTTGTAGGAAATGCTATATGGAGAAAAGCCTTTTCAAAATGAGTGTAATGACGGTTATCCGTCCATTTGAAAGTAATAAAGTTAATGCTTCTACTTATTTGATTGAGTCGTGTGATTTATGGCATAATTGTTTGGGTCATGTAAATTATAATTCACTTAACAAATTAGTAAAGTTGAACTTATTATCTTCAATGAATGTTAACTTAAAAACATAAGTGTGACACTTGTGTAGATGTTAAGTTAACGAAACCGTCATTTCATCCAATCGAAAGAACAACAACTCCTCTTGAATTAATGATCTAAAGTTTGTGAAACTAGAGGTGGGAAAAAAGTACTTCATTACTTTCATAGGTGATTGTACAAGATATTGTTATGTCTATTTGCTACGTAGCAAAGACGATGTATTGGAAGTGTTTAAACACTACAAGAATGAAGTTGAAAATCAACTAAGCAAAAAGATAAAGCATGTTGGAAGTGATAAAGGTGGAGAATATGGAGCACCGTTTGACAAATTTTGCTCTGAATATGGCATAAATCACCAAACCACTGCCCCATTTTCACCACAATCAAATGGTATCGCCGAACGTAAAATTCGTACTCTGAAAGAGATGTTGAATGCTATGTTGATAAGTTCTGGATTACCCCAAAACTTATGGGGGAAGCAGTAATGTCGGCCAACTAAATTCTAAACAAAATACCACACAAGAGTAAGAACGAAACCCCTTATGAGTTATGAAAAGGCCAAAAACCTTCCTACAAATATTTAAAAGTTTGGGGGTGCTTAGCTAAGGTAGAAGCACCAAAACCAAAGCAAGTAAAAAATTAGGCTTAAAACAATAGATTGTGTATTTATTGGTTATGCTAACAATAGTAGTGCATTTTAGTTCTTAGTACATACATCTGAAATAAATGATTTGCATGAAGGTACAAGCATGAAATCAATAAATGTGATATTTCTTGAAGAAATATCCTTACAAAACAAACAAGGAAATATGTCCTAAGAAAATGATGTTTGAAGTAGCTAACGATGACTCAAAAGAAATTGAAAAGCCACGACGTAGCAAGAGGACCAAAGTGGCAAATACTTATGGTCATGACTTCATGACATATGTGTTAGAAAATGAATCAAGATCGATTAATGACGAATTATCTAGCCATGATACTCATATGTGGAAAGAGGCTATTAATGGTGAGATTGAATACATAATGCAAAACCATACGTGAGAATTAATGGACCTTCCACCCGGAAGTAATCCATTAGAGTGCAAATGCATTTTGAAAAGAAATATAAAATTGATTGTTCAATTGATAAGTACAAGCAAGACTTGTGGCCAAAGGATTTAGACAAAAAGATGGCCTTGATTATTTTGACACATATTTGCAAGTCACAAGAATAACATCCATACGAGTGATAATAATTATCGCTGCTCTAATTTCGAGATACACCAAATGATGTTAAGATTGCATTCCTCAATGGGAATTTGAGGAATGAATATATATAAAACAACCTGAAGGGTTTGTGGTTCTCGGACAAGAGAATAAGGTGTATAAACTAGTTAAGTCATTGTATGGGCTTAAGCAAGAGCCAAAACAATGGCATGACAAATTTGACAAAACTATGTCGTCAAATGTTTAAAAATTAACGAGTATGATAAATGTGTATATATGAAAAACACACATAAAACATATGTGATAACATGCTTGTATCTTAATGATATGCTCATAGAGAAATCATCAAATAACAAAGAAAATGTTGACTAAACATTTTGAAATGAAGGACATGTGTAAAGTAAGTTTAATGCTTGGAATTAAAATTTTCAAGACATCTGAAGGACGAGTGTTGACGCAATCTTATTATATTGAGAAAATGATAGAGAAATTTCTCGCAAATGACACATTGTCAGTGAAAACACCCTATGATCCAAATATACACTTAGTTAAAAACAATGGTGACCCTATCATGCAATTGGAATACACAAAGATAATTGGCAGTCTAATGTATCTCATGAACTGCACCGTCCTGACATTGCATATGTGGTTGGTAAACTAAGTATGTTTACTAGCAATCCAAGTAATGACCTTTGGAAGGAATTAACAAGGGTACTTAAATATTTAAGATACACCTTAAGTTATGGATTGCATTATACAATATATCATGCTGTGTTAGAATGATACAATGATGCTAATTGGACATCGGACACAAAAGATTCTAAGTCCACAAGTGGTTATGTGTTTGCCATTGGAAGGGCTGATGTCTCATGGAAATCTTCCAAACAAACTTTTATTACTAGATCCACTATGGAATCAGAATTCATAGCATTGGATAAAGAGGGTGAAGAAACCGAATGGCTTATAAGTTTTTTGGAAGAGATTCCTTGTTGGGAAAAACTTACGCCTGTAATTAAGATACATTGCAATAGCCAATCTGCTACAGGAAGGGCACAAAGTAGCATGTATAATGGTAAGTCTAGACATATACGTCGTAGATATAATACCATTAAACAGTTGATCTCAAACGGCATTATGTCAATTGACTACGTGAAGTCGAAGGAAAATATTGAGAATCCGCTCACGAAAGGTTTGCCCAGAGATCAAATATATAGTTTATCGAGGGGAGTGGGGTTAAAACCCTATAATCAAAATCTCATAGTGAATACCCAACCTTGTTTACTGGAGATCCCAAAACTAGGTTAAAAATGGACAACTAAACTGTGAGATTGTATAAACACATGGAGATCAATCTCCAACCATTTCCTAGGATAAGGGGTGTAGCCTGCAAAAATGGTACGAGGATATGCAGAAGGCCTTTAATGATTCCTAAGGCATATAAGAATATGTTGGAGTATAGCGGGATACTCTTTTAAGTGCGAAGTGTGACCGCTTCAAAGATGAAAAAAAAACTTATGAAACCAAGCATGATTTGTTTCTCTACTTCTGGTGGTTACTTTTTTTTTTTTTTTTGTAGAGAAGCAATTATCGAAGTAAGAAATCAAACACACACGATATGTTTATTAATATCTAAAAATAGATATGCACTTTCCAAAAGTAGCTAACAATATGCATTCATCGATTTAGACTGCATGGATGTATGCATTCATTGAAACTTATTTTATTTTGGTTTATGTAGGTGCAAATTAAGTCACATAATTCACATACTCCCCTCCACGCACATGCACTCAGGTTGTGATCTGGCGAACTGAGTGCGAGTGTGGTGCTTTAAGGTGAATTAATATTTTCTAATTCGCGCATTAAGTTTTACTAACTCGTAAACTAGATTTACTAAGTCGCGCAGTAATCTTTACTATGTCTTGTTAGACCTTTTCAATTTTCCAAATTTCTTTTGGTTATTATCTTTAAAAAAAATTCTCCGATTTTGCATTCAGATGAATTTTTATGGTTTCTTGTTGCTTGGGATTGATATGATTCTATTAAATGGTAACTAGAGAAATAATACTCACTATTCTATAATGACTTCATGAAAATACATAATAATATATAGAAATTAAGATATTTGATAAAATAAAATATGTCAAAATCTGTGATTTTGTAACATTTTTACGAGAAAAATAATAATTTTGATATAAGAGTTTTTTTATATGAAAATTAATAGAGTTAACTAGATAGATAGAACTCTTATTTTTATTGAGTTAATTTAAATATTTATATTAGTCATTTCATAACACGATAATATAATTATCATGAAATAATAGTCATTCTTAATAAATCATTACTATTAACAAAATCCTGAAATACAGAAGTAATATTTTGTTTCATTTTTGAATTCGTTATTTTATGTCTTAAAAAACAAAATAATAATATTTCATTTTCATTTTCCGTCTCTAAATATATTTTTCGAAGAACAATAATTGTTCATACTAGAAGAGCTATCAAATAAAAGATTTGAATTACAATGTTATCATTGTCTATAACTTTTTGCAAAACTGCAAACATTAGATACTACAATAAAATCTAATTTTAATTTTTTTTAAGAATGATAAAGTTGCAAACGTTAAATCTGTTAAGCACTTAAGTTTGTAGATAATATAAGAATGATGTAAGTTTGTTAAATATGGTATATATTATATGTATTTAACTTCATTACTCAAATATATATATACACACACTGATGTTTAACTTGACGCAACTTGCGTATCCGCATGCGCATCATGTGATCTAGGTGAAAATGAAACGAGTAAAGTTGAATAGTAATAAATTTTTTTATTTTCGAGTTTGAGTCCAAATTTTTTCGACTGGTTTGAAGTCTTAAATGAACAATTTTGCTCTCAAGTTTTGGCTCGACTGAAAACTTGAACTTGTGAAATTTAATGCTTAGTCATAAGATCATAGTTTAAATATTAAACTTGTTGATAATTCGCTAATATCGAACAAAGTAAATTGAGTTTAAATTTATCTCGAAAAAGTATTAGATCATTTTCTAGCCCTACTCAAATACGATAATTTCAAATACGAATAAGATTCAAATAAACTTGAATTGAGCATACTCTTGTAATTCAAACCTTTTAAAAATGAAATAATTAAAATGTTAGATGATCCTTTTTGCTAACAAGCATTCAAGCACCAAATTCCACCTGACAAAAGCAAGAATACATAAAAGAGAGGTTGAATTAGGAATTAAGAAACTTTGTAACTTCCAAAAAAATTTGTACTTCCATCTCAAAACAAAAGGAATAAACAAATATTACCCTAATCTTTACATATTTTCAAAACAACCCAAAGTAGTCACTGATTCTCATTTTCCTCCCCTTAACTTTCTCAAATTGCTATAACACCCCAATCTTTCTGTTGAGTGCATTTCCTTCGCCATACATACTTCATAGTTCTTATGATACATTAATTACATATCAATATATACTTAATTTGGAGAAATCTATAATATGGCCGTCAACCCTGAATGGCCAAACTTGGATGGGGGAGCTAACGGCGATAATGGCGGAACCTCAAAGATCCCCTTCCCATCTCCACAATCCCAAACAGCCATCCAATTTGACGGCGTTAAAGGTACTGCCGCCGTTAACCCACTCTCATTATTAACTTCTTGAATTTCTTCCCTCTTAATTTCCTTCTTCACTTTATCTTCGACTCCATCTCCTCTCACCCTTTTCCGGCTACCAGTCACCGGAGGGATAATCTCCGGTAAATGGTTTGGGTTTCCGATCTCAAGTGGGAAATTCAGAATGGCTTTGCTGCCTCTCAGCTTGAACGCCGCCCTGTCGTACGCCTTCGCAGCCTCCACCGCCGTGTCAAAGGTTCCCAGCCAAACCCGAGTACCTTTTCGGTTTGGGTCACGTATCTCCGCCGCAAACTTCCCCCACGGCCGCTGTCTGACTCCCCTGTAATGCCGAGTCTCGCCGGAATTTTTTTTCGCTTCAACTTTCTGCTCAACCCCCTCAGAACTGGTGGGATTTTTCATCAATCCTTCCCCCTCCGGTTTCTTGTTAACTTGAGGAATTGATATGTTAAGCATAGGCTTCCTTTCTGTGAAATTTCTATAAAGCTTAGGCTTTGTTTCAAATTCCAGGAACTCATACTCAGTTTTAGGAGCTAAGAAACTGGAGAAATTTTTGTTGTAAGTTGAGCTTGAAAAGCTGAAATTCGCAGGAGAAAATGCAAAAGATTGATCGATTGCACAAGAAGATGAACAAGAATTGTTCGTGATTTCAGAGACCACAGAACCAGAACCAGTTGAAGTTCCTGAAATCTGTGATTCTGATGAAAAAGAAGCAGCGGGGCAGTAATTTTCCATGAAAGCAAAGTCATCAAGAAGATGCTGGCGTATCAACTCAAGAGCTGAACCTTCATCGGGTGAAGCCATTTTGGAATAAAAATCCTTTTAACAGTTTCAGAAAGGAAAAGGGTCTTTGTTTCCCCTGTTCCGAACTGAATATAATTCTTGATATTTGATTTAGAATTGGGCTTTTCCCCTTGTATTGTAAATTATGGCAGTGACGAAGATGATTATATAAAGGATTTGGAATCGTGATAGGAGGTTTCGAAGGCGGCTTCTGTGGAGGAGAGAAGGAAGCATCGTGTTGGTTTGGATTTATCCAAATTACAAAAATAAACAATTAAAAAGAAAAATGGTGGTATTCATCGGTGTGGGCGCGCAAAAGACGAGTTGCATCTGTTTGGTTAGGACAAAAGTGATGATGATTACGTTTGTTAGTTTTTTTTAACTTCCAACGTCTAAGTGTGATTACAAATACTTCTATAAAAAACTTATTTATTTTCGGATACAAAAATAGATTTTTAGTATTTAATTTTCTTATTTTTATTATTATTTTTATAAAAAAAACAGACAAAACAAGAAAGAGATAAGCAAGTAATGAGATAATTCTAACTGCTTTTAAATTGAGCGATGTCAATTTTGAAATTATTTGAATTCATTAAGTTGTTTTTTTATTTAATTAGCAAAGAATCAATTCTTTTGCTTAAAAGTAATTTTTTTCAACTTAAGCAAAATATTGCAAGTCCCACTTATCTCGCATCGACAGCCCACCACTTTTCATGGTGTCCTTACAGTTTGTTTCTCAAAAAAAGCAGCCGGTACTTTATCTCGACCGTTCGTTCTAACTATAATTGAGTGATTCGGATAGCTTATTCGGGGCGGATTTATGAGTGCTCTAGTTTTTCCAACTCAGTTGTAATGCACCGATTGTAATTCACCTCTATCAGGTGTCACTTATGTTTTACGTTATTTGGCAGCATTGACATAGTCATCTTCCTTGTAATGCTTTTATCTTATTAATGAAATAATGGCCTAAGCCCTAATGGAAACTTAATTTTAAAAAAAATTTAATCAAAATAACATAAAAAATGCTTTGAATAAGCAGTTGTAAACAACTCTAGCTATTATACATATTGTTAGGGATGGCAATGGGACGGGTCCAGACCCGGACCCGCATTGAACCCGTCCCGCTGGGGCGGGTCTGGACCCGCTTCAACCGGGTTTGGAAGCGGGGCGGGTCCTGGGATAGGCCGAACCCGCGCCGGATCCTCCCCGAAATAAATTTTTAATTTTTTTAAAAAAATATGATATTGATTATACATTTTACTTCTTTAATTGAACAATAAAGTATCATTATTTAATTTTATATCAAAATTCATGTGTTCATGTTAAATAAGTTGGACATTTTGAAGGAAATAAGAGCAAATTAATAAATATTTAGTAGTTTAAAGATAGTTTTACAATTCTTATTATAAATATTTACTAGAGAAAACATGAAATTTAATCACAAAACTCAACTTTTGTGTTTCAAAATTGATTTCTAGCTAATTTTTTTTTAAAAAAATAAAAAAAAAATGGAACCGGGGCGGGGCGGGTAAACCCGCCGGGTTCGCGGGTCTATGCGGGGCGGGGCGGGTCCGGGTTTTATGTGTAGCCGGACGGGTCCTGGGATTGGCCAAACCCGTCCATACCCGACCCGTTGCCATTCCTACATATTGTCACATATATAGCGCACACATATATATAAATATTTGTTGTGTAAAATACAATTATTAAAATTTAATTTCCATCCATTTTATTATGAAAAGGTAGTAATTTAAACTTTAAATTATTTAAATTTATTAATTATTTGATATAATTTATTAGTATTGAAAGAATTTATTTCAATTGTCAATATTCCACTTTAAAAATAGTACAAATTGACTCATTGGCATGATAAATTGAAAAGTGTTGGTTTGTAATGTGTTTTATTTCATATAGGTAGAATTTTTAAAAGTATGTTGGTAGACAAGCAAAATTGTCTTTCTACATTGCATTTTGTTTTATCTTTATTTAATTACACGTGATTGACATATTAACATAAGTACTATTATGATATTTCACTTATAATATGCAAATCTTTCTTTGCTTCGCATCAAATAACTTTGTATTAAAGTTAGTATGAGAAAAAAATTGTAATATTTATGAATAAAAAGCGTAAGAAAATTACATTTAGCATGTTATAGTTTGGTTCACTTTACAACTATTGTTTGAAAAGTTAAAGTTTACCTCATCGACCTGTATGAATTGTAACACTATATATCCTCTTGACTCAATTTGTATTATAACGAAGATTGTTATCGCGATCCATCATCGACTTATATCCTTAAATTTGGAGTCCATTAAGCTAGTTGCTGCATTTCAAAAAAATTAAAAAAATATTACGTATTAAAATTCTTCTGGTTGTTTTATTTCGGAAAAGAGAATTTTGGCATCAAAAACATTTATTTCGGTTTTATTAAATTTTATTGCAATAGTTAGCTTAAAGGACTCTAAGTTTGAGGATGTATGTCGTTGATGGAATGAAGCAATGAATATTTGATAAAAATATCAAATCGAATCAAGAGGATGCACAGTATTACTATTTATGAAAGTTGATCATGTAAACAATAATTTTTCAAACAATGATTATAAAATATAATTTGGACCAAACTATAGCTTAATCATCGATCCATTGTTCAATGTAATATGTTAAAACCTTGACTATACTATTTAGCTGTCCATTTTGGAACAGTTGAGATTAGAAGCGGACGTATGATTTTTTGGAAAGGGAGGGAAAAAAAATTTAAATGAAGATTTTAGGTTTTATTGGTCAAAATATAATTTAATTGGGGCAAAATGTAATTTTTAAGGGGTAAACGATAATTTTTTAAGGTAAAATTATAAAAAAAAATTGGCAAAAGGGGCAACCTGTGGCCCCCTTGCTCCTTAGTCAATCCGCCCATGGTTGAGATCCTAACATCTCTAATTGGTATTAAAAACACACATAAAACAAGTTTAAAAATAACTAATCGAGTTGATGACATAATTCGACATACTCTTGGGTGACTCATGTTGTTAGGTCTCGAGCGATCTAAACCTCTTCTAGTATGCGAGACACCATTTTCAAATGACTTATTCGTAACTAGAGAATGGATAAGACCACCCTGGACACTATGCATTCGACTCAAGATGAGAGAATCTTTCATGTTTTTCTTATTTAAAAGAGTAAGTTTTTATATTTTCCCATGATTCAGAGCATGTGGAAGTGAAGTAAACCAAATAAGTATCATATAAATCCCATGATATATAGAATTGTACCATAGAAAGACAAATTTTTACTTCAATATATGTTATATGTCAGAAGAGATTTTTTAATTGTACATATATTTGTGTTACATATATGTAAGTCCTAAATAA